>NQII01000157.1:516004-591376 GCA_002778355.1 Clitarchus hookeri
GGGGGGAAGGGGGTGGTGTTGGCCAGTTGCCCCTGCCATACGCTGTCAGCTTATTCTCGGCGCATGTTCCTTCAGCACGTGTTTTTGATGTCGGGCGGAAATCACCCTACTATCTCGTCATTTCTCGGCGTGTACACATTTCGCAGAGCTTGCTAGGGGTGGTGGGAGAGGAGGCCCATTGGCGGCAAGTGCTACCTCACCGCGGCTGGACCTCGGCATGCGTTAATGGGTAACACATGTCGTCGGAAGGCCCTACACGGTTTACGCTTGCGGGGGTGGTAGGGGGGGGCGTGAGGGTTGCGACAGCGCCGCTTCTAACACTTCCAATATGCGTTATGCGTCAAGTTTTTGAGGTGTGTATGGAGTTCATATGCACACCACTTCAAATTCCTAATACTGAAATCTCTGTAACTATCAGATGGATTTAAATTGCTCTTAACTAACATGACATTCCAGACTGACACGAACCTCAGCTGTTTGTAAAATGCACATAAAATGATTTTACTCTTGCGATAAGCAAATACTGCACCTGCTTGTCGTTACATCTAATGTAGGTTTACTTTGTTTTAAAAGTTGTCGCACAATGGAACTCAATTTTTTATTAAGTTTTTATAAATTTAGTTTAAATAGATCTATCATTAATGCCGCGCTCTCGCATATGAATTCAGCTGTCACGCTCAGGGAAATTTAAGAAAAATACATCTAAGATCATGAACACCGAAAACGAACGAGTTGGCGCAGGAGAAAATCTCTGGACTCGCATTCGGGAATTTCTGGGTTTTAATCCCGGTCGGGCTACTCTGATTTATGGGAGAAGTCCCTTAAACAAGCCGTTTACGATTCCTTCTTCTTTCCTGATATATCAAGTAATACCTGCGCCTCAAATAACCTCGCTGTCAACGAGACGTTTACACCAAACTAAAATTAAAAACAAAAAATATATTGGAAAACCTAAATAGCTTTTTTAACCATATTATAACTCGATGTCACTTATCACCCTTACTTTTTATCTTTAATACCGCAACAGTTACAATTAAAGAACAAAACGCTCCAAATGTTTATTTCCAAGTGAGTTTTTTTGCGACAAATGTGTTTAATCTATAACATGGATAATAATATTATAAAATTTAACTAATGAAAATACCTCAGTGGCAGAGAAAAATTTTGTCGGAGGCAAACAGCTGAAGTCTTTAGCATCGATGAGGGTGACGTGTGGTGCATATGAAGCAGCGACGTAATGCAATGGTAGGAGAAACGGGAATACCCCAGCGGCAACGACCCTAAACAAAAGTTTACAACATTGGCATAGCCACTGCTCTATATAATTGCAAGTTAATGAATGTGTATTATAACTAGACGTTCTGTTTGAGTTATAAATAAAATAACTTCTGGTTCGGAAAAATGTTATGGTGAGCTGTGTTTATGTTTAAGTGTGGTAGCTTTCAAAAATTTTAATGACAGATTTTTGTAGCAGGAAGTTTCATACATTTATCAACATAAATCATATTTTCTGAGAAAATTATTATTTTACAAAAGTAACCTTATATATATATATATATATATATATATATATATAATTACTGAAATTAAGACCATCTTAATGCATGAAGTTTATTATGCGAATGATTACTTGACAGGACATGACACAAACACTCTTGGGAAGCAGAAACTCCCGTGAGGAACTTTACTGCAACACGCTATTGTCCACCACTTTGATTAGAAACGAGGACACTCTATTAAGAGACGAGATTTCTTGCGTAATACTCAAAGAATAATTATATTTTACACCCGAATTGATATAAGTATAAAAAGAACGCCAGTGTATAAAAACAGTGACAATTTTCTTAAAAAAATGAATTCATAAAGAAAAGTTATAAAAAGGTTGACATCGTACACAAGCATTAAGTGAAACAAAAATTTCCACGCCTTTTAAAATAACTAATAATATTGTCAAACATACAAATAGTCGTCAGCGCTTTAGGATGACTGTATTGCTCTGTTTTTACAGATACATTCAAATTCAGACTCTTTTCTGATAGGCCGGAAGCGAGGTCCTCACAGAAACCGAAGGCGCTCACATCAGTGTGTAAACAGGAAGTGTGTATCAAAGTCCTCGATCCATCCGCAGACGACCAATCGCATAACACCGTGTGTAACGAAAATCGACAAGAGCATCCTGGCGGAATTTAGCTGCACTAATCGTTTGAATCACTACGGTCGTAACGAGGACTCGCTCAGAAAATCATAAAATTTAACCACTGGGCCGGATGCGTCCCTTAGACTTCAAAACCGTGAGATTTCCTTCCGAGGACAAAATTCACAATTCGAATGCCTAATTATTATCTGTGAAAACTGAAAACATGGATTGTTAGGGTTATATACTGTTATAAACACTTAATCCAATATTTTCTTTAATTAAAACCTTCCAAAAATATTCCAAACCTTCAATTCCCTTAAACAATAAATCTCCTAAACTAATTAATAAGCATCTAACACACTAAATTTAGCGCACTTTTATTTTCACTACAGCAGTTACAGCACCTCAAGATATGGCGTATTTTTGGCTGCACAATTACACCAGGTGTAGCTACTCCAGTAGAAAAAAATCATTTTCGACTGTCTTAACGTCACCTTCGGTTGAAACTACTTTTGTGCAGTTGCCTGCGTAATCTGTCTAGCTGGAAAGGCAAAGCGAAGTAGGGATGAAGCAGCGAATAAGTGAAAAACTTAAAGGAAACTTAAATACCCGAGAAAACACTCTTATCACGGCAACGCCTGCCCCACTTCACGAAGTAGTGAGGGTCTTGCGATTAACTGCTAAAGCCTTCTGTTATACCCATGGGCACAACAGAAGGCAAACAAGTTTATCTAGCAGAAGAGAAGAAATATAGCATTATTTCATACCCACACGTTACCTGAAGTGCTAACAGAAAATTGTAAAACGGCAAGCAAAACAACTCGCAAATGGCAAACATTCCGTAGTTGGCAGGGGTACAGATGCAATAAAATCTTATATGCAGGCCCTTTACATCCAAAAATTACGAAGATCGTTTTTTTTTAATTGCATTTATTTAAGTTCCTGAGTACAAGTACTACTGTACGGAAAATGATACGAGTAACAGCATTGCTTATGTATGGAAAACAAGGTATTGTATTTACATTTATGTACGACGGACATTTACAACACTCCTTAAAACATTATAAAATTATTTAAATATGTATATTTAACAAGCATATTAATCAATCTCGTTCTTTCCGTAATTAGACAAGTTTTTACGGTTAGAAATGCCAAAAGAAGTCAAAATATATCATAATACTCAAAATAATGATTTTGTGTGTGTCTGTTGACATTACTCATGCTACACACCTCTAATTATCTACTTTAAAACCAATCGATTTGATTAGCAAACAACCACAACAAGTCGATTGCACTGTGCAGTTACTTGCGTATCCAGACACGTCTACCACAACAGTTCAGCGAATCCTTCTGCGAATGGAACTCCGGAGTAGACGGAGAGTGACTGCACCCATGCTAACACAAGTGTATCGACGGAAGCGACTGGAATTTGCTCGCCAGTATGGCGACTGGAGCTCTGCTGATTGGTGACGGGTAGACTTCTCCGATGAGTCACGGTTTCAACTGCATAGAATGGATGGACGTCAGCGTGTCCGGAGAGAAACATCAGAGGACCAGCACCTGCATCCATTGCTAGGCGAACACACGCCGGTGGGGGCAGTATTATGGTCTGGGGAATGTTCTCGTGGTATTCTCTAGGTCCCATCATCAGGGTGGAAGGTACTCTTGATCGATTTGGTTATGAATCCATCCTCGGCGATCACGTCCACCCGTACATAATGATTGTCTTTCCTCAGGAGGATGAGATCTTTCAGCATGATCATGCACCTTGCCACATGGGTAGAAGTGTCCGCGCGTGGCTGGAAGAGCACAATCAAGACTTCAAAGTTCTTCCATGCCCCCAAACAGCCCTGATCTTAATCTAATTGAACATCTGTGGGACCACCTAGATCGTCGTGTCTGCCAGCTCGTCTAACTGCTGTCCGTGCTGCGAAGAGCGGTCTGTTGCTCTGTATACTAGCAGGTGGTCATAATGACATTCGACTGTGTGTAATATATGTGTGTGTGTATATATATATATATATAACCAAAACCGTTATCACACATTTTGTAAAGTTGCATTTATTGTTTTATTATGACTGTGTGAGTTATTTGAAACATTTCCCGTTACTTACACATACATTAAGTTTCATTTTGTACATAAATACGTTTTACAGAACCCGTAACATTTTCGTAAACGGATATACAGTGACTTACAGTGAAAGTGGTACACCTAGTACGAACTAACATTAGATTGGAAATGAATATTCCCTCTAAATTAAAATTACTGGTAACCCAGTTTATTTAATGCATTTCATACTCGTACCCAGCTTTTAGGGTCTATACAGATACGCATCATTTCTATGATTGTAAATGCATAAAATGAAAAACACAAACAACTGCAGATTGAACGCCAAAGTGAAAGTGGTACACTGCTCAATACATGCCCCCCAGTGGACTACCAGGTGTGCCTTGTAGGGCTCACGCATTCTGAACCACGCTTACCTTCGTTCTGTACATTAAGGCAAGCATTACATTCAAGGAAGCTTTCGTAGATCAACATGTAACGTAAAAGAGGTCAGACGTATGTGGCAGTGAGAAAGCTGGTCATTTTGCATTACCAAAGGCGTACATCTCTGCATGATATCGGCAAAATTGTGAATCGCAATCATTCTACTGTGCAAAATATTGTATGTTGCTTTCGTCAGTACAGTAGAATAGAGAACAAAGAGAAGCGTAGGTCCGGAAACATAGTCACTGCATTAGATGATCGATGGATTTTACGTCAAATGAAGAAGAATCCCACGTTAAGTGCACCACAACTTGCCAAGAAAGCAGAAGTCGTCTTCGGGGAAAAAAGCCGGCCCAGAAACCGTGAGGAGAGTCCTTTGTAGAGAAAACTTCAATGGTCGAGTAGCGTGCAATAAACCATACATCAGCAAGAAGAACAATTGTTCCAGGTTCCAGTTTGCTAAAGATCACACTGATAAATATTTTGACTACTGGAAAACAGTAAGATTAACCGATGAAAGTAAAGTCAACATGTGTGCATCAGGTGGGAAGGTCAATATCTAGCGTAAGCCATACACGGAGCTTGCAGAAAGCAATCTTCAGCCGATGGTGAAACCTGGGAATGGGTCCCTGATGGTATGGGGGTGTATGGTTGGGTTCGGGTATGGGGAAAATCCATTTCATAGATAGTACTATGGATCAAGATGTGTATTTGAACATATTGAGGAAAGAACTAACACCAAGCGCAGAGAAATTAGGCTTGTGGGATTGTTTCACATTCTACCAGGACGACCCGAAACATAAGGCCTATAATGTATGCATGTGGTTACTCTATAATTGCCCCCATGTATTCGATACCCCTCCAGTCCCCAGACATAGATGCCAATGAAAATTTGTGGAGTGTGTTAAAAAGAAACCATCCGCAAACATCCCAGATCTAACCGGAATGACCCCGAAATTGCCCTTCAAACGGAATGGGATAAGATTGAGTCCTCTTATTGTGAAAGATTGGTTCAATCTATGTCAGATCGGCTTAACTGTGGTCGTCACACTAGGTATTCACTGTCCACACATGCCATTCAACGACAGGACATATACAGACTGTACCATTTTCATTGTGGTGTACTTGACCTCAGAATGTGTAGTTTTTGTTGTAAATTTATATATTCTTTTGTAACGATGTTTGCTCTTCGTAACTGTTGTATGATGATTGTAAATACATTTATTCACCAATATACTCTATTTTCATATCCACAAGACTTTTATTACAAAAATGAAATATCATAGGATAGGTGTGCCACTATTACTGTGGGTCACTGTATACGGCTTGAGGTTGTTACTCGGGTGACTGCCATCTTGTCTGTCCCAACTTCGTGTGTGTAGCAGAAATGTAGAACTAGTATTATTACCGTTTCAGGCATGCCCATGGGTAGGAAAACTGTTATACCCGGAGCCAGACCTCTCCAAAGAGGACTGAATTGTAACCTACACGAGAGCAGAAATGCTGGCAGAAAATGGGCATTACAACTGCTGCGGAAATTGGTATCGTGTGGGGCCGGCTTAAGCTAACGAGATAGAACAAATACACTAATTCAGTTTACACGTTAGCATAATGCACTACGTGAATTTTCGTACGTGGGAAACATAGAAAACGTTGCCGATGGCCAGTGGGTATTCTAGAGGTCCTTCCATTTCAACTGTCATTCCCTTCCATCGATGATCCAGCCTATGGTTTTATTTCACATCACAATACAGGAATAACAGATACTTACACATCGCATCTCGCAAGCCTGTCAAATTGCTGAATTTTAATCCCGTCTAGAGTGAAACCCCACAGTCGTGTTTATAGGCTATTCGTGGTAAAGTAAACACTTTTGAAAGCCCTCTCATTTGGAATAATAGTCGATATACACTGGTGGAAAATGAAAAATGAACACCATGTGACATGAGAAACACCATATGCGCATGGGGCACTGATAAAGAGCAGTACATGCAATGATTAACAGTGCTGTGCTGTGGACAGAGTAGGAAACTCGTACTAGGCATAACACCGCTGCGCCCAATACAACTGTAGTTGACTTGGTGAAAGAGTAGTTTGTTGTTTGAAGCATCGGACGATGTGTGGTAAGCATTGTAGACATGCCACGATGGCATAGACGACCACACTTCGTGCAATTAACGGACTTTGAACGAGATCATATTGTGGGTCTGAGAGGGGCTGGATGGTCCTTCCGAAAAATTGCCCAACGCGTAAGACGTGAAGTGTCTGCTGTGCATCATTGGTGATGCCAGTGGTCCAAAAATGGTACACATGCTCTTTAAATTGGTTCCAGACGGCAGCTTTATACGGATTACCGCCTGGACCACCTCATCACACTGGCAGACATTGCCGATCGCATGGCGACCGCCGCACAGATTAGGGCCACTGTTGCACCCAGGGTGTCAACGAGGACCATCACCAACCATTTGCTGGATGCTGGGCTATGATCAAGGGTGCCGCTCGCTAGGGTTCCTCACACACATCACCGTGCAGTCCGCCTCGGATGGTGTCGCGAACGACGCAACTGGAGGGATTCTGCCTTGGCTCCAGTGACGGTCGTTCGCGAGTGCGGCATCGACCAGGAGAGCGGCAACAACCAGAGTGTATACGACAGCGACACATACAGGACAAACTTCTGGTATTATGGTCTGGGTAGTAATAGTCTACAATGACCGCACACCTCTGTTTGTTAAGGGAACACTGAAAAGTGAACGCTATGTCCAGAACATCATCGAGCCCATTTTGTTGCCATTACTAAAATTCCAAAGAGACATCCTCTTCCAGCAGGACAATACTCATGTCTCGTGTTACCGAAAGCGCTCTCGAATGTGTTAAACTCCCCTGACCAGCACGATCACCCGACATGTCCCCCATCTAACATGTGTGGGTCATAATGGGATGGCGTTTGGTGCTGTCTGCAATACCAGCAACAAACCTCCACCAATTGTAACAACAGGTGGAATTAGCGTGGAACACTTCCCCAAGATGACATCAGACAACTTTATAATCGTCTCTACGCACGACTGCATCGTCGCTAAAGGCGGCTACACAAGATACTGACACTGTTATTTAAGACACTCCTTAGCCTCTGTCCATCGGTGTATGATTCTGTGATCATAATAATATACAGTGTACAACCTGTGTAATTATTCAATAAAACCTCAATTCATGTGGAACCATTGCGTCCGGGTATTCATTTTCCATTTTCCACCAGTGTATTTTATTTTAGACTAAGACGATAACTTCAGAGTGCGGTGGAATATACACACTGTGTTCATTACTTACATGGCAATATTTATTTTAAAATGTGATTAAAGTATAAAAAATTACTGAAAGTAAAAAGTAACTAGGGCCTTAAAAGTGCTCATTTTATCATGAACAGACTACAATTTTCAGCAAGATCATAATATCCTGGACTGTTTCGATTCTTCCTGTCATCACCTTCTTGGTCGTCTTGGGTTCTCTTCCCTGTAAATGTAATTCGAAGTTCATCCTGGACACAACTTTCTTCCAATTTGCCCAAATGTCAAATTCATTTTTGTTTTATAGTTATCGAGTTTCTCCAGAAGTGGTATAACTTGTGATTCTTTACGTATGACTTACACAAATGAATAAACCACAGCTATTCCTTCAGATTTATTCAATTAGCAGCCCGCGGGCAATATGTTGACCGCCAAACTGGCCATCAGACAAACTATTTTATCGGTAATTTTCGTTTTTAAATGTACTTATGAACATAATTATAGGCTGTACACTGTAAAATATGCACTTTTGAAATAAACCTCTGATAAATGTCACTACATTTACCATGCATGTGTTTTAACGGACACACTGGGCGACATACACCCAGTAAAGTTGGCATCGACGACGGGAAAAGTAGTTCCACGTCTTAACATTGAATTAAAGCGCTAGGTAACCATTTATGAATAATAAAATACATTTTTTTACTTTGTTTTTTTTTTTTTAATTTAAAAGTTGGCAAATTTGTATAAGATTTATTTTTCCCGTAATTTCCAGACTTCAGTTGACCGATGCACGAATAAAGAGATCAGACTCATGGCAATGTTAATTTTACAAATGGGGGAAGAATTCATAATGTGCAGACAAATAGAACTGAAGCAGGGCTCTCAAAAATGCTCAATTTACCTTGAACAGCTTTTACATAATTTAACTCCAACAGTAACTTTCGCCAGCGTGAAAATTGTAATAAAATTATATATAATTTCGTTTATTACATCTTCACAGTGTATAAGTGAGCAACGGACTTTGTACAATGTGTTCACGATAGAGTGAGCACTTTTTAAATCAAGCGTTGAATAATGTCACTAACCGTTAACTACATATTCAGGATGTATCTAAACTATTGGGAAAAAACTTCGGGAGTTGATTCCAGGGATCAAAACAAACAAAAATGTTCCTATGAGCATGTGGCCTACAACGCGTTGTTATTAAGTTACACGACTTACATTGGCCATCAGTGTACGGGAAACTAATTTCGCCCATGACGTATAATTTCAAAAACTACGTAAACTCTTGTATCGTAATGCATTCGCGGGGTGGTACATTCGTTTCCAAACCAAACGTAACAACACAGTAAGTAAATGTAGTGATACATGTTACCACAATATGGAAACTCAATAACAACGCTCTGTATATGTCATGTTCAAAGGACCATTTTTGCTTGTTTGGATGCCAGGAATCGCCTCCCGAAGTTTGTTGCAATAGTTTAGATGCATACTGTATATGCTACCGTACACACGGGCATGCACGCTCCCAGTTAAGTTGGCAGCGAATTAAAACTATATTAATTAAGTCTTGATGCATTGCAAGTGTAATGTTTAAATTATGGGAAACCATGGTNGATGCCAGGAATCGCCTCCCGAAGTTTGTTGCAATAGTTTAGATGCATACTGTATATGCTACCGTACACACGGGCAGGCACGCTCCCAGTTAAGTTGGCAGCGAATTAAAACTATATTAATTAAGTCTTGATGCATTGCAAGTGTAATGTTTAAATTATGGGAAACCATGGTTTTTTTTTTCACTTTATGCGCATAGTACGAACGGGAATACTCTAACACATTTACATTCCTTACAATTTCACGTTTTTATTCGACTGAAGCATGAATAAAATGATCAGGTCCATGGCAATGAAAATTTTACATATTGCGGAAGGATGTGGAATGGAGAGGTTTGGCCGGCTCTTAACCACAAAATATTGAGAGCCGATGAGGGTGAAGCGTGGTATGGAGCAGCGCCGGAATGCAAGGACGGGGGCACGGGATATCCCGTAGAAAACCCGCCGACCAGTGGCATCATCCAGCACGATTCCCACGTGCGACCCCGCCGGGAATCGGGCCCCTTTCACCTGGTTGAAAGCCGAGCGCTCTAGCCCTTGAGCCTCCGCGACACCCTAAAAATGAGAATAAAAGTAAATCTGAAAGTTGCTGGTCACCAAAAAATTCATTATTTTATATTTGTACGAAACACCGTTAATCTGTAGACATTATTTGTAACTACTCTTTACTCGCATAACAAAAATTTTTATATAGCATAGGTTTTCCATTATGGCATGACAAGATTAGAATTTTAGTGTTTGTAGGGCATGCAAATAAAATAAACAAAAACATTACAAAAAAAATTAACAAGGGTGACTGAAATATTTCATAAATAATCTTAAGATGTGCTTAGCAAAATCTATTTTACAAAAATCATAGAATACTACAAACCAAAAAATTTAAAAAATTCCTTATTTTGAGCAATTTTTAAAGATTGCTTAAACATTTCATAGCGCTATTTCGGATGTATCTATCTTGAAGTAACTTATATTTTACTTCAACGCGAACTATCTCATTTCGGTTAGTTTTTTATTATTTGTAGGTACGCCCCAAAAACACTAAAATTGTGATTCTGACATGCCATTATGCAAGATATATGCGGTCTAAAAAAAATTTATGCGAGAAATTCTTACTACAAGTAGACAAGTAATGTCTACGCGTTCAATAGTATTTCGTACAAATATAAAATAATGAATTTTTTTGTGATCAGCGACGTTAAGGCGACTGCCTACATGGCACTGTTTATGCGCTGCAGCGTTTTTGAAAAATGCGTCTTTGGACGGAACTATTAAATGTGCCTCAGATAGATTTAGGCCTATCTACGAAAATAAAGTACATTGCAGACGATGGCGGAACGGTTCAAATATATTACGCGCATTGGAATCATCATTTTCATGCTCTCCAACACAGCCAAAAACTGATTTTCAAACTGCCGTATTTAAAAACATACGAACCGGATACACGCGAAATTACAATTAAGGCATGCATTGGACTTTGCTACAGAGTTACTTCCAATAAAATCATAAAGTCACCGCACACGAGTCGTCGACGAAAAGACCTCACGGCAGTTGAGCGGCTTGTGAGTAGAGGCGATACCGCTTTACATGCGCCCTCCGGCGTTACCCGCAGCGCTTCATCGATGTTTGCCTTAAACATACATACCCCTCACTAGGCGACCGTCTTAATGGGAACTTCCCCGCCATATTGCGGTCTTGGTTTTCTAGATTGTTTATATTTTTAAAAAAGAAAATTCCGAAAGTGCCCTTATACCTAACAAGCTATTGACCTTGCACAGCAGTATACTGCCAAAATTTGGCAAAATCAATGTTGTGTATTCTTCCACTATATGTAAAATTAACATTGCCATGGGCCTAGTCCCTTTAATCATCCGCCAGTAAAGTGTTACTAAAAAAAATTATTATGAAAGCAAGTATTTTACAAATTTGCTAATTCCAGCACTTATGAATTCAGAAAAGACATAAAACAAAATAAATAATTTCAGTACTCACAAATGTTCACCTAAAACTTTTAATTCAACATTAAGACATGGAAATACTTTCCCTCCATTGTTACCAAATTTACTGGGCACATGCCAGTCAGATTGTGTCCATTAAAAACTTAATAACAAGGGACAGTGATATTTTTCATAGGTTGGTTTCAAAAGTGCTTCAATAACTGTGAACAACCTATACTTGCAAGTTTTACTGTGGGAAAACTAATTGAATAGCGCTGCGAATCCCATGTCTGCTCGCCTCCTCTCGCGGAGGAGAGGAAGAGAAAGAAGGCCGAGAACCCGACAGAGAAAGTATCGCAGAGACAACGGAATGAGGCTGCTGGAACAAGCGGGGCCACGCAAACAAGAAGGAGACTTCGACTTCCTCGCAGCTGGGTCCCCGGCGCAATGAGCGGAGGCCACCGCATAATTTATTTCCCGCTCGGGCGGGCGAGGCGCATCGCGTACTAAGGCACTGCTCACACGGTAATACTCAAATCTAGGATACTCGAGGACTGGGATACGGTTACTTGGAGACACTAAGACTCTGGTTGTCCGCCATCCTCACACAGCCACTACTGAAGTTGCGGGTTTCCTATCAAAAATGAAATCAGTATTCAGTTCCCTTCGGGTGTGGAAGAGGTGCGTTTCTACAGAGCGCTTCATTGTACAATGTCTAGTGATAGTAGTGATGAGGATATCATTATCCATTATTATTATTACCACCGAAGAAAGAGAACAGCGAGAAGATTCTGGTTACACCCTTATATCGAAAGGAACAGGAATTGTAGATTATTTGCTGCTGCAAAAGAATTGAGGAATCAGATTATAAATTGCTTGCATGCTACAGAATGAAAAAGGACACGTACCAAAAACTAATCCAGCTCATAGCTCCTGCTATTCATTATATGTTGGTGTCTCACCAACATGAGGGAATGTGTGAGCCCTGAGGAACGAGTTCTGGTAACATTGAGGTAAGTGAAAATCGCACTGTAAGAATCATTTTAGCAATTTCATTTATTCACTGTTTAAAAAAGAAAAGGGAATAATCTAGTTAGTACATGACACAAAGAATTTAAATAATGTTTTGCAAAATCAGGAAGTGCTATAGTTCAAAAAAAGTTTAGAGAAGTGGCCAGTCCATGCTCATCCATTGGTGACATGTGGCTTTCCTGATGGAGGGAAGCTTCGTCCCCGTGTAGTGATGAATGCGAGGAGGACGGGTATGACGAATGTTGTGAAGGTGTGTGGGTTCCTTGCATGGGCACTCGAAATCCGTCCGTTCGATTGTCCGTAATGTCAACAATGAGCCGTATAACCTGACGTCTGAACAACCGCATCTCAGTGTCTGTCGGAGGTTCAATTTCCGGTAGCAAACTCAGAAGAAACATTTTTTCCCCTTTAGAATCTTTCATTTCAGAAATAATTGTTCCTGTTTTTGCATCCATGAAATCTTTGAATGACTTGTCCAGATCTGTTAGCGTATTTCGCTTGCGTTTTCTTATCGATGTTGAACTGCTGACGGGCTTAGAGGTCTGGTGCGGATCATCTTGGGCAACCAAATTTGTTAAAATGTGAACGTCAGAAGGAAGTTGTTGTGATGATGATGATGATGGGGCCATGGTGGTATCGTCTTCCTCCTCATCAGTCAGACATGTGTTCTTTAAATAGTCATCAGATAACTGTTGTGACACAGCAGGGCTATATAATGACTCATTTGGCTACGTCAGTCAAATTCCCTTCTGGTGTTACCACTGTTCTAATGAAAGGGAGCGTTAACTTCATGGCCTCTGATAAACAGTATCGTTTTTTCTTGTTTGCAACTGAACCGCTTGCTGCAGGCTTTAGGTGACGCACAAATACGGAGCGCAGATTTTTCCACTTCTCCTTGCACTCGCTCACTTTAAAAAGAGGAATTATCAACCATGATTTAAACATAAATAATGAAGAAAAATAAGTTCTTGCATGCTAACTGTCAGCTGATGTGTGGGTTACTATAAAACAAAATCATTATCTATTCCAGGTATCTGGGAACAGGATGTACGTTTACATCACTCTCATTGTACATCGCAAGAGGAGAGAGCACAGTAATATACATCGTAGGTGAAACTACAAAACTGATTTGGGAAGTGTTGAATCATACATACATGCCTATTCCAGACGAAGAGCAATGGAAAACAATTTCTCAGCGCTTTTATTCACTGTGGAATTTACCCAATTGTTTAGGAGCGTTGGATGGGAAGCACATCCACATCAAAAAATTACCAGGGACAGGCTCTACTCATTTTAATTATAAACAGTACCACGCCATAGTACTAATGGCATGCAGTGATGCTGATGGTTTTTTTTTTTACTATCATTGAAACTGGTTACGCTGGCAGGAATAGTGATGGAGGGATATTTCGTGCATCAACAATCAAACAGTGGATTACAAATGAAATGTCAAACTTGCCGCCACCCTCGAGATTACCAGATGATGAAAATGAGTGTAACTTCCCTTACTATTTTGTTGGAAGTCTTTCCTTTGTCAAAATACTTGATGCGGCCTTACCCCAAAAAACTCTTGATAATACTAAAAAAGTTTTCAATTACAGATTGAGTAGAGGAAGAAAATCTGTGGAATGTACTTTTGGAATGAAAAAAAAATTCCAAGTCTTAAGCAGTCCTATTTGCACTCGAACTACGCAGGGAGTGGTTGATATAACAAAATCAATTTGCATTTTGCATAATTTCATTCATAAATGTGAAGGTATTCAATATAACAATTACGAACCACAAGAAAACTCCGAAACTCCTACCACCATTGTTCATCCAAGAGGGGACATAGCACTGCATTCTCGGTCTACTGCTAATGAAGTAAGGAATTATTTAGCGAACTACTTTCTAACACCTCGTGGCAGTGGAAATACTGCATTTGAGGAAGTAAAAAGTTATTGTAAAAAATTACTTTGATATTGTTTATTAAATGTCATTGTGTGTAGTTCGTAGTTGGTTTTAACATTGTGAACAACATTTATTTCGTGTAACTATTTTTTGGAATAACATTAAATAGGTGGCTAAATTTAATTTTGTGAATTTTGTTTATACACTACATACTACAATGTATTTCATTTGATACTACACTGCAGTGTATATACATAACTCACCTGAGAGCTGAAGTTCCTTGACTTTTCTGTTACATCTTTCTTTGAATAGCCTTTCAGCCTACAACTATACAGCACTGTAAATGTTTCCAGTTGTGCCACAAACTTCAAATTGAACACCTGTTCACTGATCGCGGCGAAGGAAACAAAGCAACTGAGCTACTAGGATACCGGCACGCCGAGTGTCTGCGTAGCGCTGTTGCCAACTGTTCACGGCTGTAATATCCCCGTCTGAGTGTCGCCGCCTAATTACATTGACGCGTATCTTAGTCGCCGAGTATCCCAGTCGTTCAGAGATGCGAGTATCGCCGTGCGAGTAGTGAGCGAACTCGAGCCTAGCCGCGCGCCGCCCGCGAGGCCACTCACGTGCCTAAGAGTCTCCGTGCGGGCCGTGCGCACGGGACGGATTTTGGTGGTTAAGGGGACAGTATCCATTCCATCTTCGATTTTTCTTACAAATCTTCGTAATGAAAATGTATCACCAGACACAAAAAATCAAAGCCAGACATGGCATAGGTCTTCTATGAAATTTGTACGGTTTCAATTATACCTGTATTTTCCGATGTAGGATTGACATTGTTAAATAATTAGGTAATATTTAATTACGGTTAGAGATGTGGAATTAATCATGAAAGGAAATAAGTTGGAATTCGCAATAACTGCCAAGATGTTCCATTCGCCTTGACTAACTTTATTTTTAAATATTGACTTCGAAAATTAAATTCTGGAGGTAAATACGTAAATCAAATATGGCATGGCTACTTCCTCACCCTCCCTGGAACTTATTTCCGCATTTGAGATCGAGAAGCGCGGGAGAGATAAGGGCGACACTGCCACGCGCATCAAGTGCCCCATCGCCGCTACGCACAAGGCTCTGGACTGGCATACAGTGTTCTTGTCGCACTGCGTGTACCTATTTGACTATCAGCGGTGACCCTATTATTTTATTAGTATAAAGTCTGCACGAAGGTTCATTGCAGTGCCCTTGTGTAGCTCTGTATGTATCTTACGCCTATATTCTGAGATACAGCGTTTGAAAAAGCAGTTTTTAGAAATTTTGGAGTATGCTAAAATGGTGTCTTTAATGAGCGTGGCGTCTTGAAAGCACTCAACAACCCTCGTCTGAAGTGTGTATTCTTTTCGTAAATCAGCACTTTGGACGCACGTTTAATAGTGTTTGTTGTATGTCACTGCCAGGTGTTTCCTTCACATGGGAAGGCGCCGAGAGCTGGAGGTCAAGTTTGTAACGTTAGACGAAGCGAGCGGCCTATCATAAAGGACGCCGCCGACATGCCAATACACTTATCGCAGCTCGCGCCTCGTTGACCCTGAGAAGCTCATATTTCTCCATTTATCACGCAGGAATGACATCACCATTACCTTTCCCAGAACAACTTGGATTGCCGAGAACGTTCTAGACGGCACCTACCCCGAGTATAAATATCCTCTGAGGAGGAAGTGATTAAGTGCCGAGAGTTTGGAGTCTCGTGCGACCTTGTGTGGAGTGAAGAGTGGGGCCGATCTGCGGGACTGTGGACTGGATGCGTGAGTGAAAAGACATTCAGGACGATGGAAATAGACAGTTTTAACTAAACGTGTGGAAATAATTGGAGCAGTTTAAGGGACATTAGCANTCAGGACGATGGAAATAGACAGTTTTAACTAAACGTGTGGAAATAATTGGAGCAGTTTAAGGGACATTAGCAAGATAAAGGCTTTAATTGAAATTGAGATAGTAATTAAATATTGCGCTCAATAAGAATAATAAGAGTTAGTAGGATGCTCAGACTGGTAAATAACAGATGTTTGACTGTTTGTAGCATTGGGAATAAATATAATTATTGAATTTATTTCTTTTATTTTTATTAAAACCTCCATCGCTCACGAACTAGGATACGCCCCTCCGGCATTCACGTAACAATAGTTTCGTTGAAAAGCGTGTATTTGAAACACTCTGCAACGCAGTTCAGTGCCAGGCAGGCGGGAGCCTCTTCAACCCCACCCATGAAGTCGCGAGAAACAAAACTTTACTGCATTTTAAACATTATAAACAAACAGTGTGAATCTCTGTTTTCGTTACCATCTTAAAAGCGATGCTATATGGTTATCACAACTCGGCTCTACCATAAAATTATTCTCTTTGTGAAATCAAAGTTTAAGTTCGAGAGAAATATAAAACACTTGGGATGCGTGACATTTAGGAAATAACCAGCATTTTTCAAAAAATGTATTCAAAATGTGTGAAGCAAACTGTTAACTGACTATAGTGTACTTCGTGCCTGCACGACGGTTACACACACCCTTGCTCTCGGCAACTATTCGTTCAAACTGATCGGGAAATACTGAAGCCAATAAGTTCAGCACTGCGAAGGCCAGTTACATTTCAAAGTTCAAAGTATCTATGAAACAACAGTAAATGCATATCGCGTTTCCGGTGGAATATGAGACGATAATGGTGTGCCCTCGTCAACAGTTGGATGGCTTTGAAAATCTCAAGGTGTGAGACAGAGAAGTAGTCACAACGGACAATGTCTTTTGTTGTTCTTTACACAATGTGGCAGGCTCTACTGACTACTCTGCTCGATTACATCCCCACCCCTCGAGCTCTATCCAACATTTCAGGAATATCAGTGGCGACCCCTTCATTGTGACGCTCAAATTCGCAGATATCTAGAACGAAATAGTCTGACTACTCGTCTCCTGTCACTCACGGCGAACCGGGCTCGAGTCCCGGCGGGGTCACCCGGATCTCTATATGTGGGAAACGTGGCGGACGTTGCTGTTGTCCGGCGGTTTTATTAACCCGAGCACTTCCGTTTCTCCTGCCCTTGCGTTCCGCCGCTGCTCCATCTTAGCCTCATATCCCGCTCACCGGCGCTCAAGACCTCGCCGACTACAACCTCTCGAATCAAATCCACACCCTTAAAGTTGCAGTTCACTCTCCGTATCAGTGGACTAATTACTGGATGCCTGAATTACTATCGTGCGATGAATTCCATAAAAATTGAAGTTTACGAAATCAAATTTCTGTTTCTGTAGTGTCATTTTTATTACTATTTTAGCAAGACAAATGAATAAAAGTAGGGTAATTTGTTACTTCTAAAACTTTATGCAAAAATTTCAACAGCAAAAAACGAAAACGTCAGTACAGACTAAGTCAACCTTAAAAAGTATCCTTAAAAACATAACGCTGCTGATTTTTACACGACGCCCGTAACCTGTACCGTGGCTGGCAAACGTTGCTTTCGATGCAAGGATTTCTGAGCCAGAACACATTTGAAGGCGTAGTCGGCTGTGGTTGACCTGACCACCTTACTATTTCCGGCACGAATTTCCGGGTGCACCAGCTCCTTACGCCGCAGGCTCCAAATGCCATTAAACTACGAATGACTTTGGTTTACTGAAGTCGTCAGTTGAATGTGACATGTCTATACGTAACACATACGCAAAATTTTCTTGCGTATTCGTTGCATGTCGGCGCGAACTAAAGTTGGACAGGTCCACAATAAAATCACCCATCCGTAGAGATGCCAGAGCAGCGTGGGATATGGAAGAGGGGTTGGGAGGGANGACAGGTCCACAATAAAATCACCCATCCGTAGAGATGCCAGAGCAGCGTGGGATATGGAAGAGGGGTTGGGAGGGAATGAACGTTAAGGGGAGGGGACTGCATTCGAAGACGAATTCCTTCATGACTGCGGGGAAGTGCGTGAGTGGCAGACATTTGGAATGGTGTTATGTATAGCAGTGGACTTTTGGGTGTATGTGTAAGTAATAAGNAAGTGCGTGAGTGGCAGACATTTGGAATGGTGTTATGTATAGCAGTGGACTTTTGGGTGTATGTGTAAGTAATAAGTGGGGACTAAGTCACTGCTGCTTGTATGAGAAAACAGTGATTAAAAAACTAATTACAATTAATTGCGCTCACTGATAGGAATATTAAGTGTTAACCGTAGAGATAGGCAGTTTAATGATGTAAATAATAGCTGAGTATTTTATAACATTGTAAATAAATAATTAAAATGTAGTCTTATTTTTATTAAGACCTCCATCCCTCACGAATTCTGACTGATAAGCCCGTGGAGAACTGTACAATACGCTGCTTGAAAAGCGCAAATTTAATTAGAATGCCCTAGTGCTGAGTTGTTTGAGCCAAGGGAAATTAAGATACCCGGCTGCCTGGAGCTATTTCCAGGGTTTTGAAGCAGAGGCAGGCNGAGTTGTTTGAGCCAAGGGAAATTAAGATACCCGGCTGCCTGGAGCTATTTCCAGGGTTTTGAAGCAGAGGCAGGGGAGCGATACAGGCACTTCAGTCACATGTTTTCTACAGCACGGAAATCAAAGGCGTGGGGAAAATTTGTATTGTATAGGGCTTATTAACGTCCCCCGCTGTAATACCTTAAGGCTTATCAGGGATGGCTTACAAACTAACTTATTACCTAACTTAAACTAACACCTATGCCTTACCTGGGATCCGAACCCAGAACCTCTCGCACCCCAGACCGGCGGCGCACCAACCGACTGCGCCACGAGAGGTCTGCCCAATGAATTCGTTTTCCTTTATTATTTTAGTAAAATATAAAAAGTGAATTTTTTTTCGGCCCTAATCTTAATTCGTTCGGTAAATTACGCGTGCAGTCAACAAACGTAAATTATATAGGCTGGCCGCAGAAAAAAAATGTAAATTTAGAGTTCTCCTTTTTTGTCAAGCTTGAGAAATGTCATTAATCTTCGCCCGATCGGCAAGCAACTATCATAAGAAAACCCCGTCAAAATATAAAATAGTACCCGAGGTAACACTACGAAAATCGGACAGTATGGACGTAGTAAGTTGTCGGATGGCCCGAGATTAGTATGGACGTGTAGAATAAAATCGTAAACAATTTTACGAAGCAGGACACTTTCCATCGAGAAACTGCCTGCTACTTGCTGGTCAGCACAATTTAAAATAGAACGTGTGAGGCTACAACGAGTGTAAATTAATTTTCAGAAAGGCGTGGTATCGCAGAGTCGTCATATTTTAATCGTGATTGACTAAATGCCCAAGGTCACTTTAAAACAAATGAAGTTGGAATATAAACTTGACTACACTACAAGTTCACTTTTCACTTGGTTTACTATCAAACCACAGCTGCTGCTCACTTTCCATGCTTTATCTAGTTCTATTTGGAATTTTGAAAAAGTTTTTGCATNAGAGTCGTCATATTTTAATCGTGATTGACTAAATGCCCTAAATCAAAATGCCCAAGGTCACTTTAAAACAAATGAAGTTGGAATATAAAGTTGACTACACTACAAGTTCACTTTTCACTTGGTCTACTATCAAACCACAGCTGCTGCTCACTTTCCATGCTTTATCTAGTTCTATTTGGAATTTTGAAAAACTTTTTGCATTTGTATTACAGATAAATAAATAATTTAATTCTTCTAAGTAAATTTCATTTTCCAGACTTTATTGTTTATTTTCCTATGTCGTTAAATATTTATAAAGAAATAATCTTACGTGCGACCTACAATTATCTGGCCACAACTACATGAAACATCGCCGAATTAATTTGTTACACAATTTTCTATTTAAAATACTGTTACAATGGTAAGGTCACAACATTAAACTTTTATTAATTTGTACCAAAATGTTCACATTTCTGTCCCGTTTCGCAGCCATCCTTATACTTTCGGTTAAGAATTTCAAATTAATTGGACACCGCATATAATGTTACCTTGGTTCAGTTTACGAATTTCACTTGTCGCATTATTGCCAATACGGAAGTCTTTCGATTGACTTTACACTTTGAGCATTGATTAACGTTTCCAGATTTAGTCACTATGCAGGCCAGTCGTACTGGCTTTCATAACATATCAGTGATTCGAAATAGGAACCTGACATGAAGACAACACAAATATCTGTCGCCTCAACGACAAACGTTAGAAAGTAATGATAAATTGTTTCATATTTCCGCAAATAATTAATGACCAAAGAAATGGCACGCAACCTTTGTAGAGCCTAAGCCTTGCGACAGATTTGTTCTCCCATTTAACTGCTTTGAAAACAGTCAATTAACATTCTATAGGCTATTCACGGTAAAGTGAGCACTTGTGAAACCCCTCTCATTGGGAATGATAGTCAATAAATATATTTCATTTTAGCCTTACACGTTAACTTCCACGTGCGGAGGAATATAAACACTGTGTTTATTACTTGCATGGAAATCTCTATTTAAAAAGGTAGCTAAGGATAAAAAATGGCTGAAATAAAAAAGTAACTAGGGCCTCAAAAGTGCTCACTTTACCGTGAACAGCCTATAGTGAAAAGGAGAATAGTACAACAAACTTTCTGAAAGGTCACTTTTTTTTTTGCAATAAAAGTATTGCTGACGCTATAAGCGAAAGAGAAAAGGGAAGGGTAATTCGAAGCGCAGTGTGTATGTAGGCAGATGCAAGTTCGGAAGCACGTGGGAGTAGGAAGTGTGACGTCACGCGTGGCGCGACTTCCCGACTGCTAGTGGGCAGAGCTCCTCCATGTCTACCATGGACAATGCCCTGTTGTCCGCAATGCGCTGGCGTGGCCGAAGAGGGAAACAAACTGTATAAACAAGGTACAGTAATAAAGTTTGTTTACATAAAATATGAAGGACGCAGCAGTATTTCAGTACACGTGTCAACAATGAACTGATATTAAGGCTCCCGCCTTCCTAGCGCTTGAACTGCGTTATATTGTGTCAGTAATTCTCGTTTTTCTGCGAAACTATCAAACGTGCATCCAATGTGCTGATCTGCGAAAAGGAGACACTCCAGACGAGACCTGTAGTATTCCAAAATAGCTAACAACTGCTTTTTCAAAGTGTTGTATCTCAAAATGCTCGCGTCAGATACACACGAACTACTCAAGGACCTTTCCTACAGACTTTTCACCAATAAAATAATAGGGTGACCGCTGAAAGTCGCATAGGTACACGCAGTGCGACTGGAACACATCACGTCAATTCAGAGGCTTGCCGTTAGTGGCGATGGCGTACTTGATGTGCGAGGTAGTGGCGCCTCGTTCCTGCGAAGAAACTTCTCATATACAGTTTCTTTACAGACAGCCAAACTGCTACCAATATGGCAGGGTCGGATTTAACGCAGTGGAAACGCTAGGCAGTAAAGATTATTTTACTTTAAATTATTCAACTATGTAAAAATTAGAGTTTATATTAATCTCAGATTTCAAACGTTTTTATCCCTCTGGAACCAAGATTTTCTCATTTTACCCGAAACTGGAGAATACCTGCATTTTTATCGATAAGCATGTAAAATACCTGAAATTCTGGGAATCAACCACAGATTGGCACACTGGCCAAAATGATTACAACCGCTCCCAAGAATCGACGAGCGTCCTCTCTTCACTATTGATTGACCCCATGTTCATATGAACTTTTTTTATTACAATGACCAATACTATACCTCCCACGATGTTACCCTCTCCTCCCGGGACATCCAGTAACAAGTGTGTCTATACGCAGCACACACCACGAACCACCATCGCTCGTTTGGGTCAAGTTTACTTTTGATAATTTGATTACAATTACTAACTGAAAAGTATTGAACATAGACTATATAATTATTACGTTAAAAAGTATTATTAAATTTAGTATTTTTATTAAAGAAATAATCAGCAAAAATATAAACATTTTGTGAATGCTCCAGGGCTTCAGCCCCTGTTGTCTGCTCCTAAATCCTAAATCAATATGGCGGGCTGTATAGTCTACCTGCAAGATACACCTCTTTCAACATCTCCTGCGTACTGCGCGCGCACGCACGCAAAATGGTAACTGAGAACACAAACTATTTGCGGCAAAGATAACCGAACAAAGACGACGTCCAACGATCGTAAATGACGAAAAATATGATACACGAGATGAGACAAATACGAACTGGTACTGCAGCTTCCTTTACGGCTGGTATGCACGTACGTGCAAACGCGCACATATATGGGATTATTCAGCTACGATGTTCACACCCAATATCTTCCGAACTGCTGAAAGTATCGCAATATTGATTCCGAATTCGTAAATGGCACTAGGGGCTCATAAGACACCGTCTATGTCTGTTCTGATATGTAATTAATTACCAAAATAACGATATCAATTTTGGTTTTATGAATGGGAATATATCCAGCGGATGAACCTATTACACCATGGAACAGACATGGACGGTGTCGTATGGGCCCCATAATTCCATTTACGAATTCGAAATAAAAATTGCTATACCTTCAGCGGTTCGGAAGATATTAGAGGTGAACAACTTAGCTGAATAATCCTGTATATTATGATAGTATGAGGGGAGAGAGGGGGGGACGGCAGAGTCATATCTGTGACTTCTAGGATAAAGATATATGTAATTCCAACTAATGTGAGTAGTTATATATAGTTACAAAATGTATTATTGTCCAAACTGGCTGCGAAAACTGATGTTGCGTGGCATAGCAAGAAGATATTGGATGTGTGTGTCGGACAGCTCGAAAATATCGAAAAAGGAATTTCAGAAAATCGCGAATGATTTTCTACAAAAAGGCGAGGTCGATATGTACACATATACGAAACACCTTTTCCACCCAGTGAACGATGGGAAACCAAACTGAATTGGTGAGCGAGCTCCAGCGAGCGATCGAGGCGGTACAGACCAAATACTTATTCGCGAAAAATAAAAGAATAGCTGTCGAGAATCAAAGGCTCTCAAAACCTATTACCCTCCGGCTAAAAAAAAAAAAAAAAAAAAAAAAAAANGAACGATGCCCGCGTTGAAATCAAGGTGGAAGATCCGACCCCGACGCGTAAACGGGAAAGAAGCCCGGAATTGCCCGAATCGTAAGGTGGCATCGCTAGCGAAGACAACGATTTTCCTCTGATCGATTTGCTGCGTGCGCGAGAACGGAAACGAACACGAGAGCATCGGGCTCTATATGGGCACTCTTCTATTTATTAAATCGCTTCTTACTTTGACCATACTGCCGACAAGACTTATGGTTTGCAGAAAAGTGTTGGAAAATGAATGGTACCTTGGAAATAAGGAAGTTTTATTTTTACCCAGGGACGTACTGCAGATCGGCAAGCGCAAGGGGAAAATCATGCAGGGATTGAGCGAAATTTTATTTCGTAGGCGCCCTGGACACCACCGAGTCGGATTTGCGCAAGTACCACCTTTTGTTTAAGCAAAGTCGCACATATTACACCGAGAATAACACGGCATCACATCGATTTAAAGAGACGGCGCACGAAAATTCCCCATTATAGCCAGACTGTTTCCTAGGGTATGTGAAATTGGTGGTTCGGGTTTGACTCAGAAATTGGAGAGCGGAGAAAAAATCTAATCAGTATTGGAATAATCCGAACGAGTTAGTAGATAGGCTGAGACTTCTGATTGCTTCGCAGGCAGCAGGAAACCGCTTGCACAGGAACGAAATAATTTCCATCATCGAAGAACTCGCACAGGCGGGCTACATTTCGAAATGAGCAAGTATGAAGTTGCCGACGAGCTGCACAAATATGCCAGGATAAATTACCCATGCAGAAAATACGCCATGAAAGGGCTGGACAATACTTTCCAATCTGACCTGCTCGAAATGCAAGACTTTGCTCATGTGAACAAAGGTCACCGCTACATTTTGACCATAATCGATACTTTTTCCAAGTACGCCTGAGCCAGGCCGCTCAAGTCGAAGAATGCGCGCGACGTCACGAAAGCCGTGGCGGATGTGTTGCGCGAAGGACGCATACCGAAAAATCTCCACACTGAAGATGGTAAAGAATATTTTAATGCAACTTTTCGTGCACTGATGAAAACGCATGGCATAAATCATTATTCTACAAACTCTGGGCTCAAGGCCAGCATCGTCGAGCGTTTTCACAGGACGCTCAAAACTAAACTATGGAGACATTTCACGGCGAACGGAAACTACAATTGGTTGGATATATATTGAAGTGTGTATTGTGGCGCAATTCTGTAAGTGTCTCCCTATTGGTTGGTTACGGGAAGGTGCTGCACTCTACCGTCATACTTTGTAAGAGAGTCTGTAGTCGTCGTGTCTTTTTGTAGTGTAGTTCATTGTTCTTATAATAAAAGTGTTCTCTCAATCAGGTAGTATTTATTCCCAAATACATACCACAGCGAGGTATCTATGTTACTCCCAAAACTCGTTCCGAGTACAATTCTACCGTTCATTCTACCAATCGCATGAGGCCCGAAGATGTGAAAAATTACTCCCTGGTTCGGACCGTGTATGATATTCCGAAAAGGGACACACGCAACTCTAAAGCCAAGATCTGTGACTTGGTGAGGATTAAAAAAAAAATAAGGTGAGTTTTCCACAAAGGCTTCCATCAGAACTGGTATGCAGAGTTGTACAAGGTAGTGCATATACGACACTCGTACCCACACATGCATTACCTCTAGGACCTACGCGGCGAACCCATCATTGGCGGATTTTATACAGAAAATATCTGGCCTACGCTGTTTCCAGACGTGTATTTGATGAAGATTCTGAAACGACGTAATGGTCACGTGTACGTGCGTTGGCTGGGACATTACAAACATGATGACTGCTGGATCGCCGAGGAAGATATTTTTGTATAAAAGCCATGCTAAAAGTTTCATTTAATGCAAAGATAAAACTTTTAATATATTAAATCGTCACACGAATTAAGAAGTTCGTTCTTTCATTTCTATCCCTGTTGTCCCCCCATCGCCTGTGGGCTGTTAAGTATGCACGCATGGGTGCGAGATTAATGCTCTACGTGTTTAAAGTTGGGGTAAAACTATGAAGCGTTATATATATATATATATATATATATATATATATATATATATATATATATANATATATATAGACTGAGTATAAAAAGAATATCCCAACTTTTAAGGTATATAATATCAAAACCAAACAACCTACAACCTTGATTGACCAATCAAATGAACCGTGGAACCATAAAGTTTGTTTACCATAAATTCTTAAATTTTCAATGTGACCACCATGAGTGGCTCGAACACGACATCTACGCGATAATCAAACTCGTTCCACACTCTTGTCAGCATGTCCGGTGTTACTGTTTGGATGGCGTTCGTAACTCTAGGTTTGAAGTGGTGAGGGGGTAGCGAGCTCGCATTCGACACGTCAATGTGAAGAGAACGGTCTGATGTTTCCTTTGTGGTGCGTCACATTGGCACCCAACTATTCGCGGATACATGAACGAGACGTTGCCGCAACGCTGGATTGATCGAGGACCAGGCTCTTCATCACTTCGGTGATAGATAGTATACATTGTTTCATTCTATTTCTGGTTGTTAAGGGCTACCCATGTAAGTGATGAGTTGAGCTGCCGACCCTTGTGTAGGACTGACGATGATCGTTTATATTATCATGTAAGCATTTTTTTACAGTTATCACGTCTATGTGTCACATGTATGTATCACATTTGTATGTTTTTTTTTTTTTTTTGCTATTTACATACCTTAGTTTGTTGTAACTTATCCATCCTAAATTTTATTTACGTATATGCTTTCATATATATTTTAGTCTTTCGACTGAGTCATAGATGTCTTCACAAAATAAGCAGCTAGACTTTCCCGTCACTCTCCACAGAAGGTTCACGATACATGTATACATCTATGTTCTTCCCAGATGAGTAGGTTGTTACATAACTCTGATTCAGGGTTACTAGGTTTGAATCTGTGTTTCTACGCATAGGTAAATGTTCTGCACGTCGGAATTCAGTCATGTCAGCTGAAGGCTATCGTGTCCCTAGCAGGGACTGCATGACCTTGGAGCCTTATATAACACTCTCTCAGCTAGTGATCTGTGTTATCCGTTAAACTTGCCAAGATCTCCACGGTGCTATCATCGTCAGCTGACTATCTGAGCTGTTTCTCATATTTACTGTCATATGACAACAGTCGCAGTTTGCCCTTGTGTAGGACTGACGATGATTGTTTATTATATCATCAACGTTTTTTTACAGTTACCGCAACTACACTAGAGAGCCAAAAAAAACTGGTATAGGCGTGCGTATGCAAAATAACAGAGGTATGGACCCAATCAGAGCAAAGCGATGCGGACGGCAGCGCCTATGCAAGACAACAAGCGTCTGGTAAAGTTGCTAGATCGGTTACTGCTAATACAATGGCAGGTTATCAAGATTTAAGTGAGTTTGAACGCACGAGAGATGGGACATAGCATCTCCGAGGTAGCGATAAAATTAGGATTTTCGCGTACGATCATTTCACGAGTGTACCGTAAATATCGGGAATCTGGTAAAAACATCAGATCTTCGACATCGCTGCGCCCGGAAAAATATCGTGAAGAACGGGACAAACGACGACTGACGAGAATCGTTAAACGTGACAGATGTGCAATCCCTTTCTCAAATTGCCTCGGATTTCAATGCTGGGGTATTAACAAGTGCACGCGTGCGAACTATTCAACGGACCATCATTGATATGGGCTTTCGGAGCCGAAGGTTCACTCGTGTACCGGCAGGTGTACCAGTTTTTTTGGCTCTTCAGTGTATGTGTCTCGTGTATGTATCATATTTGTATATATCTTGCTTTTTGAATATCTCAGTTTGTTGTAAGTTATCCATCCTGAATTTTATTTAGACATATATATATGATTTTCATATTTATTTGGTTCGGCAATTATAGCTCGCTATGTTTAGGACACTATATATGTATGTATATATATATATATATATATATATACATGTATGTAGTCATTTACGTTGCCGGTAGCGAGAACTTCTGTACATATTGCACAAGCGACCCATCGATAGTGAACTGAGTTCGAGACTTGACAATATATACAAAAACTATTAATTATAGTTTAGACTTTTGACCAAATCTGGGTTTTTTTTCTGAGTGGTGGAGGTGAACTTAATATTAGAGAGGGTTAAGATAAATGAATAACACAGAAATAATTTACATACTTTTATCTTTATTTACATAGTTGACATAATATGAATACATAATCAAATTTGATACATGCTTGCCATTTTCTTCTTCATTCGAGCGAAACATTTATACTTTCTGTTTTGGAAGAAGAACAATATCAGTTGTGAGCATTCAAGTTGTCCTTATCCGAAAATACTCCACGACAGTTATCACATTTGTAGGTCTTGTAGACGGTAACAAATGTACAGTTGCTATCTCCATGTTGTTTGTCCAGCTGTTCTTGCTGAATGTCTTGCCTTGCACTTACTTCCCGATGAACGACAAACATGGTCTTTGCATGTATTGCTATGTCTATACAGGTTATCACTTCGGGTAAACACAGCATCATAGTTATCACAGTGGAATGCTTTGTATGCTGGGCTGAACATGCAATGACAACTTTCATGTCGGCGTGAACTATAACTTGTGCTAAAAGTATTACTCCCAGTAGTTACATTGATGTCTTACTGTAGTGGGTAAGTCTTCAACTATAGATTTCATTTTCATATTGTAGCAGAGTATACAATCCCTGTAGTAACATTGCTACTGTATTGGTTGTAGCGTCTCCTCAGGGCTTCTCGCTGTTGAGTACACTCGTAGTAGATAAATGTAGTAGTAATGATCTGCTTTCCTCCACCATGCTCAACAACGGAATGACATTCGTTTTATATGATGCAAGCTTATACATACTTATAAAAATATAAAAAGGAAAATATATATCAGTTTGAATTAGTGTATATATTTCCATCGCTCTCGCGCCGGGGGAGTGACGGTAAAACCATGTGAACGTATTTTTTCTCTCTCTCGGCATGACATGAGGGGGGTGGGGGTGCTATAACGGAATATTATTATTATTATTACAAAGAAAATTCGAGTATGTTTTTTAAATACTTCCACTTGGGACACAACTCAGCTGCCGCGGCACCCCTCCCCTGTGAATGCAAGAGCATGAATTATAACATGTCTGCTCTTTCCATTCCATCGCCTCGGCACCTCTTGGGATGCTAGAGCTACTTTACGAATGACGGGCTTATAAGTCGGCCGGCCGGTGTGCCTGCGTCCCCCCTCCTCCAGGCTTCCACTGCCTCTACACGTGTCTTCACATTTAAACGTATTTTCTCGATGCGGCCTGCAACTTATGTCCTGGAAGTGGACGCGCGCGTTCGTGAATGTAAGTATGCTGCATGACCTTTTTTTTTCCATACTGACTGATCGTACAGCCTGGCTACAACTAAATATTCAAGTCCTTTATATATATATATATATATATATATATATATATACCCATCGCTCATGCCAGGGGGGAGTGATGGTAAAAACATATATATATATATATATTTTCGCTCTCTCGAAGAGACTGGGGCTGGGTGGATTATAACGATTATTATTCTTTACGCACGCAAGGCTGCAGCATATATGTCATGGACGCGTGGCGGGCATCTCTCTCTCTCTTTTGGGACACACCTGCCCCTCCCCTGTGAATGCAGGAGCACGAAGTGTGCACTCTATCCACTATGCTACCGAGGCCCCCATCGAAATGGAATGCTAGTGGGTGAAATTTAACTTGTCAACTATCCATTCCATCACTGCGGCACTGTGTAGCAATGGAGTGCAAGTGCGTGGTGTTTTTTTACATCTGCACTCTATCCACTACGCTACCGTGGCCCCCATTCGGAATGGCATCTCGCAACATCATTGCAGCCCGTGGCTATGTCATGGCAGGCATATGGAGGCATGACGGGTCTCTCTCACTTGGGACACGTCTGCCCCTCCCCTGTGAATGCAAGAGCGGGAAGTTTTTTACATGCACTCTATACAGCACGCTACCACAGCCCCCGTTGAAATGGAATGGTAGAGTGTGAAGTTTTAACATGCGCTCTACCCATTGCATCACTGCAGCACTCCCCACCCTGTGAATGCAAGAATTTGAAGTCCCGTAGTAGCCCGAGGCTATGTCGTTGCACCTCCTAGGCGTTGACTCTCTGTATGCTTTACAAAATAAACATTTCAATCAACATTTAAAAAACAAAAAAAAATTTCAGATAAATTTTTACAAAACTATTTTATTTTACTATCTTTATTGATTACGCGTTTGGCGCCAGCACTGGGATGCATGGGTGAGGGATCTAGGAACTATCATGATCGGCACCGAGCTCTAGTGCTGGGATGCATGGGTGAGGGATCTGGGAACTATATATGGTGACCTTGGCAGGCGTTTCACTTGGGAGCCGCCTGACGGCGTGTGTGAAACTAGAACAAACCATAACATTTTTTGGTGGAATTAGAGACATTTTTAGGGGAAAACAGAAACTTTTGAGCGAAACGAGGCAATTTTTGGGGAAAAACACCCTATTTCGAGCCAAAAACAGGTGCAAATGACATTTTTTTGTGAACGAGATGCCGTGTCATAGTATCTCTAGCTCCCCGTTTCTATCCAGGTGGCGTGGAACCGCTCATTTCTAGCTACTTCCGTCACTGTATGAGATGGAAATCTGCTTGATGGTGTACGAGTCCAAAGAGAGAAAACCGTGGAGTTGCAAAACGTTTCATACGATGTTTGTTATATAAAAAAAATATTAAGTTCCTATGCACACACAGAGTTCAACAAATTTTTTTACACAGTAATTTAAAACTTCATTGAGGTCTATACACATCGGGCACCTGTGTTTTGGGTTTGTTTCCTCGCCAAGTATTGCTTGCCAGTAAATTTCTTGCAGGGAAGCATCTTCCACAGGGACGTCGTCTTCCACGGGCGCAGACGTCGCGAGGGCTGCTCGGCGGGCCTTGCACTAACCCCTGCGATGCGGCGTGTCGGGAACAGAGGTGGTGCAGTCCTCGAAACACTCCTTGCACGGGAGGCAGTACCGCATGTCTTCGTCCTGCTGCAGGTAGGCTGGCAAATACTTCAATACGGTCGAAATTTCGTTGCGTACACCAGGAGAAATTCTTTCGGCAGGTGCGGTAACTCGTCCTGTTTGTCCAAGGCAATAAGCGAGCGCACCCTTTCCAATGCCCGAAAGAATTTTATGGCCGCTCAGACAAAACGCGTACATTTCTAAAATACAGAAAAATTACTGATTTCCCGAGGGGGCTCGGAATGAGTCTTATAAAGAGATTTTAAGAGGAAAAATATAGTCCGCCCTCGCTATTAAAGTAGGCCGCCAATTGGCCGGAACGAAGGATTCCGTAAACACCAGAGTAATTAGCCAATGAGATACACGGACGGAGCAATGAAACATATTGGAAGGGGGTGGAGGGGAACAGACTAATTGGCCGAACGAAGGTTTCCGAAAACACCGAGTAATTCTCCAATGAGAAACATTGGTGGAGCAATTAAATATATTAGGAGGGGGTGAGCAACTAGCCAATGAGAATCAGAGGTGGGGCAATCAGTCAATTAAATATATTGGAAGGGGGAGTGGAAGGGGTCAGTCGTCTGCTGGTTGCGGTGCTGGGGACTGCACCAGCAATGTAAAACAAATGGCAAACGAAAAAATCCAAGATGACTGATGGTGGCCATGACGCCTGCCAAGATGGCGGACGGTTGCATCTATCATAATGGCGGACTGCACCGACCAATATGACGGATGCCTGCACCTACCACGATGGTGGACGGTGGCTGTGACGCCTACCAAGATTGCGGTCGGTGTCTGTGACATCTGCCAAGACGGTGGACTCCACCTACCAATATGGTAGAACGAGTATGGATGGAGCAGGGTGTGGTGGACATCCGAAAAAGTATGATATTTAAATACATTAAATCATTTTTTTGGATTTTCTGGGTTTTCAAGACCAAAGGTCAGATGTGCCCAGGTCAGGGTCAAGTTAACCTGGATCCAATATGGCCGCCAGCCGACCGGAATGACAGAGTACGAACAGCTCCTACTTTCCGGTCCCATGTCCCGATGTGCAAAAATCCTCGTAATTCCTCTACTGCACGTATATCATAACATTACATTTACAAAATGTCAAAAGTAAAACAGAAAACATTCATAGTTCTGAAAATATCTCTTGGTCGTTCAGAAATTGGACTCGTACCGTGCGAATAAACCAATTCGAACTCACGGTAAGTGAGGGATCTAAGGAAAGACACCAGAGGCTTCATAACGGAGACAGCATTTCCGCAGGCTACGACGCTGAGACTGCACAGGCCCGCAAACAGCTCACACTAGTGCGGCGACGCCGGCTATTCTTGGGTGCCGATTACTTGCACTTCCTTCACCACAAAAACTTGCCATTGCACAGGAAGTTTGTCACCCGCGCCGTTAAAACACGAAACACGTCGGGTGCAGGTTGCTGTGCTGGAATTAATGTGCGAGTACAGACGTCTTGTGTTGTTTGATGTAGGCAATTCACGGTAAACTGAGCACTTTTGAAAGACCTACTTACGATCTACTTCTCGGATTACATTGTGTCCTGACACAACTTGTCAATTTAACATTGTAATACGTCTCATTACTTTATTAATGCATCGGCCATGTAAAACTGAAATTAACACAAACGAAAATGGTTTAAAATTAGCTCATTATTACGCTTAAAAGAAATTTATAAAAGAGGGGAAAAAATAAAATCGTTTCAGTATCGACATATGTTTTATTAACACTTTGTACTCGACGTTAAAACATGGAACTACTTTCACTTCCGTGTTACCAACTTAACTGGGCGCATGCCAGACATTGTGCCCGTTAAAATACATGCAGGTGGGAGGAGTGGCATTTTTCAAAGGTTGATTTCGAAAGTGCTCACTTTACCGTTAACAGCCTTTAGTTAGGAATATTAAATCGAAAAATCCCACCAATTAAGAATTATTTTACTGAGTTTATGCCCCACGGTTATGCACATAAACGCTAACAGCGACAACTCGTGACCACGGTCGACTCTTTAAGACTTCGTATACGGAAGCGGTGCTGAAACTCCTAATAATGCGAGGGTCAGGCTGGAACAATTACCAGCTTAGTCTAATCGTAGCATTAAGCAATCTGAGCAATCAAGACGACCGATATCATCTTCAACGTAAACATCGGGCACTTTGAAAGATCCACTTCTGATTACAAAAAAGACCAGTGTACAGAGGTTCAAAACTATTTTCACAAACATTCTTGGCTCCCTTATGTCACAAAGAATACGTTTCGAATGAACTGTAATTATAAATATATGTATACACAGCAAAATGTGGCTTGCAAGCTTGCTTACGAACTGTAAAAATTCCGTGACATTCTTAAATACAGAAATTGTTTTCATTTATTTTAACATTTATTGCGCTTGTACGACATTAATGTTAAATACATTTTAAAATGTATATCATTAAAGATTAAAAGAAGTGGCGTTTTTCGTGCAAGTATTATAGTTTTCAAGGGCGGCGGGAGAAAGTATTCTTCAGGACAGACTGTTGTGAAATTCCGAAATGTCTTACAAATGGCGACTGCTTAAATATGCCATATTTGTACAGTATAACTGATGATATTAGGGAATATAAATTCTGTCGAGACGAAAATCTCGGTACCTAAAAATCTTCTGACACGACCAACCCCACACAGTACATTGAATATACAGAATACCATAAGAAGGAGCAAATACATTACAAAATTCTCTATTTTCTTACGCTTTTTTCCAGGGTAATTTTACGACATATTTTAGCGGTTGTAAATAAACAAACCCTCATTCAGTATTCTGTGGCAAATACTACAATAAATAATATATATCCAAAAGTCCTCTTCCCAAAAAAAAAAAATAAGTACGTTTTCTTAACACTACACATCTGTGGTGGGCTTAAAATATCAGTAGCATGTTGCATCATAGCCACTGTACTTGTACCTAAATGACTGTACTGGTACCGGTAACGTATTATTTTTCACTAGATGAATTGTGGTTGACAGAGCACAGATAACAATTGAGCTGACTATGGCAACGACTGAAATATGGTCATTTGAACAGTCCCCAAATTTGCAATCAAATCTATACATAAACAACAGCGCGGATAAGGCAGTAGCGGCGAGCTCTCCAACTGGCTGGTGGTGCTGTCTGCCCTGTTCCGCGTTATCCGCGAACTTATGGCCAACTTGAGATTCAAACATGGCCTATCCCCCTCCCTAACCCTTTCCACCCACCAGACCACAATGGCGCAGGTCTGACTTGCTTAGAAAGATAAAGAGATGTCTTACGAATGCGACCTCGTGCCAAACCCTGAACTAGCACAAAAAAAAAATTTCCCAGAGGTTTTGCCCCTTCTACTGCATTCGTTGCATGCAATACCTGCACTGTGGCAGTGGTTGAAATTTTGCCCTAGAAGCCCTCGATCCCACGCTACCTAGTTGCCGCCTGCTCACCTCAGCAGTTCTGTACGTACCGAGTTCAATTAGGCTGGCCTCAAATAGCCCTTTCAACCTGTCTTGTCATGCGTCCGTTCAGTAATTTATACATCCACAAAGAAACGCCTTCCATCAGACTGTGTGTCACAACTTCAACACCACCACTGAACACAAACATTCTCGGTATGAACGTCTTTTTTTTTGTAGGGCTAAAGTAAACGTAGGAAATCTAAGTTCTTAAAAGAACTTTAATGAAATAAAACACAAACCTTGCACTTTCAATGCCAAAACATTGGATTATAAATTGTTAATCTGAAACGCTATAATGCGCACGTTCTCATCACCATCACGCTTCAACACAGCCCTCTTAAAAGTGGGTAATGATTTTGTAATATGCCTGCTATAACTTGCCCCACACGACACAAGTTAATATTATATACACTCTATAGCCTCCTAAAATTCTGGACATTTCCTATTCTGCAAATTACTGCAAACTACACTTGAGTTTATATTTTTGACGTGACAACGTCTTAAATTAGGTTGGGCTGGGAGTCACTTATGAAAAAGTGTAACGCTCGGTAACGTTACGATGNTCGCTACACGTTAATTCGCCTCGTGAGTAATGAGGGCCACATGACCGCCGGATGGTCCTCTGGTGTCTTCTGGACGGACGAGTGCGACTGACTACACTGTCAACGTCAATTTCCACCCTTGGACAATCTCTGGACCACGGCGTGAGTTTGTAACTAGCAGTTAGGTCATTCATACAAGCAAGCCTCGCGGACACGCTTCGGAATGAAAACAAGTCACTACGAAGAGAACCCAGTCAGGGGTTTTCACTCGCGCAAAACGAAGTTCACTGGCCATGCGAACTAAGCGCTAGTATAATATGGCAAACTAGTATTTACATAGCGGTTCACCTTGAACCATAAAATGTGAACATGGTTACTTATTTTCGTCGAGCAACTTTTTTTCTCACGCAGTTGAAACCGCAATGAATAAAGAATATAAAATAGTCAATATTATGTGCACGTAAGTCTGTCACGTTTGAGTAATTATCAAGATAGCTTCAATAGCTCTTAATTAAGTAAGCATATAAACCTGCAGATAGAGTTTCTTATTCTGGAACACTGGGTATGAGCAACATCCATATTAATTTGTCCAAATGAAATAAGTATCAATAAAAAAACTCTAGATTGTATAAGGTGAAGCAATCTGGGTAAATTTTGTGTCGTGGAAGGACCAAAAGTGTGGTGAAACGATGGTGTCTTGGCCAGTGTAGTGCGCGAACCTGTGGCACAGGATTATGTTCCAGACTTGTAGAGGGTGCGGGCTTTTGTTCCCGCAGTGGCGTACTGGGGTGAAAGTGGCACCCCGGTGTTTAACTTACCCGGAGGCAGATGACAGTTCATTAGTAAAAGCTGGTTAGTGTTGGCACTGCTGACATCCAACTGGCAGCCCATTCTTATTGTTTTCAGGAATCCACTGGGGTTTCATGGTTTGGGGGGGGGGGTGGACAGGCCCCATAGCCCCTTTCCCCCCACCAGAGTGGAGTTCTCCTCCGCCCACTCTGGTTAAGCCAGCGCTAACCTTCACAATGGAAACCAATAAGATCCCGTCCCCTTCTCTAATAGTACTTATCAACTGTATAATAAGTAGAAGTTAAGTATTTTCACTAGTATTTTATTATAATGAGCGGTAAAATTTTAATGAATTTGTTGCAATTTTCGTTGTTTAAACTTTAGGATAAATGTTATTTTCATGTGGCGCATGCTTGTTTTTATAAGACGAGCAATGTTGTAATAACTTTAAGTAATATATTTGACGTTGCTACAAAAGTTTATAAACTTTTCATCGAATGATATTTCTCAATACAATGCACCATTTACAATAAAAATCAGGATCACACACATCACGAACACGATGCAACACTTGCATGTCCTCACGACTATTTGAAAATCTGCGGGATCCGGAGGGATAATCCCTACCTATGTAACTATTCCGACCATGCAATGTCCAAATGCCGTTTCCATTTCAAGCTTGTTGCCGGTCCTGTATATCCACACCCGCTACTGTTTGGGATTCGTGTACACGAGAGAAGTTTCTCAACAAAACTAAGTTTTAAAAAAAACACGGGATGACAGCCTCAAATTTTTGTCAGAAAATTATGCAGCGTTTCATTCGATCCCGTATGCGACAAGCTAATAATATTAAAACAAAACATCTGTACGCATATGTACTTTATTAGAGTCTTTGAAGCATTACTTTCTTTTCTTTACTTTAATAAATGTAACAGCTTTGCTTTTACAATAGGATGAAAACTGAAATAGCAACATTTTCACGCCGGTATTTCCGTACTGGGAGTATGACAATCAACGAACACTGAACATATTTATAAAAACCATACGGCATTCTATCTATACACTAGTGTACGAGTAAAATAGAACTGGCAACTATTGTACTTCTTAGTTCATTCTGAAATGACACTGCTAAATGGAATTCTATTTATTTTGTTAGGCAAGTGTGCAGATAAAAATGAAGAGTAGTTTGGAGGGGGTTGTAGGGTACCGGTATACGGACATTTATAGTGTCTGAGTAATAAACTGTTTTCGCACAGTCGACTTTGGAACAGTGCCTCTGGACTTTGCACCTGGTTTCTGTTTGCCAATATGATGAACTATTTGTGGCAGACACACAAAAGCGTTTGCTACCAGCTGAAAAAGTTTTGATGTGATTCAGGATTACAGTTGATAAGACGTAAGGCGATAGCCCCGGTACTGTGATAAAACAGTGAAAGATTACGGTGGCCGCCTGGGTAGGCCGCCGAATGGTGTGCAGTAAACGTTTTATTTAAAAACCGTCCAACGTGTCTGAGTGAGGTCTGCTTACGAATAGCATTAAGAAACGTTACGCGTCTGTATAAGTTTTCCAGTTCCTCCATGTCTCTATAAAGCAGGGGTTCTCAACATTTTAAAGTCCATGCCCCCCTTTTAACTAATATATGTGGTCACGCCACCCTTCCCCCTTTTATTGAAATTATTTTGTTTTACAAACTAAAATTTGAACTTATCCCTATAGTGCTGCTATAGGGTACATTAAAATATTTTAACATTAGCTTTTTTATTATACACATTAAAAAAAAATTGTTTGAAAGTAACATTTTGTATTTAAATACATATATAATGTTAAAAGAGTATATTGACTAATTTATTAATTAGTTGTAATTATACATATATTTGGCATTTTAATCATATGTTACCCGACAAATTTAATGAGACGGCTGGCACTGTTTGTCTTTCACAAGATTGTTTATGATTGGTTGCAATTGTGACAATGTACATCTCAAATAATTTTGAACGTCTAATCGTGCTCGATATTTAGATTTTATAACAGCTAGTGTAGAAAATCCTGCCTCACAGATAGGTTGATGCAAACTGCAACAATAACTTTGCAGCTTCCAAACACACTTGTGGGTACACAGGCAAATAGCTCAACCATAAGTCTTCAACAGTCATGTTTGGGAATTCAGCCTTTGCTTGAGAATCACATTCTAGGTAGATTGTCTGTTCCTGAAGAAAAGCAGGAAGTATGTCCACATCAACTTTGAAAGGGTCTCTCACCAATTTAAACTGCCAGTTTTCTGAACAGATAAATGTCTGGGAAATAGTTTCCTATTTCTATTTTCAAAGAAGCCAAATGTGTTAAAATCAAGTCCTTCAAATTATCTTTGAAATATAATTGAACACTTTGAGTATCATCGAGAAGTTCATTGAGCCTTGGAAACGATGAAAAGTTAGGTTCTAAACTCTAAAGACTGCGTTGGCACAGAAAAATTTTTTTCCAAGAAACCTTTAATTGCTTCGTATGTCTTCAGAATATTTCTCTGTCCTTGTAACTTCAAGTTAAGTACGTTGAGTGATTCGAAGAAGTCAGACAAATATGCTAAGTAAAAAAATTGGTTGTCTGTAAAGTCGGTTTACTGACGATAGTTGAACGTGACAACGTCTTAAGAAAATACTGATGGAATGGTAGCATTTTTCAAAAGAAAATTTTAATTTCATTTGTTTAATAGATTTGTATGTATATAGAGAAGGAGGTAATTGGAAATCACAATGAAATTGATCAAGTGAGATTTATTTGTACGCATAAATACAATTATGTCACTGTTTTTTCGCTCGTTCCGCGCTCTCGCTTGCACTTCAAGCCTTACATGGAACGCCTCAGAGCGAGGTAACGCCGCATGAGTCATGTTTTTTCGTGCGTGCAGCCGGCTCTATCGAATTATAAGACGTTGTCACGTCAAAAATAATTTTATCTTCTGTAAACTGGATGTATATGCCTTCTTTACTGGAACTCCTCAAAAAGATCTCAACTTCGGATTTCAAATTGAACAGCATATATAGCATGTTGCCTTTAGAGAGCCAACGTACTTCTGTGTGGTACATAAGAGTTTGTTGGTCGCTGTTCAACTCTTGGCACAAAACCTCAAAAAGTCTAGTGTTGAGAGCGCTAGACTTGACACAGTTGACTATTTTAATTGCCAAGTTCAAAGCAGTATTAAGTGATTCAGGCAGAGTCTTACAAGCCAGAGCCTGCCTGTGAATGATGCAGTGAGAACCAATTATGTTTGGGTTGTTTTGTTTTGCCAGTTCAATGAATCCAGATCGGCTTCCTGTCATAGCTTGGGCCCCATCAGTGCACATCCCAATGACGTTCTCCCATGGAAGATTATTTGCTGCCAAAAAGCCACATAAGGCAGAAAATACATCAACAGCCTTTGTTGTAGTTTGTAGAGTTTGAGAAAACAATATTTCCTCCATGAACTGTTTCCCGTCAATAAACCTTAAGTAAAATAACTACTGAGAGTGTTTAGAAACGTCAGTTGATTCATCACATTGCAATGAAAAAAAACGGGGATTTATTCAGCTTTTTTATTACTCGATTTTCCAAATTTTCAGCCATTTCATCAATTCTGCGTTTTACTGAGTCATTTGACAAAGATATTTTTGCAACCTTATTACAACTTTCTCCACCAAGAACAGTACTACAAGCTGTTAGTAAACATGGTTTTATAAGGGACTCGCCAATAGTATGTGGTTGTCTTTTGTGATTAGCAAGGCGATCTTAAAAGAAGCTTCAATGGCCTTTTCATTTTCCATATGAAAACTTCCAGTTGAATCCAGTTTCATCCGTGTCAATGAGCTTTTCTTGGTAACAAAAAACTCAGTTGGTTTGTCTATCAGGGCGGCGTGGTTGGTTGTCAAATGACGTTCCAAACGACCTGGCCGCATTGCATCGTTCCTCATAACAACGTGACAAATAACTCACCGAGGCAAATGGCTTCCATTTTTCTCTACGTATGAAAATCCATACTTAATATAGTCATCACCGTACAGTCTTTACTTAGGCAATGATTTTGCCATATTAAGCCATACGGTACTACACAGAACACTACCACTCACTATACTAAACACGATTAACAAAATATAACCTAGTCTGCCTGCAGCCAGTTGACAACTAGGGGTTACGTTAGGTGGAAGGTTATGTTAGGTGGCCACGCGCCGGCGCACAGCAAGGCAGAAGTGGAAAAACCTCCTACACTTCACCAAGTACTTAGTAGCTTACAAACAGGCTACACCTTGCTACGGGTCTAATACAAATTTCTTCTCAGACCTATTATACTAAAGTAATTGGCCTGCAAGTATCGTTCCCGTCTTCCACCGTCTGCGACCACAGCATAAATTCAAAGGCGGCAGGTGCACGACGGCCAACACAGCCACACTTTTCGCCTCACTGTGCGGCAGTGGCCACTATTGCCAACTTAACAATTGAAATTTCCCTTGTAAAAATTTACATAGATTTAAATTTTGAAAAAAATGTAGAAAAGCTAACAGAAAACCTAAATTGTATACTGTTCAGATTTAGCTGTTTTGAGATTCTAATTTCCACAGCTTACCGCGCCTCCCCTGAAATTCTCCTCCCCCCCCCCCCCCCTCAGGTTGAGAACGCCTGATCTAGACCATTGTGTTGCCATTCCCACAACGCCAAGGAGATGTCCTCTTCCAGCAGGACAATGCCCTTAATACAAAGTTNTTTCACGGTCGTTTTTAGGTGTGAACATTCCGATACAAACCATTAAACCTTTATTTTTATTATGTCATAAAATGGTAGGGTCTCCGCTGAAAGTTTCAGAGGCACGTTATCGCCTGCAAGACTGCACGCCAGTTCAGTTATGTTTGGGACACCCTCATGCAAATAGACGAAATAACCTGATTGGAACATACGTAGCTCAAAAGGGTTCTTTGGAAATAAAATGAAAAAAAAATTGTCATGAATATGGTTTTTAATTCATATCGTATTATGATCAGGTCTCAACATATTATAAAATATTTATACACAAGAAATTATGTAAAAAATACATATCACTGAACAAGTTTGTTCTTCGCATAACGGGGTAATCCAGAAATTCGTTTAACAGATACAAGCAATTCACAACCGAGGAAACTAAAAAGGAATATAAAATCAGAAAGTGCCTGATGGCTGAAAAACACGTAAAACGCAATTATGGAAACTTATACCAATCAATGTTTGCCGAAAAATAATTTAAATTTTACTTCAATATTTTGAAAAAAAAATATCGAAATTTTAAATCTGGAACATCTGAATAATTTTAACCAGAAAAGCTAGTAGTTATAAATAGTTCCTTGTAAGCCCAAGATGACAGCTGGCGGCCACATCATGCTCTTGCATTTCAACACCATGACGGCCATTTTGCAGACGGTGACCATAATTTTGGAGTCCATTTCACTCGAAATGTCCCTTTTTCCCTCGAAATTTCCCTAAAAAAAATTTTTCTAAATTTATTTAATGATCCCACAATGTGGAGGAATGACTCATTTTTGGGCAATGAGGAGTCATGAGAGGTTATCTCAGAGTCTTCTCAAATTCAGCCCGCAGTGACTCAACAGATACGGCGGCCATGTCGGCAGCAACCATTTAGGCAGCCAGTGACCACCATTGTGAATAACATAAAAGTTTAAAAATTTTAAAAATTAAATTAAAAAAATTAAAAAAAAGTTATATTTTAAATTTTTTTTAGATATTCGACGGCGGCCATATTGGATGGTGCCCCCTCCCTCCCTTCGTCGAGGCTGCGAGGGAAAATATTACATTGCAATCATACCATTGGCGCTGCAGTAGCACAGAGGTTTAACACTTGCATGAGTTAGGCAAATTAATTAAACACAATTTTTTTTTCCCACTAAGTATTTGAAAAAAATTATGTGCTGGTTGGTGTATAACTTGCAAGTATTCATATAAAAGTGTTAGTTTCCCTCCCATCCGCCGTAAGATCTATATCCAAATAAAAATAATAATAATGTTGTGTATATAATGCATGTGAACAAAAACTAATTATTCATATGTAAAATGAATTGGAAGTTTTGAAATAATTCACTCGTATATCAGTGTTGCCATTCAGCCATATTTTTTTTGACATGGGAGGCCACAGCACAGAGGGTAGAGTACATGCTACTTACCAGTTGCTACAGCTTTTTCCCACTTACCAGCATACTCCCAGGCAGTGCTGCACTTTGTGCCAATATGTGTTATTATTATTTAATACACATATTAAAATGCTATTGCAGTATATTCTGCCGTAAGATCTATATTTTCTTAGGTGTTCATTATGTAAGTATTCATATAAAATAACCAAATACTGTTGCAGTGTATATATTCCGCCGTAAGATATTTTTGTGTTGCCGCGCGCCTGTACGTGTGTCCCACTTACCATGCAGTGCCGCACTTTGTGCCAATACTTATTATTTAAACTTCATTATCTCTCCACCCGCCACATCAGACGTTGTTAAAAACGAATTAGGTCCCAGCCGGCGCAATCATGGCTCGACAGAGTGTTATAAATTACACATCAATTCTACCTGTACGAAAAACTACTTCTCCACAGACGTCGTTAAAAACGAATTAGGTCCGGGACAGGCCAACACAGGTGTCAGATCGCAAGACCTTACGCTTCCCAATAAATGTTTACATGTAAATAATGCAGATTACCAGATTTGCTTAGCAGTATAATGGAGATTGTCACACAGGACACCAGGCTACCAGTACATATAAGTAACATTGACAAAGAGGAAACCAACGCATTAAAATCGCGCCATGGAAAATTATTGCTGGGAACAGTTCGTGCAATAATATATGGTCCATCTAATTCGGGGAAGACGTGCACCCTTGTCAGTCTTTTAGAGGAACCAAACTGTATCAAATTCGAAAAACATGTACCTTTATTCGAAATCCCTCCACCAGCCAAAGTATTTGTGTCTAGCACAGATACTGCAAGCCGTTGAGGGGCTGCGCTATTTCCCTTTTAGTGAAAATGAATCAGTAATACAGCCAGACGAGGCATTACCATACTCTGTTTATTTTAGACGATGTGGTGTGCGAAAAACAGACAAATATCCAGCGATATTTCAGTATGGGGCGCATGTCAGTGGATGTTATTAATCTATGCCGAACATATTTGCGTATGCCGGAACAGCTTTTCCGTGACAATGCTAATTTCCTGGCCATATTTCATATGGACGACATGAATTTATGCCACATATACTCGAACCTTGTAAATAGCGATATTCAATTTGACAGTTTTTAAGAAATATGTTCGCATTGCTGGAGCAAGGCGTACAGTTTCCTAGTGATAGCAAAAGATTTTACAATTCATAAAGGCCGGTACCGCAAAGCCTTTGACCAGTTTATTATTGGCCATCAGTGAAGTATGAGCTACTCAGTAACTAAATTTCGGCATAGCGGCCTGAAATGTGTGCCGGAAAGCTGCATAATTTCCACCAACGACGGAAATTGTAGTTTCGGCGGGAAGCGGGCTAAGAACCTGGGCATTCCCAGGCACGAAGCAGATGCCGTGAACGTATCCTTTGTGCACAGCGTTACATAAGAGGCTTTGCATATCGTGACAGCACTTCAAACCAGTATCGACACCCATCTATGCATATTAGTGGCAGGCATGACTCGAATCAATGCTGTAGAGACAACGCTGAACGGTATAGGAGAGCGAATAGCAACCAAAATGCACACATATATGTTGCGTGAAATATACACATTGACCAACGACGTTAAGAAATTGTCTGTGTTGGGTGGGAAACTCACTACGATGGAAAATAGACTTTACGATACTAATATATTGACCACGAACATGAATGTGCGCCTCGAAAAATTAATTGAAAATATATCCCGCCTAACGACCGTTACTAATGGAGACGCACTCAAATCAGTTGAAGGTAGGCTGTCTGGTAACACGAAAATACCATCTAGCAAAATGGAGGCGCAGATGCACAAAATATCCGAAGATGTGTTGAAACTAACCACATTAGGAGATAGCATATCGGCCGTGGAGAAGAAAATCGACAATATGGGAGAGCAGATCAGTGCCAGAGTGCTAGCGGGCCTCAGAGCGCTGCTAGACAGTCACCTTAAGTACGAGAGCAACCCATAAATGGAATCGCACCTAGTAGCCATGGAGGGCCACATGTTCACCAACACAAATGGACATGCAGCTTGGCAAATTAACCGATTAAGTACAGAAAATCGATGTTATAGGTAGCATGGCATCAGCTATGGAGAAAAAATTACCGATGTGGGCGAGCAAGTGGGTGGACTGGGCGCTAAACTCACCAGCCACATAAATGACAAGACTGCATTTGATACATTAAACAAGAAGTTAGAATCGAACCTCAATGCCGTCAGTACAATGTCCATTACAGTGACGAAACATTTTCAGACTTTAACAAATAACGTGCGAAGCATAGTGGCAAGTAAACTGCTTGCAGTGGAAGCACAACTCACAGATTTGGGTGATCGAGTAGATTATAGGTCGCTTACAACTGTCACGTCTACATTGAAAGATAATTTGCGCATAGCGAACAAGAGTACGGGCAAACTGACTGCTATGAACGTCAAGCTCACTTCAGTTCGAACAGCGCTCGAACAAACTGTGGTTAAGGGTTTTGCAAACATCTTCACAAAACTTGACGAACAAGTAAATACACTCGGAAAAAGTGTGGCTGTGCTGCATACACAGCAGGAGAGTGTAGCTGGCTTGGAGACCAAACATAGCGCGATATTTGATAGGATGACCAATAAACAGTTTATAAGTATTCTTGAAGAACTGGACAGCTGTTACCGTACTTTGATCAGTAGTATGTCAGACATTGAAGAACTAATACGACCAAGAATTACCCATTATTTAAATGATATTCATACAGAAGATGAGAAATTGCAGCATTGCACACACATACGTACCACACTACTCAAACAACTCAATACTTTCGAAGATAAAATTGTCAACGCAATTGCAAGCAGAGCAATTATTTAATATAAAGTACACACATTACACTAATAATGTTAGTATTATGTCTGCGGCAGTCGAGGACTTGACTCACGTGATCGCAAGTGTTCGCGGGAAGTATATGCAGGGTAAGCGGATGCGTATGGAACGTAATTCAGTATTTGAACATGCATTTCAGCCAATAACATCTCGACTGGATGCGCTAAATAAACAGTCTATTATCCCTGACGTGAAGACTGAACCTGAATTAAAGCCAATTGCAGACGAAGTTTCGTTGGATGAATCAAAACCTAAAAAAAGGGCCAGTTCTCACTCGGCCGCTGTTCGCAATTACCTAACATCTTAAACAAGTCGTTTTAATGATAGTGTTTATGGTGTGTGCAGAAGGAATAAAAAATGGTATTTAGGTAATACACAGATATTTTTCCTACCCGATGATTATGTACAGATTGATAACGAACTTATACATGCTTCTCCCGGCTTGTACGAACCATTATTTAAGCGCAGACCAGCCGACTCCTCGCGAGAAGTGTTTAATATAAAAAAATGCTTTATATTACTAGTGCGCATTTAACCGATAACAATATAAATGCCAACACATATAAATATGAATCACACCCTAAATTCGAGATTGTATAACAGTTGTTTCCAGACGTCGCACTAACAAGCATTTGGCTTCGAAAGCCATTCAAAAATAGTTTAGTAGTTGTTTTTAAGAAAATGATTAAAAATGCATGAATGAATAGAATAACAGTTTTATTTTGGTTTTTTGAGCAGAATCTATGGCCTTTCTGTACTTTTTGGCTCTTGTTGGAGAGGATATAACATATTTTATTATTTTAGAAGCCGCAGAGTTCCCTGATGCTCATTGACTAACACTGGCTGTGTAGGTAAGTTCCTGGACAGGTACCTGCTCCCGAAGATCTTTTGTTTTCCGACATTTACTGCGATCAGACAACTCTAGGAAGTCCTTGCTTGGCCGTCCCGGCTTAGTACGTGATGTCCAGTTATGTACTGATATTGAAGACTTCAGCCATTCTTTGTTTTATTGTAAGAATCTTTCTTCGATATAATTAGACGATGTCCATATATTCTTTAAATCTGATTTGAAATGCCTCAAATTATGATTTATGGTTTGGAATTCGTTTTGGGGACATTTTGTCATATCCCGAATAGTTTGTTCCATGAATAACACTTTGTCATCAAATTTCCATGATGGGCTTTCTTTGAAAATCATATATAATGATCTTCGAGACATCTCCATAACCTTTGATGCCGAATCTAAAAGAAAATAACATTAAATTAAAAAAAAAAAACGCTAAATATTTTAAATACGTTGCTATCAACTTTTAACTTATGTTTATTAAATTAGTGAAAAGATGTGGAAAATGTTTTTGTATAAAGAACATGTTAGAACCCTATAGTTTAAAGTAAAAATACATTTGTAACTCGATCACCTCCGGTACTATATCAAAAACACTTTTTTGTGCAACAATACAACGTAATTTTTATATTGTGTATGTGTTTCATTGTTTGCCCAATAAAATACTAAATACTAAATTAAATCAAACAAATCATACATGGAAATTAAGTACATACCATGTTGTCCAGTGTCCATGAGAAATATTTTTCACAATTAATTTCAAACCACATAAAACACGAACCGAAAGTTTGGCTAAACTAAAGCATATCGACAATAAAGACGTGCGTAATAGACAAGGTCCGGATTCCGACTATCTGCTCGATGGAATAGCGACTTACAGGTAGACATAAATACCGGTGTGGGATAGTGTGGTTAGTTGGGTAAAAGAAAAATGCTATTTAGGTGCGATTGTGAATAGATAGTGTTGTGGACTTTTAACTGGTTTTCGAAGCCAAATGCTCCTTAGTGCGTCGGCTAGACTGTTACAGACAATTCGCGTGGGCCGTTCCCTTCAGATGAAAAGCGGGAACGAATGGGGCCAAGGCTATGACTTCGGTGTTGGGCGATAAGGGTCCGCCAAAATATATGCAAACAGACTAAGGCAAGGAATTCTACAATAAACCATTCAGAGCACTAATGCAACAGAAAAATATTAATCATTATAGTACAACAAGTGATAAAAAAGGACCTATAGTTGAACGTTTTAACAGAACGCTCAAAAATCATATCTGGCCTGAATTCTCGGCACAAGTAAGTTATACCTGGCTTGATATTCTACCCCGATTAATTAATAATTACAATAAGAAAACAGGACAATTTGTATGCGTTCAGTAAAATACAATTTGTTGCTATCAACAGTGTTTAAACAAACAAAAGTTCTAGATTCACGTAAGCAGAAAGCGAAAGTAAACGATTATGTGCGCATTTCACGTCTTAAAAATGTTTTCTCTAAAAGTTACTTGCCGAATTGGAGTGTAGAAATTTTTCGTGTTGCAAAGATCCGGCATTACAAGCCACGAACATATGTACTCTAAGATTTAAATGGTGAGCAGATAAAAGGTTCTTTTTACGAGCAGGAAATCGTGCCTATCAAATATCCAGACACTTATTTGGCCGAGAAAGTGATTCGGACTAAGAACAATAGTGCGTTTTTCAAATGATACAGTTTCCCACCAAGCTTTAATACCTGGGTTATTAAGGTAGACCTCTGTAAAAGTTAATTTATAGGCGACTCGTTAAAGCATTAGTCTCTCCGCTCATCACGTGGTTTGCGCCGAGACCATGCGACGGCAGGCCGGGGCGCTCGGAACCGTAGTGCGGAGGTGGAAGGGGGCATATCGAAGGAGGCAAAATATGGCCGCCAGCTCAAGGTTGCTAGGAAACAGGGAGGTGGGGGGAGAGGCTGGCGTGCAGCAAGTAGGTGGGATGGGGGCCGGCGCACTCCAAGCAGTCCAGAAGACTCTCGTACTGGATACCCCACGTTCGAAGCCATTCACAGACCTTATAAAGTCCCTACAGAAAACAATACATCAGTCAGTTTCACGCTATGCCCCGTGGGGTTAAGAACAGAGCCGATCTCGTAAATTCATTAATTAATAATCTTCCATTTGAGACCCACATTCCAGGCTACAAATTTTGCGGCCCAGGCATGCATCTAGCTCTTAGACTTCAACATGGTGATGTTCCTATAAATACTCTAGACGCAGCCTGTAAGGTGCATGATATTTTGTACACTGAGAGCAGTAACTTGAAAGATAGGTATGCAACTGACACAATCCTTGCGTATACAGCCAAAGCAATAGGCAGTTTGGCCAACTCAAAGCTCGGCGAACGATTGGCGGCGTAAGGAGTTTCGAAAATCATGAAGGCTAAAGTTAAACGTGGAATGGGTATTAGATTCAGTTTAACAGCTAAGAAAAAAAACAGTTAAGTAAAGGGCGGAAGAATACTTCCGTTTCTGCTACCAGCTATAGGACTTTTGGGATCGTTGATAGGAGGTGCCAGCGGGATAGCTCGAGCCGTGAATAGTGCTAAAGATGGAAATAAGCAATTAGCAGAACAATTAGGACATAAAATACCTATGGAAATCCTTGCAAGCACAAGAAAAAACATGGGAAAAGGCAATACTTGCGCCTGTATAGAGGCGGTGGCACAAAACGCGTACGTCGACGGCGAAAGAGTAAGTCCTAAGAGAACTGCCCGGCCATACATTAAAAAATATATATTTGCGTAAATTTTCACGAAAATTAAAAATGCATCATTTCCGTGGGGTGTTCATGCGAGACGCACTTCCACAGCGACAGAGAGGGGTAGAATGTGGAATAGCGAATTTAGATACGAGTTCGAGATCTGGCACACACTGGACAGCATATAGAAAGGACGGGAACACAATTGAATATTACGACAGCTACGAAAATTTGAGGCCACCGTCCGAATTGAAAAAATATTTTAAAGGCAGTAGAATTTATTATAACCACGAGACAGAACAGCGACAGCAGGAATGTAATTGCAGGCACTTATGCTTACGTTTCCTAGTTACTTAAAACCCACACAATACAAGTAATGTGGCAGTCATGTATATCACCTTGATTGTGACAGATAATACCTCTGAATTACATTCAGTACATTTTCCACTGCTAAGCCTGGCAGGTGCATGGTCTATTGCAGTGATCGATTTTCAAACATATTTTTCAGTACCAAACATCGACGAACATAATTGTATGTTTCGATATGTAAAGGCAGACGGTAAAAGAGGCAAGGTACGCATACCTACTGGCTCGTACGAGATTGAAGATATTGGCGATTATCTTAAACGCATACTGAAACCGGACATGACTTTAGTACTGCGTGGAAATTCTAATACTCTGAACAGTGAGATGAGTTGTATGGCACAGGTGGACTTAACACAAAACGATACTCTCGCCACCATGCTGGGATTATAAAATGCGAAATACGAGGCAAATAAAACCCACCTATCTACCCTGCCTGTAAATATTTTTCCCGTGAATGTTATCAGATTAAGCTGTATCTTAGTTAGCGGCTCGTATCTAAACGGTAAACCAAGCCAGACATTATATGAATTCTCTGCAAACGTGCCACCGGGATATAAACTCGTGAGCGTCCCAACAATACCCATATATGTGCCAGTCACGATAGAGAACGTACAGGAAGTAATCGTTTTCATAGTAGACGAAGAAAGTCGTTTGATTAATTTTCGAGGCGAGGAAATAACAGTGTGTTTGCATTTGCAAAAAGATGGGACTGAAAATTAAGCATATGAAAGTAAATAAAGGGACTTATCGCGTCACACCTAAATTCAGTACGAGGCAGGCATGCAGTCCACTAACATCTGAAAAGTTTCGTTTCCTTACACAATTAGGTTTAATGGTCAAGAGTAAATATGGATGTCAAAATCTTAAAACGAAAGCGAACCGGTCGGTTTCAAAGAGGCGATCAGCAAAGCTGAAATCCACACTTATTGGCCTTATCTTCCACGCCCGTACGTAGCCTAGTTCAAGGTGCGGATTCCCGTACAAAACCAAGATATTTACACAGCGTAGTGTAATTCTTATTTGTTTCTCCTAGGGATGCTGACGAGGGCGGGTAATGTACTACCAACAACTAAAATCATTATAAACGGTATACTTCACATGATTAATACAATCTCCTATGAATTAAACGGGTGTGAAGTAGATGCAACTCCTGATGTTGGAATCACAGAGACAATAAAGAATTACCTTTCATTAACGTGTAACCAACTGCCGGCCTCCAAAATGGCTGGTTGGGGAATCGCAGAAGACTATAAGGTTACTGTCTCTGCCAACGGTAAATTTGAAGTATGTATCCCCCTCGTTATGCTGTTAGGGTTCGCTGAAGAACATAGGCACATCATTATTAATTCCAAGCAGGAGATAGTTATGCAAATGGCCAACTCTCAAATGAATGCACTCCACGACACAGGCACAGAAGCAGCTACAGTCGGTTCACGACTGGAAGAAACTTTTGAAAATCAACATTTGAAAAAACACCCTAGCCGTTAGCTACATGCATATAACATTACAAACAGCGGCGAGTGCGGATACAGTTATGCCGTCAGGTTGCCAGCACAAAGAGAGTAAATAGTTCCAAAGTGTTAACGTAATTGTTAATTTATTGCTTATAAATGGGCGTCGAAAAGAATTTTATCGTATTATGCCAATTATTAATGATGTGATGCTAACGTATTTAGATTTCAAAGTCTTTTGCATAGTTACATGATCCCGCTCAAGGTGAAAGTAGAGCGGCCATTTGTTTACTAACCAGCGTTCCTTGTGTTGTTGACTGTGTGTGGTTGACACAAGTGCCAGAGAATTTGTGGGATTCTTGTTTAACCTATAATAATTCATTTATCGGTGTTTTTTTTTTTTTTTTTTTTTACAAATATTTGCTCTTTATTATTTGGTTTTTCATAACATATGATTTTAATTTGTGATAACTTTCTCGTACAGATTCCTTTTGCTTCAGTAACCTGTATAAGAGATTACTCGTAGTGTGTTCTAACGTGTTTAATAATTGTTAAATTTATTTCAGGTCTACTTAAAATTTTATTTACTGTATTTTAAGTTGTATGTTGCGGTAGTTTTTGTGTGCAGTCATGAGTTGTAGCAAAGTGAAGAAAAGAGAAGTCACCACTCTCCATCAACGCCAACAGGACATAATTAACCTCACCGAATCTTTGTATTCACTAATTAGGCGAGGGGAAATAAAACCCTGCAACGTCGCGGAAAGAGTGGCAGAAATGTTGAAACTCTCCAGATCTACAGTGCTAAGGCATGTTAAAAATATCTGTAGTATTAACCATTGCGTTTGCAAGTTGTGTGTTAAGGTCAATTATGTTGGCCTACGAAATGTGTTTACAAGAACATAAAGGAAATTTGTTAATAACTTGATAACGTCGTCGAACGTTGTCTACGTGTCTTTTTTACGGTTTTATTTCGGTAATTATTAAGTTTATGGAGTTTTCTGTAAAAATAAAAATAATTCATGGAAAATCTTATATTTCCACTCTGCTAATAATGCAGAACACGAGTATACGAGGGGCTTTAACGTCCGACTAATTTCGTAATATGTGCCCACCTAACACAACCTAACCCCACGATGGGTGAATAACTATTTTACATTTTTTAACTAACCTAGGATTGTTGGGTTTTACACTAAGCTAGGATTGTAGGGTTTATAGACTCAAATGCGAGTGTATGAATCACCTAACCAAAAGGTGGTATTACAATTTGTAATTAAAAATAATAATTACTTTGTGTTGGAATTTGTGTACCCCTGCGAGGGATTCTTCATAAACAACCCAATATATACAGTGGAAATTTATTATAAAGACAACTGACAATGGTAAGGAAAATTGCCTCTATAGTGAGTATATTATAGGCAATTAATTTTATATAGGTTATGGAGAGATTGTGCATTTTAAAATTCCGAAGAAACGGCTTGTTTTGTATTTAGAAGTTACATTGCGGCATTAATTGCCATTGTTATAAATCACTAAATAGATTACAGTCGATATAACTGGAACTTCCCCTACTATTAAACATATCTGTATCACTTCACTAAACACGAGAGGACATCGTAATCGATGAAATCGCAGTCATAATCTTTTAAGAAAACAATTGTGTATTAATGCATTTCCCCAACACCACTGTTCTACAGCCATTGTCTTTTAGTTATTGTAAATTATCAGTGTCATATTTTTCACTTTCAGTGCTACATAGCCAACCTAACTTGCATAATTTAAAAAGGACCATAATTCAGTTTCTGGGTCAACTACAGTTACTGATATCAAAAACAGTCAAGGGTTTGTTTACAAATGATGTGTGGCAATGTGATGTGCTCTGCCCTGTGTTAGTTTAGGTTAGTGTAATAGGTGCCAGGCATTGGTTACTCCAGTTGAAGCCCCTCTCAACTGTATTTTCCAATACCTGATGTACGGTATCGCTAACAACATGTTTCTTCAAAAGATGCTACATTCTTTTAACGTCCATTCATAGTGATATCCGACCTGTGTATGGACCATGATACATTGNCGACAATGATACATTGTGATGATTGTAGGCTTAGTAACATTCTCATAAATATTTATGGAATTCTTGTCATTCCTTCGTATGTCGCTTATTGTTTTGGCTTTCTGACATGATACTGAAACGTGCTTTTAAAATGTTTCTTTTAGTAGACATGGGTCACATATATTTGTTCCAGTATCTGGAAATTCATTATTAATGTTTCCGATATTACAAGACAAATGTTGGTGAGGCAGCCACCCCTTGTAAGAAGTGGAAGAAAACACCGCAGGAGCTAAAATCCATTGAGACCATCGATGATTTCACTGTTGGGACAATTCGAAATATCATTTACAGGATGTAAAGAGAAGGTAAAATATTTTTAATGTAATTATTTTGTTATGGTATAGAGTAAAACAGATGAAGTTTTATAAAGTTTACTGTTAAGGAAATGGGTGTTGGGTTGTAAATAACCAAGGACGAGAAAAGTTAGTGATAAATGTCTATGAATGGGTAGGAAGCCTATACTAACTTTTCGTTCCGATGAAAAAAAAAGTAGTATCCCATCCGACTAGTTGGTTAGTTGGTATTCTAGGCTTAAAACGAAAGTAGTTTGACGTCACGAGTCGGTAAGGATACGTAAGAAAAGTACCAATTGGCCATGAACTGTTGGAAGGGTATAATTTTGTCGGTTTATTGCAAACTGTAAATAATAAATATTATTATTATTTGCAATTTGGTTCTAAATACAATGTTTATACACATGCCTGCAATTCCGATATAAATATTCTTAGTTATATTTTTCTTGTAGGTTGCCGAACATGCAAGCAGACAACAAGGCTTGGGTAGTGTAGGGGCATGTAGTCAATATAGCCGAAGATATCTGAATGTGCTTGCCTTCGAAACGACTGAATACTCAGAATACCATTTTCATAACAACACTATTTTCATTGGCTACGAGACAGTCGCAAACACACACAAAACGGTGCTAAGACAAGTTGAGCTGTTAAGATGATCTATGTTGTGTGGTATCAGGTCTGTCGTATTATTTCTTACATGATCTTACAGGACATCACATCACCCTCGCTACACTTTTAAAGGAAATTCAAGAAAGCGACCTCGATTTCCATGGCAAGAGGACACAGTTGTACCATCTAATGCATAACATCGGCTTCGTGTGGAGAAATGTTGACGGAAGAAAGGCGATGCTTGAAGATGACAACATCAAGATCCAGAGGTGTTTCTTTTTGAGGAGGTACATGAAAGAAAAGGCAAAGGGCACCAACTTTATTTTTGTCGAAAAAAAACATGGATTTTTTCTAAAGGTATGCTGTGCTGTACAGTGTATGTTTTGGAACCACTTCACATTTTTTTGATAATTATATACTAATTTGTAATTATGCCTTCAGGCACCGTACCGAAGACCTGGCAGGATGATACGGTCCACACCGCAAAGAGGCGGTGTGTGGGTGAAGGTAAACGTTTCGTCGTAGTGCATGCTGGAGGGCGTAATGGCTTCGTGCCGGGAGCGGGTTTGTTGTTTGTTGCAGGTCAAGCGAAAGGAGACTACCATGGAGAAATGAAAGGTGACACTTTCCAAAAATGGATGAAGAACTTGCTGGAGTGCCTGCAGGAGCCTAGTGTCATCGTCATGGACAATGCACCATATCACAGCACACAGGTGTGAGCTTCAACATTTTGTTTTTTAATAAATAAAATGTTTATATTGTTTGCGACATGTTAAATTCTCTGCTAGTCAACACAGGTATCAGGAAAACAGTTACATGTAATATGATAAAAAGTTTAAGAATGTCTAGCACAGTAGTTATAGACATTCTTATCACGTTCGAATTATAGAAGTCTCCAATCATACGTTTGGTATCCAATAAATACAATGCAACAACCAACTATTTAAAAGTTTATGTTTTGGAAAGAATTGTGCTTAATTCAAACATTCTATAAAACAGACATACTGTTGGCAACATTCAAGGGTAATACATTTTAATTTGTTGTATTGTGTGGTGATTTCAGCTAGAGAAGTTCCCCAACAGTAGCTGGAGGAAGGATGCCATCATCAATTGGCTGCAGGAGCACAACATTCCGTTTGATTCTTCAGCCTTGAAGGCCGAACTGGTTGGAGTGGCTAAAGCGAATTTGCCTCCAAAGCGGTGAGTTTGACTCTCTGTTGACATAGTGATTGTTTCTGTTCTGCAACCTTACTTTTCATTTGCGCCGATTAACATTGTGTTTTTTGATACTAAGTATGTGATCGACGAAATTGCTCGTGAAATGAACCATCATGTGCTACGTCTCCCTCCCTACCATTGCCACTACAATGCAATTGAGCTTGTGTGGGCCCAGGCAAAGAAGCACTACAAGAGCCACATGGGGAGGGGGAGAAAGTTTGATAATGTAGCTGTAGAGACCATTTGGAAAGAGTCCCTTGACGTGGTAACCCCCGAGAGGTATTTGTCTTTTTTTTCCCAGCCTGAATTTCATGTGTTTTACCGAGCAGTTGTGAGGTCCCTATGTGTTACCTTGAGAGTTACAGTTTTTTCAGGATAGTATGATATCATAATTTCTACTCCTGGAAGCTGGCCCGTGTAGAGTGTAGTACAGTAGCATAGTTCTCCTCACCCTCATATCCTGGTTCAACTCTTCATCCCCATCAGTAGTATATACTGTATGTGCTGTTGTGTAATAACCATTGTCTAGTCTTTTCCAATAACCTCTGTTCTGACTTTCTACTTAACCTGTAACTATTAAATCTACTTATCCTGTGCACTAACTCATACTATTTACTAACTTATGCATGCTTTTGGATATATTTGTTGTGAACTGTTTGTTTTTCTGTGTCATTTTCTGGACTGTTCTGTTGTCTCATAAACACACTTGACAAGCTCCGTATTAACTCTCTTTGATGCTTAAACATTACACTTTCTGCATTTCCTTTGCTATGGTTTAGTACTGAAACAGTATTTCTGACATGAACAATATTGTGTTGAGATGGTCAAAATGTGTGGATCACGTGGAGAAGATAATTGCAGAGGCCTGGCAGAGTGAGGTCTATCAAGACATTGAAGAAATGGCTCCTTTCATTATTCCCCTGGGCTCGGATTTGGACACAACAGATGAAGATGCTGGAGGTGATGACAGAGACGTCTTAGCAGTGCCACTGGGTGAGGTACCTGGGTGTTCTACATGGTAAGTCCGATGGTAAGTTGAGTACACCCAGCAGGCACTGCATCCTGTATCCTTTTTTTGCAAAATCTTTTTGTGTAGTGTTAAATTGTAGGGTAATGTTGTTGAGCATTGATTTATAGCATTATATGTAAAGTGTCTACATCAGAGAGCAGCTATTGAAGCATGTCATTTTTTTGAATAATTGGTTTCTAATTTTTGGAGTGGAGATATGTATTCATCTCTTTTTTTTTTTTTATAGTTGCCGCTGTGTTGAGTTGTTTATGTACTTTTTTGTTTTGATCTACGGTAATTCTGTAGCAAAAGAGATCACTACAATCCATAAGTTATTACCGGCACTTCTAACTAACTAATAAATAAATAAACAGTATTTATAAGTACTGCAGCTTATGCCTTTAGGATGTTTTAACTTAATGCAAACTGGAGATGTTAGGATACACCATTGTTAATGCTGTCAAGTTAGCTCAAAAAATAGATCGTGGAATAGGCCTACCAGGAAAACCACGTTAAAAAAAACGTGCAAAGTAGACTACCTCAAAGGTGGCGTGGAAACGTGTGCATATTATGAAGAACACAACTTTTTCAACTTTTTGAATCGTTATATCTCAGAAATGGTGACTCCTAGGAAAAAAGGTGCAAGTACAATTTGTTCAGATAATTGCATGACCTATTTTTATGACACAACTTACCGTATGGCTGAAAAATGCAAAAAAAAAACCCATATTTGCGAACTTTGACCTTGAATCAATTTTTAGTTCTATGTGAATTTTTGTAACCTTGAATGTCGATTTCGACCGGACTATGTCAGCTTCTTTAATTATTGTAAACAACAGTTCTCTCTAATATTTTGTTTACTGGAGCCACATTTTTTAGTTATGTTTAATTTGTTATTGTCATTTCTTTACAAAATATGTGGCATACTTATTTTGTTCCTCCTTTAAGCATTTGCTTAGCAACATGTTTCAATTTAATTATTTGAATATTAGACATTAGTCTTTTCGTATTAGTTTTAAGTTATATTTTTGTTTGAAGAAATATTTTAAGATAGCAACAGAGGTTAACAGCATGAAATACGGGCCCGGAGCCAACTAAAACATAAACACAGCGGCCTACCGCCGGCTAAATTATTTGAACAAAGTCTTTCGGGTTGCATTTTTGTTGCAAACCCACTATAAGAGTTATGGGAACTTCGGTTCCTGACCTCGTGACAGCACGGCCATCCGGGGGCTTATGAGAGATTGGCAGTGCCATGTTTATGTTGTTGGATGGATTCCTTGAATGTTGACACATTTCAATGCAAAGTATTGTACCACATCTATAATATGTAATCAAAGTGAAAGTTTTTCTGCCCCACCCAATCCCCCAGTCAAAATCAAACCTGCACACACACACACATGAAACATATTTTTAATACTCGCATTTTGGGTTTATATAATGAAATGTTTTTCGCTTGCATCGCATATTCTTTTGTGTGAAATTTTCAAGATTAAAAACTTTACGCTTGTGGAATATCCATTAATAATATATACATGACTTTTATAATGGGTACGTGCATGTATGAACACATGTACACACACAGTGGAATGTAAACATTGCCATGTGACTGCCAAATGGCAGTCACATGGCAATGTTTGTTTACCTTTGGCGGAAGGATACATAATGGGCTTGAAAGTAGATCTTTAGCAGGGCTTCAAGAAAGTCTCTTCCAGTCGTGAACCGACTATACACTTTCAATACTTTATATTGACTGGTTACTGCCACATGTACACATGAACATGTCGGAACGTGTAAAATTTTTGAAATATGCAGAAAAAGGAAGAAACATAGATGTGGCGTTTCGTACCTAGAGTTTAGAAACGTATCCTAACGTACCGAGCTCTGTAAGCGTAAATTGGAACTGAAAACTAGTTTTACAAGTGAGAAACAAAGATATATAATTGTGGTGTTTCAGGCTGGTAAACGGAACGTAATTAATAACAATGTTAAGGTTTACCTAAATTCCGAGGCATATCCGTATGGCGATTTAAATATTGATTTCGCGAACGGTGCGTATATGGTGCCATACCAAATGTACGCAGATTTCCAGCGTTCGTACTACGGCCAAACACAATTTCCCATTCTAGAACCGAACCAGTTCAAGCAGACGGCCCCACTCCTAGCGTATAACGTTAGAAAACAAGACGACCGCTTAAAATCCGGCGTTTTAGACTGTAGGATTGAATTAACTGCTGCAGAGAATTTCCCGGCCTTCACCCAAGCCTACATGACAGAGTAGTTAAAATACTGACGTAGATTACAACTATAGTACATTCTCTCTTCAACTGTCATAATGTATGCAAACATTCAGGGATACGTCTCGCAGCTGGATTTTATTATCAAACATATTTGTATAGCGTACGATAACGACCGCATAGAGATGTATACATTCAGACCACCGTGTCCATGGCGTGTGCTGGACGTGAAAAGCAAAGTAACGAACATTTGGCTGGAAAAACGATACCATTGCCTCAATTGGAGTAAGAGTGATTTGGAATACGAGAAAGCATGCAATGTAGTTGTCGCTGCACTACATAAGTATGGTACAGTCTTTGTGACCGGTCCCAAGCAGAAACAGCATTTAAGCAATTATTGCACCACTAAAATAAAAATCTGCGATATGCAACCAGAGTGTGGATGCCCGTCGTTTAGAAGGTTAAGAGAGAAATATGCGGACCTGCTAGAACATGTATGTAATGCATATATGCGTAATCTTGTATGTCCTTGTCTTAATGCATTGTTGATTAAGTCATGGCATCTGTCGGACTATGTCGAAGGTCAAAAAACGCCACCGGCCATTATAAATAGCTCATCTATCGAGGCAAAGAACTTCAGTACTGACCCGCAGTTCATCATGGAATGTCTAATCGCCTAGCCGAACGGGACCGTCCGATATATACCGCTGTCAGAGCTTGTCATCGGCAAGGTATACATAGCATCAGATTTTCGATGCACTGAGTCAGCATACGGTAAATGTACAACATGTATGTTAGACGATGAGATACATATCCGGCTGCCTACACACTACGCCCAACTCATATCAGATGAAGACATGGTCAGGCTTAATGCTGCAACAGTACTATTCAGCTACGGTGGCATCAAGTCTAGGGACAATGGGAGGTCAATGCATATCGTAGAATTTTCATAATGGCTAACATAGTTTTATTACGTGCGTAACATGTACTTCAACCCACTAGTTACGTATGAGGGCGATGTTACTGTAGGATACAGACGTGTAGATCTCAAACCACCCAGCCTACCGTAGCGCCACAGGTGGAATATTGTAACGGCCTTTAACACTGGACATGCAGTACCAATGATAATAGTTTTCTCTCAGTACCGTGTAATGTAATTACATGTGCCGTATATCACCTAAGACCTGGAATGAAGCCACCTTGCTCACTCAGTACTATGAAATCAGGCAAAGAGTACATACACCAGGTATGGTTTACTCGTGCAATTGCGTATGAACTTTGCAATACCAACACAGTTAGTGTAATTACCCGCTGGACAGAGTGCTGTACCGGCGACCGTCATACAATCTACATGAACAGAGGTAAAATTACGTGGAGGACAATGTGTCGACTGTTAACGTGTGAGGCGTACCTGGCTGCGATATAAGAAGAGCAACATGCAGAGCTGCAGTAGTGTTTCGTTGAGAAGAGAACCAACAACATGTTTAACATACGTAACTGTATGGCATTTCAGCCAGAAGGCGTGAACATGTACACGAGTTACTTTATCGGATTCAGAAGAGTTGTGTTTAAACCAGAGCTGGGACACGAGCAAATACAAATATGTGACTTTGAACATTTTTTTTTTTTTGGGTTATCACCACACTTGTGATAATTTCTATTATTAAATTCTACCCTGTTACTGGTCCGACCAGTGTGCCATCTACAATCTCCAGCCCAAGAGCGAGCTACCTGAAAATGGACATATTCTCGCAGTACATACGGAATGTGACGACATTATAGAACTAAGCGATGAGAAACAGAAGGTGAAATTTACCTTGTGAGAAGTTGATAATGGATCAACTTACCACTGGAGCGAAGAATGTACAGGCCACATACATACAAGCACACTGGAAGAATGTGGTATCACATACGTTCTACCCTGCGCAGCTAAGGTATGTTGCATCTTCAATTGAAACTATAAGTGAAGGTTAATAAATCAATCACAACAACATGAGCGTTGAAGCGCCCATCGGCAGCATGGCGGCAGAGATCGAAATATGTCGTAGCAAGTGTAAATGTTGCAAGATAATGTACGATATTTATGTGGGTATACAACTGTTATTGTTCAAGAACCACTGACGCTATGTCACTGCAGGGCCGCTATATAAGCTGTCTACCCTACCAGTCGACACCAGTGAGCTCAAGATGAACGTGCCATTTCATCCAGACAGCCTACAGCAGTGTAACGCCTGGTAATAAATCTATAACCTATGTTTGTGATAGCGAGGATGAGCCAAGAACGTACAGCGAGCAGTGTGACTGTATAGCGCATTGGCTGCTTGTCCACAACCCATCGTCGTCGTACGAGCGATGTCAGCAGATTGTCGAATGCAATATTCCGGGAAGATGTGTCGTTAACTATATGCGAACAGACACTCCCCTGACATGTGGTCTGGACGAAGTTATAACTCACGATTTATTGCTAGATGCGATAAGAGTTTGCCTTCCTCAAGAGCCTTTGTTACTGGCTGAACCTACAGTTCCTGCTGCTGGCATTACTAAGGAGGACATCCAGCTGCCTGCCGTCAAACTTAAGAAGCCTGGCGCCACCAAGACCGCGACTTTGCGTCGCAGCACACCATCTCATCGCAGAACATTACATAAGAAGAAGACTTTGCCAGTCACAACATGTCTGAATTCTGGAAATACATCGCTTCAGGACGTGCGCAAATGAACAGTTGCTGAGAGAAAGACATTACTGCTGCAAATTTTCACTACTCTACTTGCAAACGTATAATGAAAAAAAAAAAAATGTTTTAATTGCTATATATTTAATTGGTATAGTAAAATTATAAAAATTAAAATATTTTTTTTTAGTTAATTGATATTTTGATATGTTGCTTAGAATATATTCTGTATTACTTGTAAATATTTAAAAAAAATGTTTTAAGTTAATTGCCATCTTGATGTAATGCCTAGAATACATTCTGTATTACTTGTGTAATGACCATGATTCACGAGTGTAAATGTGTATTGCTTGTGAGATTGTCGAGTGTATTACTTGTAAATGAATATCTTGATGTAAAAAACAATTTATAATATATATGTCATAAAATTCTCAGTGTTCTTATTTCTGTTGGGTAACAATCACACACAGCCCTAACTAAAATGTGCTAGTATATTAAAAGCACACCAATAAACATATATTTGGAAGGTAAATTACAAGAACACAAAAAAAACTACTAACTTGTTAAGACAGGTCTCTGTGTGCGCATTCTTTCTCTGGCATGACAGTAAAGTCATTGGAGGAAAAGTGGATGGAGCGAGGCGGTAACTTTATGGGTTTAATTATAAATGGTGCTCTGCCGTGCGTCAAAGTGGTCGTTCGGGAAACACGGTCGGCAGCTTGTGTTGCTGAAGGGGGCGCCCGACTGGCACAGTTACCACCCTAAGACATTCTCTCGCGTTTGAGAACGAGTATAAATACCCCTCCTATATACCTGCACAGTTAATCTTGTCTGGACCACTGAGCACTACATGTCTCGGTATACATCCAGGGTCCACACGATTTCAGCTTTAATACCTGCAGTGCTGCATGTAATCTCTCTGTACCCCTGTGGGAGAGAGTATCAGGCCGATAGCTGATACTCTACGCAACATCTCTCCTCTTTAGAGGTAAGTGTGTGATTCGTCTGTTTGTGAAGACTTTCCACAGCTATAACTTTGTAGTGCATTATCTAATTGTTTCACCCAGGGCTTTTCTGGGCCGAGTATAGATATTTGTAGCGTTTTTAACGCTTTGCTGCGTGTAGGCCGCCTTGAAATGTGCGTAACACCGCACACCATATTGCTGTTTATACTATCTCGTGTGTCGTCTAGGCCTTACATACAGACTATTGAATATTAACTGTTCATTGCCTTTAGTTTTCATGTGAATACTCTACACTGTTGCCATACAAAGTGCTATGCAGTGTCTCTCCAAGGTTCGAAGTCCTGGGAACATGTATTATGGTTTTTACTCTATTAACTTCTTACATCTAATATGTTTGTCTCTCCTGGGTCCGAGGCCTGGTGAACACACACTTTGCGACTAAATATATATATATATATATATATTTTTTTTTTTTTTTTCAGGGAATGTGTATTATTTTCAAACTATGAACATCTATTATGTATGTCCTAGGTTCGAGAATCTGTGAACACACTTGTTGATTAGTCATATTTTTTTGTTATACTATCTTATGACTATATATATTTACACACATATTTGCATACTATCCCTTTTTTCTCATAGGATACCACCTGGTCTGGATTACCTGCCACGTACCTGAAGCGATAAATTACATATATATATATATACACACACACACACACACACACACACACACACAAATACTATCACAATGGATTCGTCGCCTTCAAATTCACCTAGTTCACCTGGGTTGGTTCCATCCTCAGCAGCATGGCTTAACCCCCCTACTGTTCCTATTATATGCAGACCCGCACTGCAGTGTTGATTTTTGCGACTGGGTGTTTACAGTCCGCCGGAATGGATTGCATCACAAGCGCAACTAAATCCACTCTGGCAGCCTGCCTCACATCTTTGCGATAGATGCGCTCGCCCCTTCAAACACCTAGACAAGCTTGCCAAACATGGTGTAACATGTACAGGACTGATCAGGCAGGCTGCTTCGCTCAACTGTACGTTCTGTAATGAGGGCTTTACGCAATCTTGTCATGCACAGCATCATGAATGTACTTGTTGAGCGAACCCTGATGCTCCTTCAAGGGCATGTGGGACTTGCGGCCGGCAGTTTACCAGGACCGATAGGTTTGGTGCGCATATCGCTAAGTGTACTGGTGCTGCAACGTCAACCTATCGGCCGGCGAAGCGGGCACGAGTTACAAGACCGCAGCCGCCCCATAACGTTCCAGCTCTTGCGAGCGTTGGTAGCTCTCGCCGAGCGTCCATGCTGGTGAAAGCAACACATATGGGTTTGTAGAGGTTGAAAGCGTGTTTAGAGGTGTAATGAAAACTCATGTTACCGAGAATACCTCGAGTGTAGCCATTGACATTTGCGACTACCTCGAGACGATAAAACCTAATATAATTAGCCAACTACAGCAGGAAATCGAGACGCAGGGGGCGGTCAAGTTTAATATATTTCTAGAGTGTGAATATGGTAAACCAGAACCGCATGAGGACGAGGAGGATAGCATGCAGTAAAGACGAAAAACGTGCCTCTTTTTAACATAGACGACATAGAGGTGGCTGTGTCGGCTGCCATTGCCAAGATCTGTGTGGAGGAGACTGACTATATGGGAAATGGTAATGGCTGGACTCACACTGCTGTGAAACGAATTCAGTTACACATCAACAAGCTCGACCCTCTTAGAGTCTCCTCTTATATCCCATTACCTGCAGGTTTTGTGGAGAAAAAGGCTATTATCAACCCGCACAACAGCGACAATGACCACCAGTGTTTTAAATTGGCGATACAGGCACATTTTGTAGAGGGGGCACATCTGGAGCGTGTCAACCAGCGTTACACCAGGCTGAAGTCGCACTTCGATTTTTCGATTGTAGATTTCCCCACCCCTCTATGTCAAATACCGGCTTTTGAGAAAGCTAATCCGGGAGTCAGCATCAACATAAACACACTTGATGAGAATACGACAATAGCGCCGACACGGGTGACAGACAGATGTGGAACTGGCCCAGCACTTTGATTTGCTGCTGCTCACCACAGCGGAGGACCAGAACTCGCATTATTGTTACGTGTCAAATTTCTCGCAACTGGTACGCTCCCAGGTGATGTCACACCGCGAACATGTTGATATCTGTAAACGCTGTTTCAAGAAGTATGATAATCAACCACTGGCATCGGGGTTGATGAGTGCCGATACTCTGACTGAGCACAGGAGGTATTGCAATTACCATACTGCTGTTCGCGCCGACATGCCGCAGCCGGACAGGTGCGGCAGGTCGCCATTGCTCAAATTCAAAAATTACCAGAATGGCGATAAGGTACCTATTGTAGTATATGCAGACTTCGAGGCCAATGCTTGTGCCTGTGCAAACGTGTCTGCCGAACCCAGACGCGTCCTACACATATAAGTACCAAAAACACGAGCCCTACTCATATGGCATATACGTTAAGGTTGATAATCCAATTATTCCCGCATATAAGACAACCAGCTTACCCCCAGGTGTTGTAACTGTTTACATGGGCGAAGGTGCATCGAAACACTTTATGGATGAGGTGGTTAGGATAGGTCTCCTGGTTAAAGACATATATAGTCAGTCTGAACCTATACGAGCACTGACCAAAAGGTGCATGACCATGATCATTTTACCAGCAGTTTTATCGGGGGCATCATGTAATAACTCCAACAAGCTTCGTCGCCGACCCCAGAGACTGCCGATACCCTTCCATAACTTAATGTATGATGCCAATTTCATAATTAAGCAGCTTGGCTATGATTCCCAGGACATTTTTATTATTCCACATAGCGAGGAGAAACTCTTCACTTTCAGTAAGAGTTTGGATGACAAGTTTACTATACAGTTCATCGATACATATAGGTTCATGTCTGCCAGCCTGGCAACGCTCGCTGAGAATCTGCACAACATCTAGCTTCTTCACGGTAGAGCACAAGCTAGAGCTAGAGCTGGTAACCTGTAAAGGCGTCTTCCCCTATGATTATGTTAGCTCATGGGAGAAGCTCACCGAGCCGCAGTTACCTGCTATAGAGTCATTCTAAATAGACTTACTGGGGGGAATGTCAGTGCCGAGGACTACCAGCAAGCACAAACCATCTGGTCTGTGTTCGGCTGCCGTAACCTCAGAGACTATTCTGAGCCCTACTTGAAGATGGACGTGCTGATTCTGTGCGATGTTTTCGAGAACTTTCGGGGGCTCTGTCTACACACATGCAGTCTTGACTGTGTGCGCTGTTAGCGCTCCCGGATTCTTGTTTGACGCAATGTTGCGCAATATGCAGGTGCAATTAGACTTGCTTAGCGAATATGATATGCACATGTTTATTGAGGCTGGTATCCGGGGAGGGGTGGCTAAATGTGTTAAGCGGCACATGGTTGCCAACAATAGGCATATACCAGACACGTACGATGCTGCCAAGGCATCTACCTACCTGCAGCATGTAGATGCCAATAACTTATACAGGTGGGCAATGTCCCTGCTGTTCCCATATGGCGGTTTCGAATGACCAGCACGAACATCGATGTGATGAGCAAACCGGACGACGAATATGTCAGCTACATACTGGAGGAAGACGTGGAGTACCCTTGCACTCTTCACAAAGAGCATATGGATCTTCCATTATTGCCAGTGAACGAGTGTCCCCCGGGGTCCAAACAAACGAAACTCATGACGACACTGAAGAGCAAGCTTCATTATACCGTGCATTACGTTACTTTGAAGCAAGTATTGGGTCATGGGTTACAGCTGTTCACAGAGTCCTTCAATTCCTACAGAAGCAATGGCTGAAACCTTATATAGATTTTAATACGGAGAAACGTCAGGCAGTCACGAACGCTTTCGAGAAGAACTTTTACAAGTTAATTAATAATGCAACATACTGCAAACCTATGGAGAAGAAGCACAAACGACAGGGTATGGAACTTATGTGTGGAGAAGTTCGGGCGAAGAAGCTCATCACAAAACCTGCATTCAAATGCAAGACTATTTACGATGAGACATTGTCCCTAGTCAAATTATGCCAAGAGAGCAGTGCTTGACAAGCGCATATACGCTGACTTTGCCGTACTCAACCTGTGAAAAACACTCATGTACAGATTTTACTACGATGTAATGCGAGCGCGGTATGGGGGCAGGGTAAACCTCCTTTACATGGATACTGATAGCTTTGTAATGGAGATTGCCTGCCCTGACTTTTACAGTGAACTCGCCATAAATCCGACGCTCATGTCGCAGTTCGACACCAGCGGCTACCCGACCACTCATCTTTGTTACTCACATACCAATTCTAAGGTGATCGGGAAGTTCAAGGATGAATGTGCTGGTAACAAGATGATTGCGTTTGTCCGGTTGAGGGCGAAACTGTGTGCGTACTGCTGCCTGAATATGGTAGGGAAATGCGCGAAGGGGATACAAGGGTGTGTAGTTGAAAAGACGATAACATTCGACGATTATCGGCGCATCCTTTTGGCCCAGCGCTGCATGAGAGTGCAGGTCGCAGGTGTTAGGTCGTACCACCACGAAGTTTACACAGAGCAAGCCATCAAACTGGCTCTTTCGTGGATGGACGATAAACGGAAAGTCCTGGGTGATGGTATACTTACCGTCCCCTATGACGATCAGTCCTAATAAGAAATTCAGCTCTGGGTCAGGCCTGCAATGTCGCCAGAGAGAGTGCTTTTTCTCCCAGCATGTACGGGAACACGTACAGGTGTCGTCGTATTCCGCTTGTCACGTACATTGTCGAGGTTTTGGTGGTCATATTTCTCGATAAGCATGCTGTAACACTTGCAAGTGTGTTGCAGGCTCGTCAGGTATGCTGACATAGTCTACTGTAGTTCGTTCAAGAGGCAAGCCCCTAACATTGACAGGTAGATTATCAGTTTTTTATTCCTGCAGTATACTGGAGACCATGCAAGACCGGATCGCTTGCCAGGTATACTATTTATTGGCCCGCGCAGTCTGATGCAGTGTACTGTAGCTCCTGCAAGAGTTGCAAGCTTCTTCTTGCCAGGCATGTTACCAGCACGTCCTGTACATGTTTATTTTCTCGGCGGTATACTGGAGCACGTGCAAGTAGTCTTGCCAGGTATACCATTCATGTGTTCCTTTTTTCCCACACATGCTAATGGGAGCACAGTTTCAGTACAAGTATTATTCACGCTACTGTATCTCTCTCTTTTGCATGTGTGTTTCACACACTTGCTGTTTATTCAACTTCATGTTATATGTGTAGAGTCATCGCCGGCAAATGCTTGTCTTCCCCCTTTCTGTTTATAGCATTCTACTTTATTTGTCATGTGTGGTTTGCAGCCATACTACTACTGTATATTGCTGTTCATTTGAATATTAACTTGTTTGTTCATCCCACCATCGCACTGTGTGTTGGCATCACCCGTGTCGGTATCATGCTGTAGTGCCTGTCCGTATTTATTCTGTTTCCCGTTGACGAAGCATTCGCCTCAATTGTCGTCCCCCTGCTGCTTCGCAACCCACCTGTTCACTATATCTATGACGTTACCAATATTAATATGTATTTATATGTATTGATAGTGTTGTAAGAATAGCGTACTGCCGATTACAAGTCTGGGCCCGTATGCATGGTTATTCCATGCAGATGGTAAACGGGAGTATGTTGCAGCAGCAACTGGTAAGTGGTGTAACTTGCGATACTTAGAAAATTATTATTTCAAGTATAATATATTTTTGTTTGTACACCATTATGGTGAAATCAGCAATATAAATTAACCAAAGTTCCAAAAAACTGTATTAAAATCCGATTGCTTACTAAGAAAAAAAATGCATACGCAATGTGTTTAGTGAAAACGTATATATCAAACCTGTTTTATTTATTAATATTAAAGAATCCTTTTCTGTTCTTAACAACTTAATTACTGTGGGAGAGAAACCAATTTGTGCTATTATATGCAAGTGTTTAATTTGGAATATTCATCATCATGAATGCCTAAGAAAATATAGATCTTACGGCAGATGGGAGGGAAACTAACACTTTTATATGAATACTTGCAAGTTATACACCAACCAGCACATAATTTTTTTCAAATACTTAGTGGGAAAAAAAATTGTGTTTAATTAATTTGCCTAACTCATGCAAGTGTTAAACCTCTGTGCTACTGCAGCGCTAATGGTATGATTGTGATGTAATATTTTCCCTCGCAGCCTCGACGAAGGGAGGGAGGGGGCACCATCCAATATGGCCGCCACCGAATATCTAAAAAAATTTAAAATATAAATTTGTTTAATTTAATTTATTAAATTTTTGTTATTCACAATGGTGGTCACTGGCTGCAAAAATGGCTGCCATGGTGGTGGAATGCAAGAGCATGATGTGGCCACCGGCAGTCATCTTGGGCTCCCTGGATCCCTCCTGCGATCCTGTCTTAGAAGGAACTATTTATAACTACTAAAAATGTTTACTGGAAAATAAAGTAGAACTGCGAAGACCGAAAAAAAAAAAACAATGAATATACACGCATAACAGGAAGATCAGTGGCGACCTGTAAAATAAAAATAGAGCATAATATGCGAACGAACGTCTGGTATCCAATTGTCATAGAACGTCTTATTTTGTATCCTACTAAAAGTATTTAATTATATTAAACAAACTCGCCACTTCCTGAGCATTAAATAGTTATTTCGTAAGAAATTGTAAAATTATGAACTTTGCAAATTTTAGCTTGGGTTTAGACAGAAATTAAGAAAAAATCACGAGCCTTCACTATCACCGTTGTAGATGCCAAGTACACACATGTAACTGATCATCACCGTTACGCATTCGGCTCAGTAGCGTTTTATCTGAGTCACTGCGTAAACTTGAACTATTTGGCTAGTGGAGGAAGCATTAGGAACAGCAAAATAGGAATATGTAGGGCTCATTCCATGTGAAATCATCAAGGGGCTGAAGCTGCAGCATTTTTGATTTTGATGAAACTTTGTTCCTATGTTACCCTATCCTCAAGGTGAAAGAAAGACATTCATTTAGATTTTTACCTGCAACAAGTGCATAATGGCAGCCATTTATCACACACTGTAATCAAATTTCAAAGATTTTGGAGGTTTACGCAACTAGCCATAACTTTTTTTTAACAAGTCACCTATTTTGGAGTTTTTAATGTAATTTAAAAGCTTACATAAAATACTATTACACTGTATATTTATATTTAAAAAATTAATTTTTTATTTTTAAGATGGCAGTCATTTGCTTTCAGCATTCAGATGACTGTTTTACCCCCCAAAGTTGCATTCAGAGATCTGATCTTTTGTGTACTTAGTGTCTACATGTATTACAGTGTGCAACATCAAAGTTATCTGAATTGAAGACTTCCTTCCTAGAAAAAAATAGTCTCCAACTTGGGGAAGAAATGAAAATTTGCTGTTTTTTAGCCAAAAGAAGTTATGTCTGGGACAAAATAAAAGTTTGAGTTTTTTTATCAAGGATACTCTTGACGAATAGGGCACAAGTTATCCCATTCTGTTATTTTCTGCCGTCAAGTACACAGATATATATATATATATATATATATATATATATAAATATATATAAAAGTTGATCTTTAAATTTAATCTGTTGTGTATTACATAATCCCACTTCATTCTGAATGTCATTAACATTATGTTGACAAGGGGTACTAAATGTTAGTACACTGTTTGGACAGTGCAATGTAAAAAAACTGAAAATGCACAATTTTGCAACTACATAAATAAATAAAACTACAACGTTTACCTGCTGTACTGTAATTTGAAAACTATAGACAGTTTAACTTTAGAAAAACCAAAGGCAAAATTCACGAGGAGATGTTTCAAGTCATGTTGTTACATGTAATGGTGACCACTCTGCAATGTCCGAAAGTCCGAAGATGATACAACTGTTTCATGTGATTGCATCATGCAGATAAGCACATGATTAGATGCATCCTGCCTGAAACTTCAGTCTTTCATTGCCTGGCCTGGTGTTATATTTTGTATTCAACTCAAGTGACAAGGGAGTGTTCTGTTGGCTGTTTTGTTAAGGATGAGTGTCCAAGTTGTTTACTCTAGATCACAAGAATTAATAATTGAAAGTGACTTGAGTGATGAAATAGGAACATTAAGAATCTGTGGAGGGAGAAGAAGAGAACAAGGTCATATTTTTTCATTCTTAAGGTCCAAGCACTCACTTCAAACTTACAAAGGAATTGGTATGGGTGAAACAAGTGAATATTTTAAGAACATTGTCACCACTTAAGGTAGTAACTTACAATGGAAAAATACACAACATAAGCAACAAACTGAGTGAAATGTTATCTGTGATTTTCATAGAGAGAATGGCACATACTACACAGTAACATTGCTGCATAAAACTTGTGGTGCGTAAATTTGTAAATATTAATATGTGTGTACAAAGAGTGACTGTAAATTAGAGTAAAAATTAAATTGTGAATGTACAAAATGAAGTCTAAAATGTAGAGATAGCAGTAAAATTTAATTGACTTGTACCACAGCTAAAATGAATTAATTTGTGAAGTGATTAGGTACTTGTTATGCGTAAAACTGTTTTTGATGTTTTGATGTTACTTGCCAGCACGAAGAAAACTTATATTGGCACACTCTTCAACTGAAGCAAAGGTAACTCACTTCTGCATTCCTTTGACACACTTTAATTAATCACATTCAGAATGAAGTGGAGATTATATAATGCACAATAGATTAAATTTAAAAATACACTTTTTTTGTTTTGTTTTTTTGAAGGTTTGTGTACTCAACAGGAGTGAAAATAACAGAATGGGAAAACTTGTGCTCTATAGCTATTCATTATCCTTCATTTAAAAAAACTTAAAATTTTTATTTCGTCCCCAACAAAACTTTATTTTCGCTTCGAAAACTGCACATTTTCATTTTTTTCCGAAGTTGGAGACTATTTTTTTCTAGGAAGGAAGTTGTCAATTCAGATAACTTTGATGTTGCACACTGTTATACATGTAGACACTAATTACACAAAAGATCAGATCTAAATGCAACTTTGGTGAAGCAGGGTGGGGTATAAAGTGAGGTAAAACAGTCATCTAAATGCTGAAAGCAAATGACCACCATCTTGAAAATATAAAATTTATTTTATTACATAAATATACAGTGTAATAGTATCTTATGTTGGCTTTTAAATGAAATTAAAAACTCCACAACAGGCGACTTATTAAAAAATTTATGGCTACTTGCTTTAACATCCGAAATCTGTGAAATTTGCTTGCAATATACATGAAAAATGGCTGCCATCATCCACTTGTTGTGGGTAAAAATCTAAACTAATGTTTTTCTTTCACCTTGAGGATAGGGTAACATAGGAACAAATTTTCATCTAAATAAAAATGGTGCAGTTTCAATTTTTATTAAAATTTGGTTTTATATGGAATAACCCGTAGGTCCAACCTCGCCACATAAACAACGAACATATTTGTCTCGTATTTAGTGCAACTGCGGAATTAAACTACTGTGATGTAGAAATCCAATCACCGAACTGGTTCCATTCCCACGTATTGATATGACGAGTGGTATGCATCAACCAAAGAGTATGTATATACCAAGAGATGACAAGACACTACACAACATGCACGAAGGGGGCACGTGCCTACTGATTTNGGGGGGGCACTTGCGTGTGTTTTAAACCTGTTTTTCCTTGTTAGTTGCTACCCTACAGAATTCATAACCTTGCAGTAGCATGCAAAATAAAATTAACTTCTTGTTTACGCACATAATGTTTTATTAAAAGATAAACAGATGAGTAAAAAATTTGAGTCCTAAAAAGTATAAGAGTATTTCAGAATAATTTGTTATTTCTCGTTTTGTTCTCAAAACACGCAGTACTTAACAACTTAACATCCACTTAATTATATGTCTATTAAAATGCCTAAGGTAGAGGCACGTGCTCTGTAGCCCCTCCCTCTTATAAATTCGCGCCTGTTACACAATGGTTTTAAAAGGACTCCAGTAGAAGACAAACTGTGCCATAGATATTTGCATAAAACCAAGAAAAACTAAGCTTTGTGATGCGACCGCACTGCGACATCGTGGAATGATGTTTGTCGAAAAAAAACGCTCACTGCGAGTTACCGTTGCTTCTGTTGCTGAGGGAGGGATGGTGGAACGTCTCGCTGACAATTTTTCAAACGCCCGATAACTACGTTCGTGACAACATGTGGTAAACACTGATAAAGGAGGTAAAATTACCGCAATTAGGTACTGAAATTATATTACTGCCGAAACTTGCTTAAGGGGGTAGTATCCTGTTGCGAAATACAAAGCATGAAGTTTCCGCAAAATTGGAAAAACGTTTTCCTCCTTGAGAGTGTAAGAACATACCATGGACGAAAAAGAGCTCGCACGTGACTAAAGCTACCGTCAAACCTGTAGAGGTAGTAGAAGTAAAAGAAAGAAAGAAAGAAAGAGCGTGAGAAAGGGGGGGAAATGAGTAAAGAACAATGATAAAGCAAGAGAGATAGAGGGAAAAATATAGGAATGGGAGAGAAAAAGAAAAGGTAAAAGAAAGTTAAAAAAACGAAAGAGAATGAAGAGAGAAAAAAAACGAGAATGGAGAGAAAGCGAAAAAAAGAAAAAATAGAAAAAAGGCAAGAGGAAGAAAAAGAAAAGAGAGGAAAGAAAATAAAAAATAACAGAACAAGAATAAAGAAAGGAAAAAATTAAGTGAGAAAACGAGAAAAAGAAAAAAAAAGGAAAGAAATAGAAATAAAGAAAGAGTAAAGTGGTGAGGTTTGGGCAGTTTTTATAACATCGGGGTCTTGAGAGTCGATTGGGGTGAAGCGAGGCGAGAATGGAGCAACGCCGAAATGCAAGGGATGAGGGAAACGAGAAATCCCCGAGAAAACCCGCAGATCAGTGACATAGCAGACACGATTACCAGTGCGAAAATCTGGGAGCGACCTTGCCAAAAATTGAACCAGGTCGGCATTGGTGGGAGAAGAGGGGAAAAAAGGGGGGAGAAAGGGGTGAGAGAGGGAGGGGAGAGAGAGAGAGAGAGAGAGAGAGAAGGATGGAGTCCTCAGCGCCGGAAATTTAACAAGAAATTTCTTACAGAGTAACCTGTCACTAAGCAGTCAATCTCGAAAATTGCATTCCAAAGTAAAATTTATGGTACAATAAAAACAAGAAGTTATTGATATAACTAATCACCCTATTTCCCTCTACAGTTGGTAGGCAGACCTTGTCTCTTTGACAGGCATATAATCATATATGAAACTAGAAACATATGCAACAATAATGAGGCCATTTCAATTATACACTTGTGTTAACCCGGCACTCGAATCAACAAAACCTAGTACCATAAGTAGCCCAGTCATATTAGGTAAAAAAAGGGGTCAACCTCGGAATGAAAGATAATAAGCTGTAAATTGGTATAAGCCTTTGTTTTGTCGTTCTTAATGTTGTCTCAAAAGTCACCAATGTTATCGTGTCCGCGTCTTAAGATATTGAAGGTCAAAGGTCATAAAAATCGGTTTTTCGCGAATATCTCGCTTTTTATTGCTTAAATAAGATTTGCACTTATTATAAAAGTTGTAGAATATAAAATTCTCTACAACTTCTGTTTGAACTTTTTTTTCATACGATCAACCGTTTCTGCGGTAGACCGCAAAGAGTGCGCCGCGCACAGTCATATATGGTCTAATGCAAGGTCAAGCGTGAGTTACGGTTATCAGTACGTTGGATAAAGTTAATTATTTACTAAAAAATTATAATTATTAAACAATGCCCATTATTTATGTACTAATTATAAATTATTTAATAAGTGACTTAATTATTTATATTTAACTATAGTATATTAATAATTCTGGAATGTATATTTTAGTTATATTTTAAGTTAAAACGACATTATATACGTTTTCTTTAAAACGTGTAAATGTTTTAATACTTATATACCTGGAAATACTTGTCCCTACCCTATGACCTTTTCTATTTATAGCCGGGACAGATGTTCTATTGTATTCAAGGCCACGTTCTCTTTGTCAAGATTATTCGTTAGTTTAAAATTGTATCTTCGCAACGACGGACGTACGGTTTTAAGAGCTATGGCTGATTTCACAAAATATACACTATTCAGTCTTTCAGAAGGTGTTTCTGTGAATGTCGTACGTGGTTTACAAACTTTAAAAACGGCAAGTATTGAAAGGAATGATGGACATATAGACTATTTAAATACTTATTCAAGACACTTACACGTAAGGCTCACACGAAAAGTTTACACTAGTAAAAATGCTATTGTTGCATCGAAACGACAGGATATTTTCTTTAAAAAAGTTGGCAAAGGCAATGTCAAAACACAAATATACTCTTCTAAAAGTTTTGACCAATATCCTCGTACTAAAAAACACATTCTATTTTTACACGCATTTAGTGGCTGTGACACGACTTCTGCGCTATTTAAAAAAGGAAAAAAAAATGTTACTAGAGCATTGGAGAAAATTCCCAATTTGGATAAGTTGGTGGAAGTATTCCAACAAGAAAACTCCCCCGTAGAAACATTATTTGAAAATGGACTGCGTATCTTGTTGGCATTATATAATGCTCCAAAATCTGAGGACAACATTGATCATTTCCGCTACACGCAATTCATCTAATTAACGAAACTAAATAAACCTGTACAATTGTCAACACTTCCACCAACAAGTGTAGCAGCTCATCAACATATAAANACTAAATAAACCTGTACAATTGTCAACACTTCCACCAACAAGTGTAGCAGCTCATCAACATATAAATCGTGTCTAATACCAGATTCAAACGTGGTTAGGGAAGGACTTAGAACCTCAAGAATGGGGCTGGATGCTTGAAAATGAAATCCTGGAGCCCATAAGAACGTTATTGCCTCCAGCACCAGCCGAAATACTAAATATAATATTTTGCAATTGCAAAAACGGTTGTGGTTCCCGCTGTGGATGCAGAAAATCAGGGCTACTATGTTCTTTAGCTTGTGGCCAATGCAATGGACAAGCTTGCCTCAAAGCTTCACTATATCCAAGTAATCCCGATGAAGAAAGCGCATACGATCCTGAAATTCTGGAAGGTTTGGAGATGACTATGACCGATAATGAGGATGATGACAATGAATTAAACATTTTCGAGCGACAACAAGAAGAAGATGACGAAGAAGAAGAAGATAACTAGCTTCCATTTACAATTTTATTATAATTAAAATCAACAAAAATTCTTTTAATATTTGAACTCACATTTCAATAAATGTATAATGAGCTATATTTAATGATAAATAAATATATGTATAAAATATATTCCCTTACTGGCTTTTTAAATTAAAATATAACTAAAATATACATTCCAGAATTATTAATATACTATAGTTACATATAAATAATTAAGTCACTTATTTTAATTAAATATAAATAATTTATAATTAGTACATAAATAATAGGCATTGTTTAATAATTATACTTTTTTAGTAAATAATTAACTTTATCCAACGTACTGATAACCGTAACTCACGCTTGACCTTGCATTAGACCATATATGACTGTGCGCGGCGCACTCTTTGCGGTCTACCGCAGAAACGGTTGATCGTATGAAAAAAAAGTTCAAACAGAAGTTGTAGAGAATTTTATATTCTACAACTTTTATAATAAGTGCAAATCTTATTTAAGCAATAAAAAGCGAGATATTCGCGAAAAACCGATTTTTATGACCTTTGACCTTCAATATCTTAAGACGCGGACACGATAACATTGGTGACTTTTGAGACAAAACAAAGGCTTATACCAATTTACAGCTTATTATCTTTCATTCCGAGGTGAAACCCCTAATATGACTGGGCNAACAAAGGCTTATACCAATTTACAGCTTATTATCTTTCATTCCGAGGTGAAACCCCTAATATGACTGGGCTAAAGCTAGCATATAATACCTGCATTACCGAAGTCTGATTCGGAGCATTAACTTCGGGGAACTTTGCCCCAGCGGGGGCAACTTTGAACCATTTGACTAATATGACGTCAAATGAAGGCCTGAAGATTCTGTGCATGTTACTTTTACTTATAAATAAAACTTAACTAGAAGTGAAACACCAACGTGGAGCCGTTAAGTTTTAATTTTAATAGAAACTATGTGGTGCAAAATTACCGTGAATTGGCGCGCAAAGTTACGCCAAATGACTGCACAGCAACAATAGCTAGATACAAAGTCTCCCAAATTGGCATTCTCCTAAAAACGGCAATACTACAAAAATTATTCTCTACGATGCACAATATTCTTCCAAAAATTTAGAAGACACTTTTACGTCTCAAAATCAGAACTGAAGAATCCACTGCTTTGTTAATAAGACTAAAACATATATTTCAAGTGACGATTCTGCAAGATTTTAAAACTTAGTCTAAAATAGATTCATCTAGAAGTACATTTAACTCGATATTCATAAAGCTGACGTGTAACACATATTGAAAGTAGAAGCATCGCTGACACACCCCGCCATCCCCCC
>NQII01000157.1:591424-635254 GCA_002778355.1 Clitarchus hookeri
CGAGCGCCACCAGTTTACACGTGTCGCGGGACACGCGCGGCCAGGTCAGGTCGACCCGAGAGGACGTATAAGTCATTAACGCATGTCGAAGTCAAGCCGAGGTAGGAGAGCCATTTTCGCCCACGACGGAATTAAGACACGTGCTGAAGGTGAGATACACCGGAAAAAGGCAGACAGAGCTTGGCAGTTGTGCCATGAGTCACCTCCCTCCCTTAGCAAAACGCAGGAGAACTTGAACATGCACCGCGAAAATGCCGATATAAGCCAAAGTCGCGCCAACGACGCTAGTTAGACGCGGGAGAGGAACTGGCAATGTTTGGCCGTAGGCCACCCCCTCCTCCTCTCCCAACAAGGGACACATGTGCAAGGATCTGGGCGGGATCGAAAGAGGTTAAAAGCCGACTTGCGAGACAAAGAGGGGATCAGTTTAATCAGATGAGAAGTTCGCGAGAGTGAGTCGGATCGCGAGGTCACCGGAAGAAGCGTGTTGTGGAGACGTCCGTCGAGAAGTGAACTCAGAGCAGCAGTCGTGGAGAGACATCACCAAAGCCAGGGCCTGTGAAAGGCCGCCCGAAGCACCGAACCTCAACCTACCACGGAACGCCCAGAACTACCAGAATAGCTAAGTATCAACTACTCCGCTCAAAGAAACCTCCCCGACGCCTAACGTCCCCCTCACCAAGACATCGGACACAGTTAGCAAGTACGTTAATTAGCCCTTAAAGTCCCCAACTTGCAAGGTACCACATCTCGGTGTTATGTATTCATAATTATTCAAGACAATATAACTCAGTAAATTGAAACACCGAGTGACTACCTTATTGTTTACCCTCAACCTTCAAGGCACCTTACAGTCTGTGCCTGGTAAAATTAACTCAGACCCTTTGACCCTCCCTGTACATCATATCACAAGGAGGTGAATAGCGTCAAAGCATCGCATGCAGAAGTTATCAACAGGTCGAGCCACGTGAGTATACAACAATTTCTGAATGCACTTTTTAGCAAACTAGTCTAATCTTCTGAACCTGAATGCTTGAACAGCATTCAGAAGCGAACAGCAAACAGAATCAGAACGTGACCATCTCAATGCTCGAGCAGAACGTGACCATCTCAATGCTCGAGCAGAACGTGACCATCTCAATGCTCGAGCAGAACGTGACCATCTCAATGCTCGAGCAGAACGTGACCATCTCAATGCTCGAGCAGAACGTGACCATCTCAATGCTCGAGCAGAACGTGACCATCTCAATGCTCGAGCAGAACGTGACCATCTCAATGCTCGAGCAGAACGTGACCATCTCAATGCTCGAGCAGAACGTGACCATCTCAATGCTCGAGCAGAACGTGACCATCTCAATGCTCGAGCAGAACGTGACCATCTCAATGCTCGAGCAGAACGTGACCATCTCAATGCTCGAGCAGAACGTGACCATCTCAATGCTCGAGCAGAACGTGACCATCTCAATGCTCGAGCAGAACGTGACCATCTCAATGCTCGAGCAGAACGTGACCATCTCAATGCTCGAGCAGAACGTGACCATCTCAATGCTCGAGCAGAACGTGACCATCTCAATGCTCGAGCAGAGCATGACCATCTCAATGCTCGAGCTGAGTGTGATCATCTCAATGCTCGAGCTGAGCGTGACCATCTCAATGCTCGAGCAGAACGTGATAATCTTCCGATCAATCTGAATGCTTGAGTCGAATGTGACTGATGTGTTCTGGTCAGCAGCAAGGACTTGGATAATGATTAAAGGATTAAAGTGTTAGCCTATCACTCTGGTGATCAATGCTATACTTCTGGTAGAACCGAGCCTAGTTTTTCATATTTCGGGAAAGACTGGCGACGTTTCAGACTGTCAGAGGTTTAATCAGGGTACTATAATTTCCCCTGCCGATGCATTCCATACTTCTCCATTATAAGGCCAGTTTACACAATGTGCCACGGACGATTGCAACTAAAGGACACCACAAATAATAGTCAGCCATTACTTTAAAGTGTGCTATCTAGCGACTAACAATGCAAGCATGGGCCTTCAAGTATTTTCGGCGAGTAATGTATTTGGAGCAATCATTCATACTATGTCGTATTTTCGAACAACTTACAATTCCTTGGCATCATGTCACTCAAGAAACAAACGAACAGTCTATAATTGGGTTACTTTGTTTATTATGTATGAATGAGACACACTGACACATTTTTAGGTGCGGTGCACGGCTCGTATCAAATACACTAGTGTAGTTGGCCCTATCGTCACCCCCGCAATATAGGCATTGTAGCCTACAAAGTTATAGTATATTGAGTGTTGTGTTGTCCACCTGCCAGCTATTCCTTTATTATGTTACAAAACTGCACGTGGATTCTTGGAAAACACGAGTTTTAAAAATTTTTACCTGAAGAAATTTTTTCTCAATTCTGACAAGTTTTATTAACAACTCCCCACTGAGCAAAACAATCATGGTTCCAGTCACAAAATTTAACTCATCAAAAAATGCACCCCAATCGTAATTTCCACGAAATATTCTGACAGAGAGGTTTTGCACTAGCTGCAGATCGCTATTCAATTCAACACGATCCAAGCAATGTCTTCATTCTTAAATACTTGCTGTAATAAACTCTTGCAACATTACCTTTAGACACATTACCATCCAGCAGCACTCAACTTCATACGTCTTGAACATGCAGTAAAATTAACGTTCGTTTTTAATAAAGGAAAACATCACCATCATTATTCTACCAACGGTGCATTGGTAACAGGAACACTGCCATGGGAATTGGCAAGATTTGCTGACTTTTCCATTAAAAAAACTTAGAAAATACCGACACTACCATGAAGGTATAATGTAACTGGGCGATTCAAAACACCGACAACGCTTGATATGTTGTGCGGGACAGAAAATTGATCATTTTTCAAGAGAAGGTCCAAGACCGGAAAAGCATGGTTTGGGCGCTGCAAGGCCTGTTCCATGGCCACCACATGACACCTCTTGATTATTTCCTCTGTGATACTATGAAGAGTATGGTGTATGAGACCTATGTATTATCAAGGGAGGGCCTTATCGCACGAATCCATGCACCGACTTTATTGTGCGCACAACCATATGTGCTTCAGTCTCTGCACCGCCGATGTACGCTCTGTAATCAAGCAGGGAGTCAACAATTCGAACCCTTTGTAATTTACTGTACGATGTGATGCTCTTGTTGGGTTGGTGGTGGTTTCACAACACAATGTGGAAAGTACACCCATCGCCTTATCCGAAGTATTGTCAAACTTTGACGCTCCACAGCACCCAAAACCATGATTTTCCAGGTATTGGTTCCCTCTTGAAAAATAATCTGTTTGCCGTTACGCACAACATAATGTCGGTGTTGTTTTGAATCATCCGATTTAAAATCAAGTTCCTCCAACTGCTTGCAAACCATACATATCCTGTTTTCACCCTAATTTATAACCACCAACACCATAAAAAAAATTCTACCTGTAGACACTGCTTGTAAATGTATTTTCCTAGCAGGAAAAAATTTATACTACATATTTTTGCATTATGGCATATTAAAAATCACAATTTTGGTGGTTTTGGAACAAACAAATAAAAGAAAGTATAGAAAATTTAACACAGGGGTGACAAACTGCATTTTAATTCATTGTAAGGTACACTTAGAAAAATATATTTTACAAAAATTCATAGACTGCTACAAATTACAAATATGCAAAAAATTTCCATACTTTGAGCAGTTTTTAAAAATTGCATTGGTAAAGTTTAAATGTGCTCCCTCCCTAAAGCCGGGAAAACAAGAATAAAAAACTACTTTCCTAAGCTATCTTGTTGGGACTAGAGTGGTTCCGCATTTCATTCCAAGACGTGACAGTTACAATTCGTAGAATTGACAGACAGAAGTTTGACTTTCGCACTCTGTTATTAACGCTCTCCCGCCCGAGTACAGCAGTAGAGCGGAAACTTCAAGTATGAAGTTGTGTGTAGCCTACAACCCAAAATGCCATCGGTAAACACACACGCACACAGAGGGGTTATCATAACATTTCGCATTCTTTAGAATCCTGTAGACTGTCATCCAAGGTTGAGTGAGTGCAGTGTAGGACAGGTCAAAATGTATACTATGTAGATTCTAATACACAATTAAGTTAAATTCAAAATAACATACACAATTATTTTAACATTAATTAGATGTACATTATTATACTAAATTGTTATTTTTTATTTGTGGCGAAATATTTTGTCACTTTACAAAAAAGATTTTCATGTAAACAATTCTTACTTAATTTTACAGAAAGTACTTTTATTAAAAAATTAAAATTTTATATTTATTGGTACATTATTTTTCAGTCATTTGTGAGTAAAGGACTCCTTTTTGATATAGACCAATAATATTTTGTTGTTTATGTCAATCTCTTTTTTGTCGACATGTTCATAACTTCTTTTAATGAAGATCTCACATCATTGCATGTCTTAATGGCTTATCTCAACTGTAAAACCATGGTAAAGCAAATAATTTTAATTCAGTAAGTTTACAATATACATTTTCCTTCGTTTACTTACGGTTAAATCGTATGATCGATTAACGTTACTGTGCTGCGCTTAGCAATCAACATAATAAAATTTCGAATTTGTTCGCGTGTAGAACTGGAACAATAAAAAATCGGCCAAAATAACTCGCCGGCTTCAATCTCTGTAAAAAAAAAAAAAGCGCGGCAGTGCGAAGACAACATGATCTGCCAAATTGCCATGCTAACAGTAGTCGACTCTTAGGTAAGCCGTGAACACGATTATAGTTTTCACTTTGCATCTTACCGTACATTTCATTCTGTAGTTTTATAATAGGCAGAATAAATAAGTTCATTCAGCACAAATATATCAAAAATTTCAGAGACAAAACTTTAACTCTATTTCCGTAATGTTGGATTTTTCCGAACTTACTCTACTTTATTTTTGGCCACGTATAACGCTGGAGTCGCAATACCCCGACAAATCCGACACGACGAAATCTACGTAGCAGCCAATGAAAAGCAAGGTCACTGTGAAGTCAGTCCGACAAAATATTTTAACATAGTGTCGGACAAGTCGGGGCGCGCAAAAAAATTTAATTACATTAGAAAACAAAATTTCGTGCATATTTCCCTACTCTAGTAAATAAAACTAACTTGCCGCCAAAATAACGTCCCGGTTATTTCTAAATACTTTTTATCTTTCGTATGAATTCAAATTTTGTCAGAAGCAAAATAATCATTTATCGCAAATTTTAAAAAGTAAATATTGGATAATATAAGGATAACTTGACGCTTTACAATTTCCCAACAGCCAACTAACAAACTTGGGCAGATTTCGTCGGGGCATTGTAAACACTTAAATAAAATTTAATATGAAAATCCGTCTAGCTCTGACGTCATATCTGTCTGTCTTGTGTCCGTCGGCTATTGTGACATGTTTCCAAAACTATAAGCACTCTGACACGCCACGTGCTCACTAATTTGTCATTTTCGGACCATACAGTTTAATTCAGAGAAATAAAACGTACACAAATATAATCACTAGACAATGCTCATGTCTTTCTCAAGTGCTACCTTAGGTTTAAAATTTAAATATTATAAGAAAAATTATAAATATTCCCCGGACTTACCAAGACCGCAAACCAATTTCTTCTACGGAATCACGTTCATTTGGTGCGAGAGTATTCAGATTGCCGTATTTAGTCTGAAATGCCACTTTTTCGCCCTGGTGTAACCATTTGATCACCTCGCCACCAAACGTGCCTGGCATATTTGACGCACTTGCACAAATGTAAACACGACCCTTTGCGATGCCTTTGGACGCTGCTGGCATCAACAGAACCACATGTGCCACTGTGCTGTTCGACCACACCGTCCTCCGAGTGTAATTTTCTACGTCACTTGCGTTACCGCACTCGCTACCTTTTTCAAGAAAATACTCTACCGGTTTAACTTTCATTTCGCTGTAGAAACCGCGACCTACAAGCATTAGTAAACATTTATAAAATTCCTCGTTGTTAACGTTCGTCACTACACTTTCGTGAATAACTGACACAGAATTGACCACGGGGTGTGTTCGGGCTGTCACAATTGTCAATATTAAGTCTAAAACAACTAAAATACTGCACAGCTTACCGCACGGACGGTACGTAGCGACCGCCATGATGCCACTTACTACATAAGAGCCCCTACCGGCAGAACATTTATAGCTTGGCCTGCCATCTACGCGGAAGAGCGTAGCAAGTCTCACTTGTCATGCACAGTACTTTTTACTTAGGCTTTTCTCAATGCTACAAGTAAAAATATCAACGACCTATTCAAGTCGCGGTAGTTTCTAATCTAAATTAATTAACTTGATCGTAATCTACAACTGTAATACGTTACTGACAGTTACATTCTGCAAACGCCTGTAATGTACAAAAATGCAACCCACGTTACAAATGAAACATAAGGATTGCCTAATTTGAAGGCTTTTGACTTGTTTTTGTTATGTATTACAGACTCAAATTGATTAATGATTCCTCTTTCACGACAGCCACGTTTTAATAGCTTGCAGAAACAAAAATTCATGTTTGAAAATTTCCTATAGAATGGTTGATGTTAAAATATGAATATAAAAGAAAAAATACTATTTCAACATTTGGTGCAATGCCGTGGCAAAGAATTTGCAATATAAAAGGTCTATATGCTTAAAAAAATTAACAACTGAAGATAAACTACACACTTAAAATTCAAAAAACATACAAACTTAATAAATGTAATAGTTTCTCAGTAAAACGAGTTGTTAAAAGATGCTCACAAAATAAATTTTTGGGTCAATTTTTTAATTAATTTGACTATTTTTTCTCTGTCACTCACCAATACACATATTTTCTCACTGTTTTCATTCATATTAATTATAAACTAAATATTATTTGTACATAAAAAATGAGTAAAAGTTCAGTATAACCAAAAATAAGGTCCTCTTATGTTAGCACATGTATAAAATGCTTGTGGTACATTACAAATTTAAGAAGCAACTAAAATGCCTAATATGTAAGATGATTTTTCAAAGGTTCAATTCAAAAAGTTTGAAGAAATTGCGAATAAACTACAATACTTATATACAAAGGAGCAGATCTTGACTTACAATGGTGGAGGGGAGAGGGGATTCACATGTGTGCACGCGCCACTGTCTTATCATCATTGTGTAGTAAACTTAATATAACAAAAAAATCAGTATTTTAAACAATTCTGATGCTATTCCAATTTTAAAACATTCATAATACACTTTCATATCAACGTGAGAGTTTTGGAGGGAAGCGCGGGTCATGTCCCTGTGACCCCCTCCCCACTCTGGATCCACCCCTGTATACACAGCATGATTTTGCTCTCTCTCTCTCATATATATTTTTTAACTGTTTTCAAAATACTGTATAGTGAAAACCAAGGTAACTGAAGTCCATCACTGTGCTCACCTACCTGCGTTAGCTAAAGTATTATACCTGTTGGTTACAAACTAAGCACACTAATTCCGAATGGGTACTGTTTATAAGCAGAATTATGGGAGTATTTCAGTACCTTGCATAATTTTTTAACTCTAATTGCAATTATAAAATTTAAGTTATGTACTTATAGGCTTATGCTTTTAGATTCTCAAATTCCTTCAAAGATTTTCATTTAGACCATGTAATATATATACTGTTTCAAAAAACATGGATGCTGTTTACAGGTTGTGTTAAATGTTACAGACTATGAAGAAACAACACAAACATTCATATAGTTGATTAAATTTTCTCCTCTGAGTAATTTCCTTCCAAAGCAGACAAATTGTACACACCAGGATGTTAGATTTTGTACACTGTCAAGAGTGTATGCTGTGCTACAGTAAATGACCAAATGTGTACCACTCGCAACAACACAACCTTGAAGACATCTTTCAATAGATGATCTCACCTTTACAAATGTGTTATAGTTGGTACGAATGTGTTCAAATGAATCTGCAATTTGTTGTAACAGGAATGCTGTGAACCAATACTTTTACATGCTTCCACAAATAGAATTTGATGGAACATCTTCAAGCAGGATAAGTAAGTAATTTATCAGAAGTTCCTGTAGGTCTGCCCATTTAACTATCCTGGTAACACAAATTGACCCATTAACACATTACCCACAATTCCACTCCAGGTATTTAGAGTGAACTGGTTGCAGAATGCCGTTACTGCACGAGGATTCTTATCTGACCACTTGTGAGCTTTGCTAAAATTAATGACACCATCCCTAGGGACAGTCACCTCAGAATGCTGTCCATTGCGGATAGTCGGCCTTGGTGAGTGCCTGAACTCGTTGAATATGATTCTCGAGGATCCTCCACACACTGGTATAGTGTACACCCTCTGCTCTTGCTATGCCTCTGTTGTCACTATCAGGGTGGTTCTTCATGTGATGTTTGCATTGCTCCACATCAATGGTCCTGGCACTTTGAGGTCTTCTGCTGTTTCCAGCATGCCAGTCAAAACACCCATTTTTCCTTAGACACTCGTACATTTAATGTATTTTCGTTCAAGTGTCGTCAATTTGGAAATGTTTCCACGTACACGTCTCGCAGATGCAGTTAGTTAGCGCACCTATAGATTAGGATCATGTCCATCTCTCCTGAACAAGTGGATGTACATATTCTAATTCATTGCACACAATCTTCAACAGCGACACTATTAAATTAATGTCGGTGCAAACACCATGATACAGGATGGCCCACTTGTGAGGTACATTTCAGCAACGCTGTATCCAGTATGTATGTTTTGCCTGCAGTAGGAAGCCCCCTAGCTTTGGAAAGTATTTACTTTATATATTACAATCATCACTACATGTAAGCGGTACCCATGTTTTCTTAATAACCTGCATTTCCTTAATTTCAATTTTTCAACCACCAATACGCATTATTTTGGTATCACAAATGGAAACTGTGAAATGATGATAAACTAAAACACGTTCATTTAAAGTGTCAAAGAAATTTATTAATTATGTGTAAAAACTGAATATACCTGTTTTGGGCTTTGCACATTATTTATGCAGTGATTGGGTTGAAAATTATTGTAATTTATTTCCTGTAATTATTTGTGGATTTGTTTGATTGAATCATTTCACTTTGATGCATACCAAGTGATTTCAGTAAACATGTTAAATTAAAATCACTGAATTCAAATATCTGATCAAATGAAATGAATTTTACAGGTTTTCTTGACAAATCCTAGTTCACCCCATCACATTTAAGAAACTCAGCACATGCAATGTTTTTATTCAAAACATGTGAAACAAATCTGCAAAGTCTTGAGCCTGCTATTGCATTTATGCAGTAGGATATTGCTGCATACACGTATCCACTGCAAGGCAGTTAAAATCCTCAGCATCATGAAAAGACGATGGCCAACAACCAGTAAAGGCCATTTTAGTAAAACATCATGAAATTCAGGAAGCTCAAGGAAGGACATAAACTCTTCAAAACGGCGTTCCTCAACAGGGCTGATGTGGAAATGTTTATTAATTCTTCACAGTGAAAGCTCAGGTGAATTATTGTCTTTAATAGGCAGGAAAAGATTGGACAAGAAGTAAATGAGATGTCCATCCCAATAAGTACATCTTATATCTCATATTTGAAGGTTGAGGTTGTAGTGTGCAGCATCCCGAATATTTTTTTACGTTATATCATCTTTATTAAAACCGCAGCGTAGCAGACGTCAGTGCGGCCAGACAGGGAAGGAAACGCTAAGGAGACTTTCCCTTAAGTGAGTGCCGATACCGCCCCTGCTAGCCTACGTCCCTGAACACAGGCATGCTTGGATGGAAAAACCACAGGTCACCACCTCCTTTCATGCGCAACTGCAGCGGAGTGGAGACGGACACTCTCACAGAGAACCCCCACACGCCCCTGGTCCATCACAGCGACTACATAATGAGTTGCACAGCCCCGGGACGCCAGTTGTTCTCCAACAATTCCCACCTCCAGTTCACTCTTTTCCTCTTGAAGAGACTGAAAGGAACTGCTTAGAGCAGTACCAGTAGCAAAGCTAGTGCCGCCTGCAAGACCTCCATCGCATATCTTCGCATCACTGGTCAGAGGCCCTTCCGCTGGTCTCGGTAGTCCGTTCGGATAAGCTCTGGAATCCGTCTCCACCCGGAGCGACGTTGGACGCGTGGATGAATTCTACTACCATCCGTCCAGTGCCCGGCGATCCGGCAAGCGAAATCTCCTCCAACTGAAGGTACGAGCAGAATGAAGGCTACTCATAGCAGAGCCACTGAAACCAACAACCCCGCTATTCTCCCTGCCAACTATGACTCCTGAGCAGCGCAACCCTTGGATAAGGGCATGCCCACAGCTCTCTCAGCCACTGGCTTTTGTGAAACCACGAGGTGTCAAGGTGAAAGTTACAAACATTGTAGGGCAAAAAAATGCTCTGTAAGGTGCAGCATACCAATATTATCAAACTAAACTCAAACTTCCCAAAAAACTACATAAAAATTTCATGCAGATGTGCCAGTATGATGCTATTTTTACTAATAATGCACAACAAATCTTGCTGCAAAAAACAGAACTTTTATGAATTACTTCCATGTTTTCAAAAATTTTAACATATCACGTTACATCTGTTTAAAACCAATTGTTCTCATCTAATCTTGTACTGATTCCATTTTACAACATGGTCACTGCAATTTTTAATTTAATGTGTACTTCTCTCTCTCTGCATCTCAATTTCCACTACTATATATTACTCCATATTGTAATGCACATTTGAGTTTCTAGATTTGTACAGACAAACATATTTATTCAACCAAAAAATCATTTGACAAATTTATAGTAAAACATGTTCAAAAAAAAAAAAAGTATGATATCTGCAGTATTGGTTACTGTAGCTACACAGATAATGGAATTTATATTGTATTATTACACATGACATGTAAAGAAGGCAATATTTTGTCTATTATTTTAAACATGGCAGCCTTCAAGTATCCACTGCTCCCAACAGCATCGGACAGTATGGTCCGAATGATCCACACAGTGGACCATACAACCACCCTGTGGTTTTCAGCCTAATTATGTGTCCTCTCTTGAAGTCCATCAATTGCATAAAGCAACGCCTTTAGCGTTTTCCCGGTATCTTCCTTCACTCGGTACACTTGCTTGGTATCATCACGTTTTTCTAACGTAAATGTGGCTTTGATTACACGTCAGCGTCTACGACAGCTTCTCTGTGCTTCCAGCGCCACTACTGGGTGTGTGGTCAAATGCACGAACTTAGGATCATGTGCATACCAGCCTGTATTCTCACTATTTACATAATTTCTTGGTTGTTTCATGATTTCTTCATAGTTCGCTATTTTCATTGTCTGGAAGTGTAAGATAAAATATGACACTCATGTAACGGAGCACTGTATGCAGGTATAGGTTGGGACATATATAACATGAAGCACAAAAATGCCATCTAAAGAACCTGAAATGTAGTGAAAACTGCATTAACACCAGGAACACCAGATGATATCAAGCAAGCATACTGAGTGAAGAAGAATGCTGGCAAGATGCCAAAGACAGATGTCGCTTTACGCAATTGAAGGAATTTGAGAGAGCTCGTAATCGGGCTGAAAACAACACGGTGGTCGTATCCTTGTTAACATAGTCCACCTTGTGGATTGTTCGGTCCATATTGTCCGATACTGTTGGGAGCAGTGGATACATGAAGGCACTCACTCACGGAGGACAGGCTCAGGACGAACGAGGTTGACTACCATCAAGAGGATCGACAGAGAGTGCGCCAGGCATGAAGGTATCCCATAGCGATCCATTCAAGATACTTGCCAGAGTTAGGGCTCTCGTGTGCCCACTAACCATTTCCTGACAAGCCACGGAGGCAAATCTGCTACCCCAGCGCCCATTAACTCTGCAACAATGGCAGCTTCTTTGTCTGCAGTGGTGCCAGACTAGAGCAATGAAGAATGCCACAGACTGGCAATGTGTGGTGTTTAGCGATGAGTGCTGTTTCGTTATTGGAACTGATGATCATCAGCCCAGGTGTAGGAGGCCCCTGGTTAACACCATAATCTAAACCTTGCTATTGAGCAGCACACTTCCCCCACGCCAGGCATTATGGTCTGGGGCATAACCTACGATAGCTGATCCACTCTTGTTCTGTTATGGGGAACACTGACTGCCCAGCATTATGTGGATGAGATCCTACGTCCCCATTTGCTCCTATTTCTGGCCGGGATTCCAGGTGCAATATTCTAGCAGTCCCAATCGCACACAGCACGGGTCACCCAGGACTGCGTCCGTAATGTCCAAACACTACTACGTCCTGCTTTCTCCCCTAACATGTCCCCAATCAAGCATGTATGGGAACCAGATGAAACGCCAGCAACCTCATCATCTACGATGACTAGATCTGAGTGTGCCCTATCATTACGAAGGTTTACATCTTCCAAGTGTTTGTATGCAAGTGACAAATATTACTGAATCATGACATTCACGGGACCACAGCCAAAGCAAGTGCAGGCATAATCCTGAAATATAAACTTTAGAAACTGAGCAAGCAAATGGTGTAGAAACATTGCTACATTAAAGTATCTTTATAGCCAAGGTACATAATGAAGGTCATAAATAAATTATAAAAACAACTTCTTTCAGTATTATTTTGTTTCAATAACAATATTATAAATAATTAATTTTAAAAATGGTTAACATGTTGCAAAATTAAGAAATAAAATTCTTGAACAAGTTTTGAAGAAGTGTAATTATGTATGTGTCTGGATTATAATTCATAAATTCTTTTCAAGTTCAAATTTTTTTAGAATTTATCAGTTGAGTTTCAAACAGCACTGTTTGTTTGCAGATGTTATGAGGAACTTCCTCTATTCTGTGCCCAGATTTAGGTGGACATCTGGCAGACGAGGTTAGAGGCAGCTACTTTCACTCATAAACAACTCCTAACTGGTTATCAGGCTCTTTGCTACCCTCAACCCTCCTGGCAGTTCATTTTGGTGCAACCTTGGCTGCAGAGTGAAGGTAAAAGTGTCACCTGTTGCAACACATGTTTCTACAAATTAAAAAAACATACAATATAAATAATACTTTTATTCACAATAGTTTTAAAATTTTTCTAAGTACAAATATTTAACAAATGTACAAAATCCAAAGTTATGTCTGTCAGTTTACAATTTTAAAATTTTCCATTTGCCACAAGAATTGGTTTTGGTAAGGGTAAATTCTATATTACTACATGTACCAATAATAGTACATACTGTCATCATTAAATTTGTAGTCAGAATGACATGCACAGTCACATCATAATTTCTCAAAGTAAAATATTGCAGTTTTAGTTGGTTACAAATCTTAGACCATTTGTGTTAACTTATTATACTACAAAGAATAACGTGAGGTAGGTAGGTCTGCTTAGAGATTCACACTGGTAATCACTCAATGTAATATACTTTACTCATCTCTGCGCGATTGTCCAAAAGGAAACATTTTACTCATACATTAACCATAACACAGTTTTTGTTTCTTAAATACAACAGTAAATACAAGTACAAACAATAAATAAAACAAATTTATACACAGACTGTTTTTAAAACAGTACCTAAAATCAACCATGAAAACTGATATTTGTAATTATCTTAAAATAAGCTACGAGGGTATCAACACACTGTAATTTATAACTTCCACATCAATTTATGTATTTGCAATTCAAACTGAGAAACAATAGCACCAACACTGATTACTTTCCAGCTTTCGGCACAGAGGCTAATGTTTGCCATGGCAGTATCAAAAACAAATGCAGAAATTTTTTTTTTTGCCCTTATGGAACAAATGATAGACAAACAGTAAATGTCACGAGCATGGGGGCCCACCTTAAGTGATATGTGGGAGGCAAAGGCAAGTATGCTAACCCTATAGCATGAAAGAAGCAGTAGGGGTTTNCATATAGAACTATTCCCCCTTACTCGCTGTGTATGTGCACACATTTGTTTGTGTGCATACATGTATGCATAACAAGTATGCATATACACGGACGTACAAATACGTGTTCTTGGACTTATTATTTAACTGCTTTGATATACAATTATCTTCATTAAAAACAATAAAAAATAAAATTTACGACATCTTTCTTTAATTTACATACTTTACCAACTATACATCATGTATTCTGAACAAACAGCAAAATATTCATAAGGTGAGAGAAACAACACCTTACAGTGATACCTAGGGTGCACCACTGAATAACAATACCAAAGAATTAGCCTGAAGACACAAGTATGCCCACAACTGAGAGAAACCGGCATCTCATTTAAAGTTATCATGTTAAAAAAATACAACGTAGAGTCAGAAAATTTTGATGAGGGGATAAGCCCCTTTAACAGGTACATTTGGCAAAAGCAGTACACATTACAATCATATTCACAAATTTTACGATACGTATCACTCAATTGTTCAGATACTTATAAAACAAAACTTCAAATGAGTGTTCATATCAATTTTTTGTAAGTAACCAAACATGTTTTATTAAAATTAATATGTATAACTCTATAAAGATAAAAGACAAAAATGTGATACCACTTGTGTTACAAACCAAACTGTTAAAAATTAATAAAATTTTTTTACAGTATTTAAAATATTTTACATTACATTAGAACTTAAGACACATTTAATATGAAGCTATACAAACTAATTACATCAGCTGTCATTTACAGACATTATTACAATAAGTTTCTGACAAAAATGGGCTTGGTTCTGGTTAGATTAAAAATGAGACAACATATACATAGTTTTAAAATCATAAAACAAATACAAACCAATGGTTTTCGTCATAACATCTTGGCACTGAAGTGATAGTCCTGTGACGCACAGAATCATAAAGTCAGTCACCACCATCCTCTGATGATTCGTCGGACTCTATCAGCAAGTTGTTGCAACCCAATGAATTCAGTTTCTCGAAATGTGGTGGAGCTGGAGTGGTTATCGTTCCACATGCAATGAGCTTCTCCACAGTGTAAGATATATGTTTCGACTTTATGATTAATACTGTCTCAAAGACTTTCCCCACAAAATGAGGCACCGCTGAACTTCCTTTCCATTTGTTACCATTAGCCTGGAAACATACAGGCAAACCACTATTCACTCACCATTTTCCTTGTCTTGTAATTCCATTATGCAAACAATTCTAAATTTCTGTATTACATCAAAGATTGTAATGTTGTTAAAAACTCCATTTTGAAATAATAGCTCCAAACATTGAAAATGAAAGGTTGAAATGCCAAATGAAAAAACTTAAAAAGATTCCTTTTAAACACCCATACATCCAAAAATTAAGAGCTTATAAAAATGGGGAAGGATGTACATAAACAGATGAACAAATATAAAGCTTTTATGTTCTTACTTCCGGCAATACAATCATGTGTGTGAAAATGAAAAGAACTTGCAGGAAATGGAAAACAAGGTATGATGACCAAACAATTAGAATGTGAGAATGATTGTGCATGCCTACACAGTCGTGCCTTCGGAACTGACACGTAAAAGCATATGTATACGTATAGAGGACAGTTGAGGATTCAGACAAGTACAGTTGTTTGTCAGTGAGTTGCATACATTCCTACTGGCATCAGTATACCTCGCCGACATAAAAGGGCACCTTCTAAACATGTTGCATAGTTTTAACGAGGCTGAATAATCAGTTTGCGGAAAGTTTTTCTTAGAGGGAAATTGCTGCTCACACAAGGCAGTGATGTGAGTGTGGAAGCAGTGTACCTGGAACTGGACCATAAAATGTGATGACTCTATGGATGACAAGACATCTTGTCCACATGGCAGTCATGGACCACTGAGCTTTGTCCCAAGTGTTAGCAGAATGCAACAGGCTTGCCTGAGACTGTCTGCTTCTACAGTTCAATGGTGTCTGCATTGCACAGGACTATGTACATGCACGTCTTTGTAGAGAACTCTCTTGAGTGTGAACCATAGATGTCTCAGGCTACAATGGGCTCACAAACACATCCAGCGCAGTGGCAACATGTGCTTTCGGACAAGTCCTGCTTAACATGGATTACAATGATGACTGCAAACACCAACAATATCAAGGTGAGCACCATCTTCCGGATTGCATTTTCCAACTTCGTGGTGCACAATGATGGGCATGATTTGGGAAGTAATCTGGTATCAGGCACTCTCTGCTGCTACGAATTATGGGCACTCTCAACAGCAACTGTTACATTAGGGAAATTGTGGAGGCTGCTGGCTCGTCACATTTTGATTGTTCACTGAAACCTTTTTTTTATTTTATCAATGTTGACAGACCATTTATAATGAGCTATCACTTTAACGAACGTCAAGTACTGTTTAGACCTGGACACAATTTAACATATCTAATGAAAGTTACATTTAATTAACCAATATAAAAATTTGTATATCGAGAGCTACTGGAGGAAAGTATGGTAGCTTTTGGTTAGATGTGCAAATAAATTGATTGTGTGATTTAAAAACAAATGCTCATCAAATTTTTTACCAGAAAAAGGTATGTAACTAATTTTTGGTCATCTAACTCATAGCAATTGTTATTTCTGCCGACTATTGGCCATTAAGGCACCATGTTTCTAAATATTTAATACGAACCAATTCTGTATGAAAATTAAATGCCACTCTAAAAAAGCAAACAACTGCACACACTCTCGTAAGCAACATACTGTAACATGTAGCAAGCTGATGAGCATGTATATGTGCGCTCATGTCAGAGTGGTGGTGAGTGGTGACTAACCCTACTTAAGAGTGCCATTACCTGAGTGGTGAGTCACTGCACAAGTGCACTATTTTTCTTTTAGTTCAGTTGACTGCTGTCATTGTGTCAGTTCACTTGTAAACTCTACTAACTGCTGAGTAATATTTCACGAGTGTAAATTGTGTTATTAGCAGTTTCAAGATGGCTAGCAAATGGAAGCAAACTAAATGTACCCTTAAATGAAATCAAGCATAGCTTTCAAAATAGCTCACTTTGCCCTAAAGTCTATAGACCAACACCCACTACATGACTTATCAAGATAGAATCCTACTACGTAAAATTCAAGCATTAGTTCAAAACTAAATGCAAGGCTAAGCCACTGATATATACTATGCTACACACCCAGTGTTGTTCAAGCTCACAATCAAAATGAACTACAGAAAATTAAGTTCTTTAACTGGAAAGTAAACTTTTAAGTTTAGAGTTCAGTTTATCTAAAAAATTTCCTGTTAAAGTTCTTCATAAACAGTCCATTAAAGTTCATTGAAACAAACCACAGCCAAATTTAGCAAAACAAAAATGGAAAATGACAACTTTCATTTTCACTTCTGTGAAAAATTTGGTTGCAGAAAGTTGCAATGAAACAAAAATCCTCTTTATTTCAATAAATATTAAGGTGTTAAATAAATTTTCATTTAGTGCACCAGAAAAGGAAATTTTTGTTTGTACATCATCTTGTTTTCATTATTTTATAATACTCCATATCTTCCATATTTTGGTTTGGTTTAGCAACAAATTTGTCATAATGAATAACTTAAATGTTATGAAATCAGTTAAACTTTCATTGAAACTGAGCTCTTGTAAAATGATTTTTCATTTTCGTTCAGTTTCATGAAAGGAACATCTAGGCAAAAGTACAGCCCTAAAATAGTTAAATGTGAACGGAGTCCATCTTTGAGACAAAAAAATTTACAAAATGCTTACCTGATACAGGCTATTCATGGTAAAGTGAGCACATTTTGAAGTCCTCTCATTTGGAATAATAGTCAATAAATATATTTTATTGTAGCCTTAGATGTTAACTCTAGAGTTCGGTGAAATATATACACACTATGTTTATTATTTGCATGGCAATATTTATTTTAAAAAGTGGTGGCACGATAAAAAATGGTTGGTTACAAAAAAAGTAACTAGGGCCTCAAAAGTGCTCACTTTACCATAAACAGCCTATAACCTGCTCTGTTTGCAGGTGAAAATGCCACTACCTGTGCTGAATACATATTCTACAGAAGAATTGAAGGTATTCCAGTATTAATTTTTAACAAAAACGTTTTCAAAATTGGAAAACTGTGCAAACATTTTGTATATGTCTATGGAAATAAATGGTATCTATAAAGTTCTTGTACTAGTTACACACACTTGGGCTGACTAGTGACTGAAAAAATAACCAAAGTTTATTTACTCTAGACACGCAGAATTACACATTTCTGAACAATCAGTATGATATACAAGATTAATTTAAAAGAGACATCAAATTTATAAAAGGTGGGAAAAACCTTAATGAAAGTTTAAGTTTGTAGTGTAACAAACGAGTGAGTACCTACCTTTAAAATTCACTAAATATGAATGAGTTCGTACAAAACCTGTTAATTTTAAAAGTTCACTGTACAATGCTGTACACACCAACAGCAAGCAACACATGAAAATAGAAACAGAAAATGCAGGGTTAACTTTAATACTATCATGTTTAAATGAGTATGGTGTCACATCAGTACTTCAATCATTAAAAAAGTAAGTTTTTAACAACAAAATCAGACGTGTACTCATTGAAAGAGCATGTTGCAGAACAGCAGCTGCAAAATTTTGTCAATTAAAAGATGCTGTGTAGGGTCACTGATGCAAAGTGGTTTCATGTCACACCATGCAAACACAACAAAATTGCAATTAGTACACACTCAATAAATTATGAAGTTTGTATTTAGACATCTAGGTAAGCAATAATAAATCATAAATGATTGGCATGGAAATGTAACATGTCTGTATGATCCTCAAATAATTAAACGAATAACAACACACAGAGTTGGTACGCATGCTATCTGGTACTTTCTTCAAATTAGTTATGGCATACCTTTCAAATGGCACACTTGTGGTTAGCCTCAGGGAAACAGAAATTAATAAAACTTTTAAGAGACAGTTTCGCCACTAGTGAGAACATGAAAACTGTCTAGTACAAGCATGAATAGTTAAAATTTTCTGACCTTTTTTTAAACTCAACCTCCTATAAGAATGGCACTTGTCTGCAAGTCAGGCACGGCTACGTTAATTCCAATACGTGATTAGACTTCCACTTAGCTGAGAGGCCGCGGTTGTGCAGCGGCTAGAGTGCTCACCTACCACCAAGGCGAACTAGGTTCAATTCCCGGCTGGGTTATTCCCGGATATTTAAACGTGGGAACCGTGCCGGACGATTCTGCTGGTCAGCAGGTTTTCACTGGGTCTCCCATTTCACGAGCTCTTGCATACTAGTGCTGCTCCATTCTCACCTCACTTCACCCTCATCTGCTCTCAAGACCCCAATGTTAAGAGCCACCCAAATCTGTTCATGCCACTTGATTTAGCCCCACTTAAATTTTGTGGAGGTGTACAATCATCGTAACACTTTTTAAAATCACTATCAATGTTAGACGGTCACTCATAAAATGCCACAAAATTTGTGTTTCTATTTAGTAGTGCAGACTTGACTGGCATATTATTTTGAAACATGTATGAACTTATGACACCACACGGAATCAAATTTTATTTTCTTTGCCTAGTGACAAAACAAATGTGCACTTGCATTGTCACCACTCAGAAGGGTCTTGCCACAGGTAGTTACAAAATGAGTATAATTTGTGCTGCGACAGGGAATCAAGCCCACATTACCCTGTTAGCAGCCATCACAGTTAACCAGTGCACAGAAATTCTATAGTTAAAAAATGAAACAATTAAACTCACCTTAACAACAAAAGATTCCAGGACTGGAGGACTCTCTCCAATGCAGTTTCTGGCGTAAGTCTTCCTTTTTCTGCTCTGGATGAAGTTCAATCCCATTGATGAATCAATCACTTCAACTGGACATAATGAAAGTTAAGTATACACTTTGAAGCACTTTCAATGTCTTGCAAAATTTACACACAGTGTTTCAAATATTTATACAACAAAGTAATAAAAAAATTAATTTATCAACACCTATCTTTCTATACTAGAGTGTAATTTCCAGTTTTCTACCAATAACTACAGCTAGCTTTGCTACCAAGTCTAGAAAACACCCAGCTAATACCAAAGCAAATGTTTTCACTACCTTCTTAGCTACAACACTGCATTTGTATCATTCTGCAGCTATGATGTTTAGGGATGAGTTAATCCAAAATCACTGATGTTGTTGAATACCAAAACCCTAATTCCTGGAGCCACGATTGGCATAGTAGCTAAAGCACTTGCCTCCCACCAAGGCGAACCACGTTTGATACTTGGTAGACTCACTCCCGGATTTTCGCATGTGGGAATTGTGCCACACAAGGCTGCTTGTTGACTGGTTTTCTTGGGGATCTCCCGTTTCCATAACCCTCACATTCACTCTCATTGGTCCTCCAGACCTCGTTGATTAGTGTTGCCCACACCTCTCCCCTCCAACCTGTCGAACATGATGCCACACCTTGGTTATTTCAGTTGCCTCTACTGTCTCATGCTTTAAGAATAGTAAAGTTGATTCTGGAAACAAGTGCTTATCTGTCCTTCAGTTCCATTATCTGCACTTCTGTCATAATTTCCCCCCATTCTGTTTCCTATGCATACATGTTCCTGGCGTCTTGCCAAGTGGAAGCAATGTGGCAGACCACCATAGATATTAATTTTTGTGGTTATCCAAGGCTTAATGTCCAAATAAGTTTCTTAAAAATAACAGAAAGGAGAGTTACTCTAATTAAATGTGCATTGCATGAAAGAGATGGATCTAAATTCACACGAGGGTTGAACTTTTATTAGTTTTGCAAATGGGCTGGAGACAACTATACCACCTAACATGAATGCTGATTTGTATACACAATAAAAGTAATAAGACAAGATCACAACAAAAATCTGCAAGTTCAAAATCAAGCCAGCTGTCTATGCCATTAAAAGCTAGTAGTGTAATAGCTAGGTGTGTTAACCACTGCAGTTCCACTTCTGAGACTGAGAAGTAACTCTTATCATATAAAATACAATGTAATAAATTGTTTTATTTGTAAATACCATTCCATTACTGAACATAAAAAAAAACCTTATGTTAGCCATTACAATACATTTTACATGTGAAATGAAACAGTAGACTATCACTAGATAGTGCCAAACTTTTAAAGGTAGTAGGAATCCATTTTTGTAAAATGTATGACATCAAGTGATTATCTGACTTGTCTTTGTCTTTTCAGGAATGCACACGTGCTCTTCTGAGATCATTCCTAGGTATCATCCTCTGCCCACATTACAGATTGCTGTGGTGAGCTGAGGTTACCTTCTTTCCTTACATACATAGACTGGTATTTTTGTTTACTCCAAAACCGCACAATAATACATTCAGATCTTCTGCAATGTTACCTGCCTCAAATAGTTGTTAAAAATATTAGGCTTGTTTACAGTTACTTAAATTGCTGTAACCTTTTTTATTCAATCCACAAGAACAATTATAATTACTAGTAAGTTACATGGCTATTCTTCTTGTCAAATATAACCACACCATAAAAATAACCAGACTGTTGTAATTTCGACCAAAACATTTTTCACAAACAATATTATAACTATTAATAGTGCAATAAAAAATATAGGGCATTTTGCTGTTTATTTCTTTGTTTTAAACATTCTATGTCTCAATCAATTTACCCTATTATATGTGGTTTATAAGACATGCAAATTATAAGTACCTATTTTAGAAGATCTGGAATGCTAACAAATAGTTTACACTTATTTTTCATGGAAAAACATAAATATTACAAACAGGAGCGAATCTAGACTTCAGTTAGGAAGTTCAGGGGGAGGGGTTCACTTCCCCATTGTACAAGTGCATGTCTAGACTTTCAGGTTGTAGCATGACCGGGAGGCAGTGTCTCATCATTATTTAAGGAAACTATATTAAATTAATCAAATCAGTATTTTAAACAATTCTAATATTATTTTATTTCAGTTTTGAAACATTTACATGATAGTGCTATATCAACATGAGGTTTTTTTGAGAGAGGNGGAGGAGCTCATGTACCTGTGACCCCCGTCTGGATCCACCCCCAATTACAAATTGTGTTTATTCTTAACATCACAGTTTCAAGGAACACAATCATGACACAGCAGGCTGTGCTGAGTAGTAAAAAATTTTCCTTAACATTACAGCTTTAAGTGAATGTCTTTCATCAAGAGGATCCACAATTGTTAATTTTTTTTACCACATGGTGAGTGAATAACTATATAATTCTTCACATTCATCTTTTATAGAACAACCCCCATATGAATAAAGGTCATGAACCTCAGTGTAAATGTAATTCTCTTAAAGCAAAAACCTGCATCTGCTTACATTACTGAGATTACTGTCCAAGTATGGCTTACGGCCATGTTAAGTTCATTTCTCTTTCAACGTGGACTACCAACAGGTTGTCATTACTGGAGTATAGGAGCCATTCTGGGGCTCAAGTTTTCGCTTGATGCTAGGTACCTCTGGCTCTATCCAAAGATTATGAGGTCCAGGCATCTTAGTAGGTGAGGAGAAGAGAACAGTCCTCACGGAATGGCTGGCTCTATGTTCCTGTGTTCCCTTTAGGTTTGATCTCATTCGGCCATGTAGACGTATTGTACGCCCTGGGGTTGCATTCGCTCAGGCACGGCCCACGGGCCGCGGGTACTGGGGTCTTGGTAGGTGGCTGGAAGAGCCTGGGTTGATATCAAAGGGGTTCGTTGACTTCGTGCTGCCGTGCTAGCTGGGCAAGCTCCCTCTGCTTCATAGATATATCACCTGAGCTGGAGGTCCTTGAGGCGTTGACTTTCTGGTTTCTCATCCTACAGGGACTTACCCTCTCTCGCTCTCTCTATCTCTCTCTTTTGTAGAAAGACAGTACAGGAGGGGGNGAGTGCTACAGGGATCTCTTGGCAGCAATGCAGAAGTGTAAAAGTGTTCCCCTCCTGTAGAAGATAAGGATCAGGCACACCTTGACCTTGCCATCCCCCAAACCTCTGCACCAGGCAGAGAATCTTAGTGGAACGTACAGAGATGGATGGGTAGGCTTATTGTCTATCCTTTGTCTGCTGTCTGTGCAAGGATCCCAATTACTCACACCCACCTTCCAATTCCAATACCCAGCAGTGAATCACAAGGGCGTGCTGGAGTGTTCAGGGTGGTGACAGTAGCTTGTAATTAACCTGTGACCTCTTGCCGGCTTCCGGGTACCGTGCTTGACAGCTGTGTCCGAAGAACCAAAGTTGCGAAGGGGATCCCTCTTGAGGCAAGATCCCCAGTGCAGGAATCGTTTCGTTTCTTGTCTGAGCATGTACGTCCAGTTCCCTTATTCCTCGCCAATAAGTCTCTGTCGACACGGTAGGTTACTAGGGTAATGGGGACTGCAGATAATCACAAGTTAAATAGGGATAACCCCTCTCCAAAAAGCAGACAAAACACTGGAATAAGGGGCTGTGGGGTTTATTAAAAATAGACAATATTATCAAAAGCTCTACTTATTTGAGTCTCTATTGCTGAGCTCACTACAAAATCCCTGTCTGGTCTGACCCAGGCAGAATCGTGGCCTCAGCCATGTTCAAATTACAGCTGCCTTCCCTAATTTAGCTGTCTAGAAAACTAAGGCACCTGAGTCGAAACCACTGATCAAGGGTAACTCAAATCCTAAGGCTGCTCATCCCTAACAGATGGTTGGCTAGGGTTTGCAAGCAGCAGAATATCACAGTGCTTGTGAGGGAGAGAAGTGTAGGCAATGGCTGAATAAGAACTGGCATTTTCTGGGGCTGCAACTCAATAAATATACAGCAGTAAGAGGGTCGACAGACTGCTCCTTCTTGCAGCCACTCTGCAGCAGCTGTGCGAACTTGCTGCATGCGAGAGGGTGTGGAATGGGGTGGTGGCCGAGCTAGACAAGGTTGCTAAATGGTAACTGGTGGTCGGGCAGATGGTATCTGCACCCACTTAGAACCAGACCAACTGTTCAAGTTATCTCACATCTTTAGCTGCAGTGGGAGCAGTCCAGGCAAGGTGCAACAGCAGCAATGATGGTTTTAGGTCAGATGGCATGCATCAACTATATAATCATTAAAATCCTGATGTTGTTATGAATTTTGCCTGCTATAACAGGAGAAGAAATAACATATTTTGAAAATGAAATTAGTGAATCTGAAATGAAAGCTCGGCCACCAAGATCTTTGCACTTTAATGAACGTAGGCATAGAAACTGAGATGGTGTGACAAATAAAAGCCATTTTTAAAGATAGACCCTCACTGGAAAAACCATGCTTTCTATGCACTTGGTTGCATAAATTAAAGTACTGTCCCAACTGTGCTTTACATAACAGCACTACAAACCTGTAGCTAGTCAATACAGCTTTGTACTCAGGCAAATTATGCCAAATATTGCTGAAATGTGGATTGTGAAAATAATTTTAATTTTAAAAAAAATGAGAGATGTATATCTTACTTCATGGGGCAGATACTCTAGTACATGAATAAAAAGTGATGCCTATGAAAACCTATTTATGAAAATATATTCACATATTACAATACAAGTACTGTAGGCAAAAATTCAAGAAGTTAAAAAAAATTCTGTAAATATAAAAAATATATACTTTTTTGTCCCCAGCTATGATACTGTGCTGTGATGACTATCGGCGCATTGCAACTTTCAAGACATGAACAGAATGCTGCAAGATCGTTTAATGTGTGAAGTGCGTGACAAAGCACTCCAGCATGCATTTCTGTCCTAGGACAAGTTGGCATTCCAGACGACTGTGGATATGGCCGTGGCAGCAGAGGTGGCCAGTCAGAATGTGAGTGATTTGCAGGGTGAAGTGAGTTAGGTGGCAGAAGCAATGAATCAAGTGAGTGTTTCCAGGCGTCACCCCGCACCCAGGAGCAAACCCAACCGGGATGGGCCATCTACACTGCCTAACAGTGCACCAGAACAACCACCATGCTGGCGTTGCAATGGCCTACACAGCCCAGAAAGTTGCAGGCACCGAAGCACTGTGTGCAATTTCTGCTCCAAGCAAGGGCATTTGAAGCAAGCATGTATAGCTAAAAGTAAACAGACAGATTGAGCCCAAGACAGCCGCACAAAAATGAAGCTGAACCAGAGACGTGGGACCTACAGTGTAGTGGACAAGAGGTACTCATCTGAGGTAGATTCTGCCTTTTACAGCCTGTATAGCTTGCACAAACAGTCACCAAAGAGCCAGCCATCAATACGAATGACAGGAAAGTTGGATGGCAGGGAATTAGTCATGGAGGTCGATACAGGGGCTGGTTTTACAATTATCAGCAACGATACCTTTGAGCGGCTGTGGCCAGAGAAACCTGAACTACAAGGCTACGTTACTGTTGCACACTTGGTCTCAAGGGAAGTTGAGAGTGCTAGGGTTTTTTGAGGTGCATGTGCATACCAAAGCAGCAGATGCTACATTACCCTTGCTGGTGGCTGAAGGGAAGGGACCTAGTCTCTTGGGGCTTAGCTGGTTAGAACCCCTAGGCATATTTGTGGAAGGTATCATCACAGTACAGCCCGAAGAAACAGTCAGAATGGTGAGTCAGCATCCAAAGGTGGTTGCAAGTGTCGAGATGGGGCAGTACACAGGACCACCTGTACACACAGAGATTGACCCAAATGCAAAACCAGTATTCCAGAAGTGCCGTCCAATAGCATTCGCACTACAAGATAGCGTGGAAAAGGAAATAAACAGATTGGTCGAGCAGGGCGTTTACGAGCCTCTCACCTATTCAAATTGGGTATCCTCTATCGTCGCCATCTGTAAAGCAGATGGATTAGTGTACCTCTGCGGGGATTACAAGTGTACGTTGAATAGGGTGTGCAAGAAGGATGTATACCCACTCCTGACAACCAATGAGGCATTCTCTTATTAATCAGGAGGTAAGATTTTCACCAAGTTAGACTTGACAGATGCTTATTTGCAAGTATCAGTAGATGAGGAAACTTCTGACTTATTGATGGTGAACACCGTGAAGGAGATGTTCAGAGTGAAGCGGTTGACTTTTGGTGTCAGTTGTGCCACAGCAGTGTTTCAAAGATTAATAGATACTATGCTGTCAGGGATACCAGGAGTGGTGGTGATGCTGGACTACATCCTCATCACAGGCCTAGACAAAGAGCAGCACTGGCAGCGAGTGCTTCAGGTCCTTAGTCGCGGCGAGGAAGCCGTGTTGCGACTAAAGAAGTATAAGTGCAGGTTTGCAGTACCATCTGTGAAATTTTTAGGATATTGCGTGGACAAGACTGAGTTACAGCCGACATTAGAGAAGGTGGAAGCTATCCACCAGGCTCCAGCACCTACATGCAAGAAAGAATTACAAGCATTTCTAGGGCTGCTGAATTTCTATGACAGATTCCTCCATGACAAGGCTAGTGTGGCAGAACCACTGCATCACCTGCTGGACAAAGGGAGGCAGTGGGAATGGTCAAAGGACCACAACAATGCATTTTGTGCAGCAAAGGAACTTCTTCGGTCGGACTCCATGTTGGTGCATTACGATGCGACAAAGTCATTGACGCTGACTTGTGATGCCTCCAAATATGGTCGAGAGCAGTGCTCGCTCTCGTCGGAAAGCATGGGAGTGAAAGGGCCATCGCATTTGGTTCACTCATCTTACAGAAGCATGAGAAGAAATACGCTCAAATCGATAAGGAGGCATTAACCATTATGTTCGGAGTCATCAAGTTCAGACAGTATGTAACAGTTTGACCCTTCACCGTTGTTACCGATCACCAACCACTGTTAAGGTTGTTAGACCCATCTAGGCAGACCCCAGTTATTTTGTCCCCGAGACTTCTGCGTTGGAGCTTATGGCTATCAGTGTTCGACTACAAGCTTGTGTACAGACCAGGGCCAAGCATAGGACATGCTGATGCCCTAAGTAGACTGCCACTAGATAGACCAGCAAGGGAAAGCCCAGCTGTAGGGGATGTACTGATGTTGGAAGCTATACCAGATCCTCCACTGGAAACTACGCGGATCACACAATTGACTTAAGTGGACCCGGTACTGTGTGGTCAGGAAAAACACCAGTATAGGCTGGCCACGAGCATAGGTGGTGTCAGAAGCGCTCAAACCCTACTGGAACCGGAGAAGTGAATTATCTCTCTATTAAAGCTGTGTTCTGTGGGGAAACAGAGTGATCTTACCTTCAGTTGCAAATGGATTTGTTGGGAGTGCTGGATGCGGCTCACAATGGTGTAGTGAGGTCAAAAGCAGTTGCGCGCAGCTACATGTGGTGGCTCCAGATGGACAGTGACATTGAGCACTCCGTAGACCAGTGCCAGCAATGGCTGGGAGCAGGAAGCTAGACCATGGGCCAGGGTCCACATCGATTTCTTTGAGCCATTCCAGGGCAAGGTGTTCCTGGTTGCAGTTGACGCTTTTTCAAAATGGCCAAATGTTAAAATGGTACCATCAATGTCATCTACAACAGTAGTTCGAGAGTTGAGAGACATTTCCAGCATTCACCGCATACCAGAATGTATTATTTCCGACAACGGGTTTGCTTTTGTGTCCAAAAAGATGGAATGTTTTGCGAGGAAGAATGGTATAAGGCTGATTCGATACACCATTACATCCATCGAGCAATGGCAAGCAGAATGCATGGTCCAGACTGTCAAGGTGAAGCTGAAGAAGCTAAGTCTTGGTGCTTGGCAAACCAGACTCGCCAGGACGTTATTTATGCTGCGAACTACACCAGGCATTGGTAGCCAGAAGACTCCAACTGAACTGCTGATGAGGCAACCAACGCGGACAGCTCTGGACCAGATCTGCCCGACATCTAGCCACAGGACACCAGTGCCTTCATCACAGCCACCACCACAATGTCAGAACATATGTTTTAAGGTGAATGAGTGTGTGTGGTTTACGGGCTACCGTAGGCACAATAAATGGTTACCTGGGAAAATCGCTGGAGTACGAAGGTGGTTCACATACATAATTACTGACAGTGTTGGGCAGGAACATACACGTCATGTGGATCAGGTGCGGCAGAGAGAGTCAGGTGCATCAGTGGCAGGGAGTAGCAAGCCTCGAGACCCAGTACAGGTACCTCCTCCAGATTGCTACTTCGGGATGGAGTAGCCAACAAATGCAGCCGGTATATAGCCCACAAGATGCCAACCTGCAAGGTTACTACCAGGGGCAGTCTCAAAATCGTACTAGTGAGGCGGTTGGAGAGAGTAATATCCAGGTAACAGCTGGTACGCTGCTGGCAGAGCAGGTCCAGCAGCATTCTGTCAGGGGGTTATCCACCACTCACAACTTCGAGCAGCATAAACCAGCAATGGGGGAACACGTCATGGCTGAGGACGATGAGGGTATCACAAGTCCGTTCAGGGGTTTCACAGAACTGGAGCGCAGCAACCAACATGCTAAGCAAGACACACCACATGGTCTCTGCTTCCCCCGCAGAACAAGACGCCAGCCAATGAGGCTCAAGGATTATGTGCAACAGTAACTGTGGAAGGGAATGGGAGGGGATGTGACTGCAGACGGCAACCAATTGCAGCTTGTAGTGTACAGTGTTACTTAGTAACAAACATTGAATGCTAGTAGTATGAGTATGGACGCAGCAGTTGTGACCTAGTCATGGCGGGAAACGGGCGAGGCTGCGCATGTGCGAGACCTAATTGGTTAATTTGTGTAGCGATTGTGTTGTTACAGACAGTGCATCCAGGTGAACTACCGAGGATGTAACAAAATCTATTTATGAAAATATATTCACATGTTACAATACAAGTACTGTAAACAAAAATCCAAGATGTTAAAACGAATTCTGAATATATAAAAAATAAATACTTTTTTCCCCAGTAGTATTATATAAAATTTCTAAATTAATAACAAAAACACAATACTTTATTTATAAAAAAATATATTTTTACAACTATTTTGTAGAGAATTACTATTACTAGAAACCATGAACATAGTACAAAATCATCTCATATAATTAAATGACTTGTTTACTTTATAGAGATATAATAATGAATACTTATATTCTGAGTATACATCCTATATCAAGCTCTTAATCTACAATAGATGATCAACAACTTACTAAAGGACAGATTGTAGTGCAAAAATGTTGCATCAACATCTCTCCAACTGCAAGCTTTCTGTTCCATTTTCTTTAAGAGCATGAACAGTGAGTTCACAGAATACCCAGTCAATAAGCACTCCTGTACTTTGTTGTACCCCAGAACTGATTTTGTCAAGCACTGTAAACACACACAGTTTGCAAGCTTATAGTTACAAACATTATTGATATACACACTCAGCAGTAAGTCAAAGGTGGAAATCAGACTAAAAGATTTTGTTAGATCTTTTCCTACTCTGTCCTTTTCGTGTCCCCTTGGGTATTTCAGATTGGTTGGAGGTTGGCCGTAGTGATTCGTAGCATTGGGAGGGTGTCTACTGGGTCATCTACTAGGATCAGCGAGTACTTTCAGGCCAGTTCCTCCGAGGTAATCTCAACGTCTAGATGGGGATGTTGCATAAAAGCAGACCCATGATAGTCAAAATGTCAAACCCAGGAGCAAGTAGTTGTCCCTCAAGGCTTATGATGGTGGCAACCTGGCTTGTGTCCATAGACAGATCAGCATCCACCTTACCTGTGTGTGCTGCCGCTGTTCCCTCTGATGTACTCCTGCTTCCAATCACTGGTGTTGGGGTGCACCCTTCTGCTGCTGGTCGGGTCGGGACTGCTGCGAGACGCAAGCACCTGTCGCTGAGCCTGGCACATTTTGTGAGGGCCTGTGGCACCCCGGCATGGGATAAGGGAAGTCAAAATGCTACAAATAACAAGCACCAGGTACGGGGTGAAACTAGTTCATTTACTGAAGCGGTAAACCCTAGCCATCACACCTACAACCTGGAGAACACCTGCCTTGCCTAACCTTATACACAGTACCTGTAACTTCCATGCACTAGCAGCAGGTTCTCTCCAGGACTGATGCAAAACCCTCCTCATGACTGTTTCTGTAAGGACCCGGGTTTACCATCGCCTGAGGGCAACCAACTGCACCAGAAGAACATAAGTTACGAGTCTCCCGATCCTGGCCTGCTTATATAGTCTGCTTGTGGGAGTTGTTATGAACTTCGCTGGACGGCCTGCTTTATCACACCTTCAAAGATTAAACCAAGGCACAAACCGTGATTGCTGAAATGTCCTGCGAAAGGCAAAGCAGAAACTCCCTCTACTGGACTGTAAACGGGGATGAAAACTTACACAATGTACCCAATATAGGACAGCAGAACCCTATGAACGACATTTTTTTTGTCATCGGGGCATCACAACAAGAGGACATCTATAGATGTGTATGTCAGGCCATCGCTAACCACCGCCTGCCTGCATCAGCCTACTGCAACATGGACAAGGTGGGGAATTGGCATGGAATATCCTTAGTATAATTAGATAGCTAACATTATGTTAAATTTTTTAAAGCTCCCCTTTAGGAATGTTTAATAGTTATTGTATAATCTTAAATGTTTAATAAACCCCAATTAATAATGCTGTGCTCTACCTAACTCTGAGCTAGTGCTCTCACAGTGTCGACGGAATCAACACCCAGTCAACAAGATCTTAAGCGCTGTAATCAAAGCTGGATAACCAGCTATTGTGTGTCTCACATGTGCTGACACAGCCTCAGACAGCTCAGCCTTCATCACAAGGTCAGTTACAGATGAGTCACATCTGCTTCCAGGGCTGGACATACTCACCAGGACCCCTCAGTGCCAGGGGTGGGGGAATGTTGATCACTTACCATCCAAATTCAATATGCACCTCACCAATCTCATAATAACACTAACAACACTAATTGCATCATGCAAAAAAATATTTTGTTCTCATTCAACAATATAATTTATTATTTAATAATAAATTAAAATTAAATCTTTTCCATTTTATTACTTTTACTTAATAAAATATTTGAATATGAATAGCAGGTATCTGGCAGATTACATCATTACTTACGATAGACTGCATAATATCTCACCCTGAACACATCTTTTGGAACCACTCTTGTTGTGAATAAGTAGACATCCCCAGGAACAAAGGCAAAGTAAAATGGTGGCTGATATCTGGCTTGTCTGTCCTCACTGCTTAATTTAATGCAGATCATGATCCAGAATATCCCACTCTGCATTACTACATGGAACACCTGCAAGCAATCCACATCACACACACTGGAAAATACAGCAGAGTATGAACATACACATAACAGAACTGATGGTAAGAGACTACATGCACAACATACTGAACAATAAAGATGAGGGGCATAAAGGAACATTACAATGACATGCCATTGTGTAGTCTCTCCTCTAGCACAGTGAAGTGCAGCAACTCATTGTGGTATTGATTCCATAGGTGAACGAAACACTTGTGAATATATGTTGACCCATGCCATCTGGATAGCTACCCACAATTCCCTGCTATTTGTAGGTGCAGGATCTTGGGTGTGAATGGACCTCCCCCCCATATCCCTAAATACTCAACAGGCTTCATACTGGACGAACAAGGTGGCCACAGCAGTCGTCAAAATCTCTCCAGAATGCTCCTCGAACCAATTCTGGATAACTTGGGTCCGTGAAGTCCATGAACAGATGCAAGTGGTCACCAAGCAGTTCAATGATGTCAGAACGCAACAGATACAGGTCTGACCACTTCAAAGACATCACAGTACGGAGGCGCCACCAACTATTATCTCAACATACTGCATGACTTTTGGCATGTTAGTGAAAATCTTGTTAACCAAATCACTGTGTATTTTGCACAGTTTCAGTGAATTACCATTTATCATGTGAATGTGGCATGATCCTTCTCATAAGTATTATTGTATACATATAAAATAGTCAGTACACTCTTTCTTGCACTTCCTGCTGGAAGCTGGATTACCAATAACAGCTTGGTTTCTTTCTCTTAATGTAACTGAACAAATGGGACGACACGCTGTTCTGAATTCATCACTAGGTTGAAGACCCACACAAAATTTATAGTCTAAAGTGATTGTACAGGCGGCATACACCTTTCAAACTGAGGTACTTATCTGTATTAAATAATATGGAAAATGTTTAGGATGAAATGATGAGTAATTCAAATATCTGCAACCATTGCATAACATGTTACTGATCAAAGTACAGAATATGTCAGAACCTCTGTGACTAACTCTGAAGAGCAATATACATTGCAATGAAGATCATTTTTTTGTTCTCTGACACTGTTAAGGAGCTGCATGACATGGAAGATAATACAGCAATTGTTTTAATGATTTACAAATATGAGGTGAATTATGCATTTATTTCTTCAAGTACCCTTGCAAACAGATTACAGAATGTGTTCAAAGTATCTACCATGAACCTCATTATATTTATTACACCATCATAGCACCCTGATGAACAGGCCTGCCTACAGGAGGAGGGAGGAGGGGTAGAAAGATGGATGTACTCTGCCCTGGGCCCCATTTCACGAGGGGCCCCACATATTTGCAGCATTCCATTCCGTAGTCACTTCCATTCTAAGGTGGTATATACAAGTACAACTATGTCTGACAAAAGTTTGGGTGTATGCGAACAGTCAAAACGGATTGTGTATAACATGTACATCTATTTGAAAGAATTTGCTGGTCGTGAAGGTGACGAAGAACACCCTTGCATGTACGCAGCAAGCAACAGCTGGTGCATGTGGGTTGCCTGAGTGAACTGTGGGTAACATACGTGCCGATGCACAGTCCTCACTGGATGACGCTGATGATGAAATTGTGGGACTGTCATTCACCTCCCCAAAGAAAAACAAATGTCACAAGAAACCTGTAACGAATGTGGACGACTTCAGGAAGGATGTTATTCGCCACACAGTTCGGGGGTTTTATGACCGCAGCGAGTACTCCTCATGTAGGAAAATGATGGAGGCATTGAAGGCGAACGGCGAATACACACGCTCTATAACATTATTGGGAAGAATATTTAAATCCCTGGGTTTCACGTACAAAAAATGTAACGATGGTGGACAATTTCTAAAGGAAAGACAGGATATTGTTGCCGCAAGAGCAACATTTTTACGAAAAATGTGCCACATGCAATGTAGTAATGATTCGCTACCTATTATTTACCTTGATGAGATGTGATTAAACAAGAATCATTCCGAACAATATATACGGCAAGATTCGACAAGCTCTGGAGGTTTAAAGGTTCCCGTAGGAAAAGGTGAACGTTTAATTGTATGTCATGCCGATTCAGCAGTGCATGAACTTTTGAGCAACAGAAAGTTGATGTTTCAGACAAAAGGTTGTAATGACGCAGTATTATTAATTTTCGGGACACGTGTCTCTCATTTTCTTTCGTTTTGCTAAGCTTCATAATATTTTTATCGGGTTACAAAATTAAAGCCGTGTTGGTTCGTTTACCGTGACAGTTTGTTTATCTGGCATACGTTTGCCGTTTAATGTTTATCAGGCCTCTGGTTGCCGTTTTCCAAATTTTTATTTTTGTTACGCGTCAACATTAGATTAGCTTTTTTCAGACTGTGTCGACAAGTTTTGCCTGAGAAGTTCCCTTATCGTTATCTTGACGGCGCAGTTAAGCCAGACTACGCAGTGTGGAGAGCGTGCATGGCAGCCCACGCCAGGCCCTTATCTGAGAAAGGGGGGTTAGCCACAAGTGGTAAAACCGCTGGACGAGTACTCGTCCAAAAATAAATGATCTAGAACAAGCTACGAGAGAAGACGCATCGAGCATGACAAACTTAACCCCCCACACCGGCAAGCACCAGCGACCGCTAAATCTTTTTTCACTTAAATTCTTTTCGGCTTGAACTTTAAATTCTATTAAATTATTTCTGCCAGTGTGGGAGGTCGGTAGGGTGCCAGAAGGGAACGGACGTCCCTCCTGCCTTCGTAACTTCTTCTTGCGATGCAAGTTTTTGAGACATGAATAGTTCGTAAACGACTGTGGCGCTGTTCTGCAATTGTCTGTTTATCTGTGAACCGGTTCGTACTCTGCATACCTGAAGATCGTATGTGAACTGTTTCACTTGATTGGTAAATAAAAGTATAGAACAAATAAACCAGAACTTGACTTTATTTAATATTGAATTGGTGTACTTTTTAAAGAGTCTCATGTTACTACCTCTGAGCTAGACGAGTGGCAACTTCCAGACGTCAATACTTTGACGTGCGGCATAACAAATACGGCGGCCTAACTGCGTGGCTGCAATATTATAAAGCCGGCTATTACTGTGTGCGTGCCACATTACAAGGTACTGCGTGATAGAAATGGACAATACCAGTTACCATTAAAAAGTAAAAGAAAAAGTTCCTTGCAGCAACGCACAAAAGGCGGATATTTTACGATGGCTGGCAGGGAAAAACATTGCAGTTGATGACGGTTTGACTGTGGCGGAACTGCTGCTTGTTATGAAACAACACAAGGACACGTATCACATGTATGAACTGGATGAAATTGCCACAGAAATGGGACATTAAATAATTTGTCTACCCCTTATCACTGCCATATAATTCTATTGAACTGATTTGGGCATGGGTGAAAGGATATGTGACAGACAACAACTGAACGTTCGTAATGAAGGATGATAGAGCATTTTTAGAAACTGCCCTGAACAAAGTCACTATAGAAGCATGGATGAAATGAGTAATGAAGATTGAGAATCTTCAGGATGATGATTTCGTAAAGATGGGCTTGCATGATGTAATTTTAGAAAGAATCATAGTGAATCTGAATAGTGACAATGAAGATGACGACAATCATTCAAGTGATGGTGATGTGCGATGTACCCATTTTAATTGCATACATACTTTATACGTAGTGATACGTATTTCAGGCCTTCATGTAATTCTGTATACGTATTGTGGTGGGTGGCATGTCAATTGTGTGTAAACAGGTACAATACTGTGTAACTATAAAATCCTTCCTTGCTCTTTCATCTGTACTTCCGCACATATTGTTACAATGTTGTACATTGTGATGAGGCATTTGAATCATATGGTATTTGTATGTATCTCATTGTGGTTATTTTTACCACACTCCGTCACTTACTAACTGAACTGTTCATCGCTGTGCGGCTGTTATTTCTGCTGGTTATGATGTCTGACTGTCATTGTATAACAAACATTTCTCGTTGGTCCAGGGATTGATACTGTGCCATCCTCGTGAGAAAGTGGCCACTGGCGAGGGGAGGGCAAGCAGACAGCAACTTGCGAGGGGAGGCGCGGCGGGCAGCCACCGGCGAGGGGAGGGGAGGCGCGGCAGGCAGCCACCGGCGAGGGGAGGGTAGCGTGTAGGGTGGCCTTGAGCAGCAAATTTTCTTAGCGGCTACTATAGTACATATACACATTTAAATATTTACGATAAGCCTACACTTCTTCACATAAGCAATACCACAGCTCTTCATTTTTTTTGATAACTTTTGCTATTTAAAACTCAATTTCATAATACTGTTAACATATCTGCATTTACTTATGATGCATAAAACCGTTTTTCGTCCAAAATTTGAACATAGTAAATGTATATAGTTTTTCATATATTTTATTCAAATTGCAGATACAGAACAAATAACAATATATTATGTTGTAACTCAGCATTGATTTTGTTTTGTTTGTTCATTCAGTGCCTCATGTTTAATATTATCCTGTCTGATGCATCGAGCTTGCACAGAGAATAAGAAAAAATTATTTGAATACCTTATTTTTGCTATAAAAATGAGGAAATTTTGTGTTTATTGCATGAGACATGTAACAAAACATGCATATAATTTCCACCCATGGGTTTACAATTAAAAATTATAACTAAAGAATTATGCAATAGCAGCTGATTGTGCAAACAGGACCACGTCTTTTGTAATTATGATTCAGAGTTCAGATAGTAATTCTGAATACTAGCCAACATATACTTGCGATAAGTGTGTTCTTTAAATTTTGTTGATTAATTACCTAAATCACATAACAAAACCAGCACTTAGTTGCATCATTATTCAATGAGAATATTTTCTGGAAGTGGTTCTTCATAAACATCACCACAAATTTACCCTTTCAATATTTTAATGCATGCTTATAAATAACCGTAAATACCACTTTCCCCTAACACATACTGCCATGCTCTGAACAATCACTAACATAGAATAATAATTTAAAATACAGCATTTCCTTTCAACGCTAAAGGAAAATGCAACAATATACACAGTGGCATAACCAGACACTTGCAGGACTCTGGCAACTTTTGTAAGGGCCCCCTTCCTGCATATTTTGATTAACTTATACATAATAATAATAATATAACTTATATAGATGAATTAAATTAGCTTTATACCCACATAAAAATAAATAACTATAAACACAAAATTATATGCCAGATATTTAAAATTTATTTCTATGGTAGTATTTTTATAAATAGTGTATATAAATTGTGCCTTAAAATTCCTACTTTGGTAAAGTGATCTAGCCTATCACTTCGAAGTCCAGCTTCCCAGCCATGGACAGCTCAACACAAATAAGTGCTAATCCTGTCATTGTTTTTTGGCCCATGGCACTCCTCAGATATACATTTATTATTTTAAGTTTGGAAAGTGAAGACTACACTGACACTTAAATTTTGCATAATTATGTTGACACACCAAAGTTTGACACAACTTCACTCCAACAACTGTCAACTACATAATATTTTAATTTTTATCATAAACAAGACAAAAAAAATTACCCAAAAGAAACTTTTAGATTTATTCAATCATTTATCTTGAGAGTGCTTGTCATACTGACAAAGAAATACAAAATGAATGCATGTTTTAAGGTGCAGGTATTAATTAATACACAGGTAGAAAGGCGGTGTTGATAGTTACAAATATAGAGTGAATGTGTTTATAAAAGGTTGACATTCTGTAACCACGGTCACATCAGGCTGCATAAGATGTCGCAGTGTAGGATTACAAAGCTTTAACATACTCTCGCTAGTTACAGTGCTGCTAGGGGTGTGCGAACCTACATGTTTCAGGTTTGAACTGAACTCAAATTATTGGCCATGGAAATCCTTGAACGTGAATTCATTTTGAGGATGAATTAAATTTAATGTCAACTGTAACTGTTAAAATTTGTAATAAAATAAGCTGACTTCCCCATATCTCATATAAAGTTACTCTGGATCCTGTATCATTTCCATGCCATACAAGCAGTCATCTTCATTTTAGGTTAATTGCAAGTACACACATACTTCAAATAAAAGAGTAAACTGCAACTGCAGGTCTCAAAGTGCGCTATGTTGCGATATGCACCACAATACTTACTATCCATATCTTAACAACTACTTTATTGTATTTTGCAGATTCCCTTATTTATCAACACACATAACTGTTCTATGTTAAAGTTAAAAAAATTATAGAGGTTTCTAATTTTTATTAAAACTACATAAAAACTTTTGAATGGGCAACATGCACATTTTTTGCTGGCACTTGGTTTACATTCATTTATATGTTGGTAATGTATTTACAAAATATCACGATTTAAAAATTAGTTTTGAAAAAGTTATGATTGAATAAAAGTTTGACGTTTGAAACGCCAGCCAAAACACGTCTGTCGCGCCTGCTCACTCCGTGACGTCACACGTTAGATACAACCTCGGCCGCCGCATTTGTTTACTTCAGCGGTGATGCATGTTTGGTTAAATATAAATTGTTTGAAATAATGAAAAGAGAAAATAAACAGTCAAGTATACAAAAATCATTGAAATGGTTTATTTTACCGCAGTGTACTAGTACATCTCACAAAACACCTGATAAAAAATGTTTTGTTACAAAACCCAAAATAAACAGGAAGATGTGGTTTAATGCAGTTAGGTGAGACATTGAAGATGTTTAGCAAAAATCAGTTCTTTCTGTTTGCAAAGACCATTTTGACGTACATAATTATATTTAAGGTGTTTATGTTTCCCATATGTAGGCAGTTTTAACACTGAACTTCTTAATACCTACTATTTACATTTGACCTAACTTTCATTACGGTACTATGGTATTGTTTAATACACACCACAACGCGTTTAGCAATTTGTATGTGATGTAGACGTGAGAATAAAATATGTTAACGTATTTCATAATAGTAAAGGCATATAAATATGTTTACAAAAAATTTAGCCACACAATGTAAATTTTACATTTTGTAAGCTTATACATTCCAAGTTAGGCCTAACATACAAAATTTGGTATAGATATTTTTTATTAATTTAATATAACTTCTAACATTTGTTTCAAGAGCACAGCTATCATACTAAGGCTATATTCGCATTGTATGCCTAAATAATAACATGGCACAATGATGAGCCATAAAAATTAAACATTAAATTATTTGGGCAAGGCTCAAAAGTCCCTCTTGCAAAAATTTTGGTTTATATTATACAGTTTTTTTCAAAAATAGCAATTTCTAATAAATTTCAGTTGTTTTGATTTTTCTCTAGTTAGCTTTCATAAGCCTAACAATTTAAGTTAAATAGCAACTTAATTTTTACTTTCAAAAAACTATAATGTATGTTTTTAGAAATGTATATCAAGGATGATCTTACTTTCATATTTGCCCTTCTCCTTTTTTTTAAGTTACTGAGATGGACGTTACAAAAAATTACGAGGCCCCTCAAAATTTACATTAATTAGCGTACGCGTTTTACGCAAGCAAGCTTGAAAAAATAACATTTGGCTTCCATTTTACCTTAAAGCAAATAAAACCCCTCAGCCATAAGAAGGAAACACCACACACAAATTTATCCAATTCTCAGAATTTTCATTTTTTTATTCATGTAATAAAATTTTAAACTACAATTTACATAAACTTACTAAGCTATCAAGCAATGAGAATAGCTTCTGTTAAACATGTACTAATATAAAACTACTCAATATTTTCAGTGGTGCATAGAGGTGTCCACTTAGAAAAAGCACTGAAGAAACTACCAGGTCTGCATTGTACTCCAATGAGTAGTTTTACCAGAGTGAAAAGGGTAAAACAGGTGTACTCATAAATTACTTTAATGTACACAAACTATGCCACAGAATCTTTAAAGTAGTACTGGTGCAGCTGCATGGGGCACGTTACATAAAAATTATAGTCATCACTAAAAGTGTCGCAGAGGCATGCTACCAATGAAAACAGCAGGCCAGTCTTACTGATTTAAGTGCCTGTATCAACATTACCATTCCTCTACTTTTTGGTGCTAAACACACAAAATACCTTCCGATAGGCAGTGTTTTTATGATTTTTGCAAACATATTTGTTTGACATACCTGACCACAAACTGCTACATATAATTAATACTTACACCAAAAAGTTTTCCTCTCGCAAACTGTTGCTGAATTTCCTTCAGCAACAAATTTTCCTCCATCCAATGATCACCTATGTCTGTCATATCCATGAGCTTCCATGAAGTCCAGCGATTCCTTTTGTGTGTAGCCATATCTGCAATATAAAGTAAACAGTATTGACATCATACTAAAGTGAACGTTATCAGAGTCCTACATAAAAAGCCACTTACCAGGCACATAAAATTGTGTCACTTTACATTCCACTTGCATACAAACATACCACACAATGAATTAACAATTTTTAAAAAATTTTCACTATATTCAATATGACACAAAATGAAATTTTTACATTATTTATAAGGATGAATAACAACAATCAGGGAAGTTTTTAAATACATACTCAATTTGATGAACTTGGGCTTCAGTCACAACATATACAGCCAAACAAGACTTGGTTGTCCAAGTAGAGGTACAAGTACCTCTACTTGTGGTTGGGTCAATCGCCAGGCATTGTTCATCACTAGCATGGTACTACCTAGCTTTGCTGGCACAGCTGATCTGATGTAGAACCTTTATCCCACACCCTCTTGGAATGGCACAGTGCTGATTCATGTCCCACTAGCATCAGTTTGCTGGATGCACAGCTTTTTGCAGTTACTCTTGTAACTGTATTTTAATTTTTTAAAAGTTGGCACCTGCTTGACGTGCGATGCTTGGAACCATCTTATTTTTTGACATACATGTCACCAATCACACACTCAACTCCACCTTCAGTTAAAGCAGCACGTCTCTCAAAAGGCACAGCTCACACCAACCACGGGCATCTTTTTCAAGATGTCCCTTCGAAGGCAGATGCTTTCAAACGTACAACACTGCAACACCCGGCTGATAACCACCCAGCTTGAAGCGAGAAATAATGAGGAACCCGGTGCCTAAGAAAGTGCCGAACGCAATCTGCGCAGCAGGCATTTCTACCAGCTGCCACCTCCAAATGGTCAGCCCATGCCCATTGATGTGTACTGGCACCATTGAGTGGGAGAGAAGGGCCAGCAGCTCCTGTCGTTAGCCGACCAACGCTCGAGCAACTATACAGGAGTGTGCGCTTGGCCTATCTGGATTTGTGTTGTGGCATCTCTCAGACATAGCTAGTCTTGAGAACTGCTACCCCTGGCTCCCTCACGGAGCACCACCACTGAGATTCGAAGCATCCACAACTGAGCCATCAGCCGCCAAACCATCTTCGAGTCCCGACACCAACAATGTCCGCTGCAATGCCTGCTACACCCAACGCCAGTCAGTGTCATCCAGCGTCCAGCCACGCTACCTACCAGAGCTTGTTCAGGGCACCTGCAGTTTGCAATCCACATTCACCCCTACTCCAACCTCTCTCTCAAGTTACGTCAAAGCTAAGTGCCATCCCTTCACGACCTACACCGCATTTTTAGTGTTGTGTATTGATTGCGTGTATTCTGCAAATCCAACCTCTTATATCTTTTGTCAGCTCCACTTGAGCATTTGCTTTTGGTGCTCTCACCTGTAATTACGTTATCATAGAACGTGTGGTGTTCAGTGTTTACTGTTTTTTAATTGTGGATAATAAATCAAGTCATCAACTAATTTCCAGTGTTATTATTTCTTGTCATTATTTCCTAATTTTTATGTCATATCTCAAGAAACAATTGACAAGGTTCCTACCAAATTTGGCAAACAAGCAGTACTGCAGCAAATTATGTAAAATGGTAGGTTTTACGTACATCACACACTTATTTTCAAAATGGCGGACATAGAGATATTTTAGCTTATAAAGCTATATCATCAAAACACTGTAATGAATTCCAACTTAACTTTGTATGCTAGCAGAAGATATTACAACTATATATTAAATATATACAAAACATATTTTGTGCGCCATTTTGTAAGATAGCACCACACAAATAAATAACGTTTTTATGTCATATCTCGGGAAACAATTGACTGATTACTATCAAATTTGACAAACACACAGTACTGCAGAATATGATGTAAAATTTATGTTTTAAGTATGTCAGACACTTATTTTCAAAATGGTTGACATATTGCCATTTTAGCTTAAAATGCTATATCGTCAAAACCATGTAATCAATTCAAACATAATTTTGTATGCTGGCAATATATATTACTACTATCAAGTGTGTCTACATAAAGCATCTTGTGTCCACCATTTTGTAAGTAATGCCACATAAAAAAATAAAGTTTTTGTCATATCTTCGGAAAAAATACATCCATTCTTACCAAATCTCGCAAAGTTTTACTGTGGTAAAACATATACATATGTGCATTTTTTAAATGTCACAGACACTTATTTTTAGAATGACTTATGAAATAATTTTAGCTTACTGTGCTATATTTATGTTATCAATTTTAACTTCACTTTGTATATTGGCAGGTTACAAACATTGAATGTGCTAATACGTAACTTTTTCTGCTCTCTTTATGAAGATTGTCACATGAAAAATATGCAGGTTTTATGCCATATCTCTGGGACCAATCAACTAAATTCTTCACACAGGTAGCACCATGGTAGGTGATGTAAACTTACATGTTTTAAGTGTCTGTCACTTATTTTCAAAATAACTGCCCTGTAAATATTTTAGATTAGTAAACCCCTATCATTCAAAACATTAGACTGATTAGATCCAAAGTTGATGCCCCAAATCTGACCTCCGTTTTGCAGTTAATTGCACTCTAGCTTATGATACAAGGTTTTTTGGGTTCAAGTCCTGGGAAAGGCACATTTGTATTTGTAATTGTCTCACTATTGTTACACTGGTTTAATTTATAATAATATTACTTCCAACAGAACGACAAGTACTACCTACCTACCAACTCAGTTTTTAAGAACATATTTAAAAATTAATTGCACCCATGTTGAGGAAAGTAAGCTGACTAGTTATATCTGTAACTTCTTTTTTTTACTTGTGATTAGTTACATGAGTTATTACTTATAATCTACTTATGGCGAAAAAATATGTAATTGTTACTTTCTTTTAAATTCATCTATGGATTTTTTCCTAATTTTTCCTACATTTAATTCATATTGATTTACCATCATAAGAAAATAACAAACACGCTGGTGACAATATCAATACAAATATATTTACATTAGATGATGCATTTGCCACTGTTGCCTGTTGCCATGTTAGGTTTTGAAATCTGGATCATAAATCATCTGTTTTGGAGTGATTCTGAGGAGTTTAATAGTTGGGTGTAAAGTAGTTACAAAAAGGATTAATTCAGAATGCCGTGAATTTATAATTAACTAGTTTACACTGAGTAATTAATTTCACAAGTGACTGGTTTTCAGAATAATTACTAACTTAACTGGTCTGATTTTTATGTGCAACATTCGTACAGCCATTTACTAACTTGCTACAATGTTTGTGACTACATATGAATCAGTTTGTATTTAATAACAGGCTAGTACTACTTAACCGTAACCTACCACACCTATTTCAACATTTGCCTATATATAAATAATGTAATCAGCTCTCTATCCAAATTATGCTCAAAGCGAATTAACACTGTAGTGTTATTTTCCACGCCTGTTTGCAACATATTCTGTAATGTAATTTTAACCAAATGATTGGTTATACTTATATGCGATTGTGTTTATTGAAAACAACAAATACTAACGACGGCTATTCATGCAACTCGACCAAGTGAATTCAAATAACAACACGTTTTTCCGTCTGCATACTTGCAAAAGTATTTTGAACATGCACGCACGCAATATAAATAAAACATATCTATAAATTGCAAGATGTCAGATATAAGCCTCCAGGTGCTGCATGAGGCACCCCATCAAACTTGAGAAAACATAACACTGTAGTAAGTTGTTTTATTTATAATAAGTATGTTCTTTTGGTACTGAATTCAAGTGCAGGGAGTGACAGGAACTATGCTGTTCTTATTTTGCATAAATGTAAATGTCATTATAAACATCAGTATCAATGCATTTAGTAATTCTTTACTTTAGGAGCATTTCCAAATATTGAAAAATTCCAACAAAGTAGCGTAAGACAAACTTGCCTGTAATCAGCTGTCTGGAGCTTGTTGTTGATGCTGTAATGATGTTTTAGACTTTCACTAGGCCATAATTTAGGATGTAGGCCAAATATGACAAATTTGCCAGTGTGGAAAACTTTAAAAATTATTTGAAATTATGAAATAAATACTACATACTTGTAACTGTAATTTTATTGATTGCTTTCATATGAAGCAGTATTTACTTGTAATTACTTACTATTTTCCCCAAGTAATAGTAATTAGCCCAATTAAATTTTTTCTGTACTTTTACCATAACTGCTAGGAATCAAACCTGATTCACCATAGTGGAAGGCGAATTGTCTGGCCACTATACCCTCACAACTCTGTACACTGATAAAAAAAAGAGTCCACAAGGGAAGGGAAAGGATTTTCCAGTCACTCATGGCACCAATTTGATGGAAAGTGAAGAATGAAGGCGTGGAGGAGGAGATGATGGATGAAGGGTGCATGTGTATGT
>NQII01000157.1:635294-645910 GCA_002778355.1 Clitarchus hookeri
CCTTCCATTAGCAAAATTTTGTTTAGCATTTAGCAGTATTTTTAAGCTTCAAAGTTTTGCTTCTGTTCTTGTTTGAGCAACTTAAATTCCATTTTTAGCTGAAATCAGCAGTTTTTTGTGTTTACCATAGTTACTATTAAATCAAAACTTTTTGCTTAGACCTTTCTTAGGTCACCAGAGATGATCCGGTCCACCTTCGCAGTTACTAAAACAATTTCTTGATTTATAAAAATCATTACAAACATGCAGTTATTTAAAGAGTTCACTAACACAGCAAGCAGCTACTCGTTGATAACACTCAGTAATCCAAAGGAGAGTATTTAAGAGCTTACCAAGTAATTTTAAATAAAAAATCTTGTCCTGTATGTAACGTCTCCGCTCCTCCTAAAAAAACAGACAATGTGTAAATGAGTGAAACAACATGACAACACAGGAATGATGATGATCTAAGAACAAATCAGAATTAACACTTAGCCGAGTCATGGAATGAGGAAGGGGTAGAACAAAATGAAGGGATGACACTCGTCCCTCTTCTCCTCCTAATAGGAGAGTGTTTTGTGTTTCCTGTCCCTTTGAGTAGGTGGACTCCCACGAATGTTACGATCCTGACTGAAGACGAGTCTTAAATGATATTGAAGTAAAAAGAGCACATTCATAAAATGAGTTGTTATTGTGTACTCAACAAAGTGCCAAAACTCTTCAGATAAAAGTTGCATTCAAACATTATTAAGTCAGTCACCTACCCGCTACTAGAACTGTGTTGCAGCTTTTTTGAAAAATGTATTTTCTTAACAAAAATATTAAACGTGTCCCAAATATGTTTAACTACGAAAAGAAAATATACCCCAGGCAAGGACCAAATGGTACTTACAAGAAATCATGCATGCTATGAATATCATTTTGGATCCCTTCAACCTTATTAAAATCTGCTTTTTAATACTGCCGTATCTTAAAACGTACTACCTAGATACAGGCAAAATTTTAAGGGAAAGAAATTGACGATGTTAAAAAATTACATGGAACAAAAAGGAACAGGACATGGGAGAACAAACAAAGGAATTAAACGAACACAAAAAAATGTGAAGCACATCCACATAATGGAGAAGGAAAATGATGTTTACAGAAGCCACGCAGTTAGAAATGGTAGGAACGAATCGCATATGCTCTACAAGAGAAATGTTACAAATGTCCAATGACACCCTCACAATTGGCTTGTGTCAAATAAAGCTATACATGGGCGATTCCAGTATTACGTGTGCGACTTTCACAGTAATTTTTATGGGTTTTATTCAATTACTTTATATTTAACAGTGTTGATTTTTTGTTCACACTGTGTCCTATGAACATCTTGGACTTTTCTTTATGAAATGGAGTGGTTACAATCAAAATATTACTCTTTAAAGTATTTTTATAGATTTTTTTTTTTTTTTTTTTTTGTGTGTGACTCAAGAGATTTTGAATTATGTTACATTCTTATGAATATTACATTTTTTTCAGTGAATCTCTTAACAATAGAGATATAATACAATTATGATTATGTAGTACAAGATATGGATTAGGATATTCTAAAACTTGAAATATCTTACTTTCCTAATATAGTCACAAAAAATTATATATATTTGTGTTATGTGTGTGACCAAAGCCAAACTGGAAATTTTCATTCCTTTATTGAAATGAAATTATTAAAGATGAAACACACATATATCTGGAGTTTTATGAAATGTTTTTTGAAATATTTAATTTTGTGTTACTTCATGTCTACAACTATTTTATGGCAAAAAAATACCTAGACAGACTTTGTCATACTAATTCTTTTGAATTTACCAAATTAGCGTAGTTTAGGTTTTGAAATAATAACAGTACTAATTTACTAAAAACACAAAAATACATACGCCTATTGCCATATTATAACTTGATAGATGGTTGTTTTTATGTTAATTGTATTCTATCACATTCAGCATATCACTAGAAATTAATAGTTTCAAGACACACTTAAAAATTCAATGAATTTAAATTGTCTTTGTGAGCCTGTAACTTCTGGAGGAGTCAATCTCTTCTTCACATTGGCTATTTTAAAACATAAAACATTTAGTTTTGGCGGCCATTTCCAATAGCTCCAGAAGTAACCATCACACTGACTTGAACCTCAGAATTAGATATGTCCAGTACTTCACCCAGGAAGAAATTTTCATTGTAAATTACTTTACACCAATCTCCTTTAAGTTTAACATTTCGTTGTCCACTTTCCCATCATTTTCAATGTCATGGTGTACTATTAACCTAGGATGCTCATCTGAGTTTGAATGGAAAAAAGAAACCTTACAGTCAATATAACATTTAACATGAATTTTCTGGATGCCAGGTACCGCACGGACTTCTGACAATGGTTTGACATTCTTAATTAAAATATCTATCTCACTGGGCTGTTGAGGGCATTACTTCAGAAACAGCAGTGGCCAATCAGAAGACATCTGTATTATGGAATTGTCATCCAACATTTCTTTTTCCTTTTGGTTTGGAAAGTATAATTTGTTTTGGATATATTGCATATTTAATGATATCTGAATGTTAATGTAATGTGCATGATAGTTTGAGAATTTAATTAGATCTACATTCACATTTAATTTAGATATCAATATAGGAGTTCAACTACTGTTATTTACTTGTCGTACATGTAGAGTCTCACACACCCACGCACGCACGCACGCACACACACACACAACAATATTTGTTACGTGTGTGAAAGTTTTAGTTTATGCTATTAAATTAAAAGTTGACTCCCTATCATTATTGTATTTTGGCATTATCATTGTCATGCGTAACTAGCTTTGAATATGAATTTTCCCAATTATATTTTGAATGTTTATAAAGTTTTGGATGTAGTTATACATTTTCATTACGTGTGTGAGACTGTATTTACATTACGTTGGTTAATATTTTACAGGTACCAGATTTTCAATAAATACATTTTGAAAACTTGATATTATGATAGTAGACAGGTACTGTTAATCACTACGAGGTATGAAATATTTATTCGATGGTACAAATCTATGTTTTGATGATTTAAAACTCAAGGAATGTGGAAATTCATGTTGTGTGAGTAACCATCCACCCATTGCATTTGTTAAAAAGAACAATTATAAAAAAGATTTTCCTATATTGAAAAATATAGGTATTTAACTATAATTACAGTACAGAATACTTGAAATTCAATAATTTTTGTTTAATATCTACTTAGGACCACTTACTTTGGAATTACCCACATACTTATACTTACACTTAATTTGTCCAAAAGAACTTCTCGAAGTGACTTAGCTGACAATGACAAATTTTCTTTGGATACAGTTTTTATTGCTTCTTTGAAAGTGATCTTGCCATCAAAGACTGGTACAACCACATCTTTCATTTCTTTAAGCGAGAAGTGTGCTAAAACCTTGGAGAGAGCCGTCATGGTGGAATCTATTTAAAAAAATAGCACAATACAGATAATTCTAAAATGTTACAGCTTGACTCTGAATGTTAAGAAACCTAAAAAATTGAAAATACAGTCATGATGCACATGCGCCCATGGTACAGTGGTCAGACTACTCACCTCCTACCTCGGCGAACCGGGTTTGATTCCCAGCAAAGTTGGGAATCATGCTGGACAATGCCTCTGGTCGGCGGGTTTTCTCAGGGATCTCCTGTTTTCCCTGTCCCTGCGTTCCAGCGCTGCTCCATACTCTCCTCGCTTCACCATCTTCGGTTCTCAAGACTTTATTGTTAAGAGCCGCCCAAATCTCTCCACTCCTCTCTATTTTTCTATGGACACACAAGGTGTGTCCATAGAAAAATTTGTAAATTGAAAAGATTACAGCATAGTTAACTAATTAACTAATTTAATTCACAGGAAGATTTTTCAGTTAAATTATATAGTGCAACAAACACAAATTTGGTTAGTAACTGAATGAGAGCGTGTTGCTAGTATCAACGTGAAATGCAGATTTCCGATGAGCAAGGTTGGTAAGTCTTGATATGACATTATCCAATATTGGCTGTTTGCAGTTAATTGATAACTTTTTAAGGTTCTGATTAGGATGTATTTTTCTGGCCATCCTATCCTTCTGACACATGTGAAAACACTGTCATTGACAAAAACACTTCATTTAGCATCAAATGAGTCAAACCATGAAAATGTTAGCAACACCAATAGGAATCGGCCCAGGGCCTGTATCGATGAACTATCACAGTATTAGTCTGGAGTGATTTAAAAAAAAAAACATGGGAAATCAAAACCAGGCTGGCTGGACTGGAAATTGAACCCTGGTCCTCAAAAATGTGAGTCCAGTTTTGTATAACTGCAGCACTTTGCCGACATATTTATAATTTGCTAACACTCACTCTCATGTACCTATACTACAAGCAGAAACTCATGTAAAGTCCATGACCAAAAATTTAAAGTCAATTTTTAAAGGCTGTTCATTATGCAAAAAATAACGAAAACAAAATGATTCCCTGCAGAACGTTAAGTAAAGGGTCCACGGTTGGCGTAGTAGCTAGAGCGCTCACCTTCGACCAAGGTGAACCAAGTTCAATTCCTGGTCGAGTCACTCCCGGATTTTCACACATGCGAATAGTACCAGACAATATCGCTGGCCAGCAAGTGTTCTCGACGATCTCCCATTTCTCCCGCTCTTGCATTCAGATGCTGCTCCGTATCCAACTTGTTTCACCCTCATCAACTCTCAAGTCCTCATTATTAAGAGTCACCCAAAACTCTCCACTCTGCATTAAGAAAAATAATAGAAAATGAAATGAATTTTACAAAATGCATTCATACAATGTAAGTTATTTACTGCTGTACACTCATAAACATCTATGAAGATGGACCTGCTTCACCTCAGTACCACACGTGACTGCATCAGTTGCCGCTCAACTCTAATGCAGATGCCGACGACTACCATCCATTACTACGTACAATAATTCCATTATTTTGAGGTAGTGTAGTTATAAAAACAGGACATCAAATAATGTCCCATGCCACCATGTAATACATCATAAAGAAATATAAGAAAGGATTTGCCTCTGCAATAATGGTGTATCAGGATCCCACATGATGTATAAATACACAGATCCGAAAATTCGTAATTTTTTTTTACTTCAACGTGTCTCCTTGTTTTCATGTATCATCCAACAATTTTCCTCATGTGTAATAATTATTTTTTTACTTTAAGATGCAAGTTATGCATGTAATTGTAAACATATATTTTGTCGTGTCCCTTGCATTGATTCATCTGTTGTTAAATTATTTCTATTGTAACATTTTAACAGATTATCAGTTCATTTTTCTGAGTTGTCTTGCTTTTGAATCATACAAGAAACAAGAATGAAACATATTCAGACATTTTCTTACATTTTTTGTTATGATAGCTGCAGATTTTGAAAAAAAATGGTCAACAGCAAGTTTGTGGATCTAATTTAATTTGACCGTGTGAATATTTACACCTGAATGGCGTGTATAATTCTAAGCATTTTGTGAGTTGAGGATTACCAGATTTGAGCGTGTTCTTCGTACACAAAGAAATTTAGAGTTAAAACAATTTTTGGCTTTTTGTTAACACAGGCCAAATTAGTAGATCAATATTACAGCAACTGAATTAGCAAAGAACAGCAAATTCTTCTCATAAAACTGTCAGGTAGGATAAGTACTATTAGTAAGAAACACACAATGTAATGTTAAAAAATCATTTCAGCAAAGCTGGTGATTGGAAAGATATTGTTACATTTATTACTGAGTTTACTTACAGTTATTTAATCGCACTGCGTCCAAGCGAGTACTTGAGTAGAATGTGCTGTTTCTGTCCACAATTTAGCTCGGTAGTGCTACATTCCATCTCGGGAGATAAGTCATGTTTGTGCTCTTCAGGATGCCCACTGAAATTCCATTTTGGAATTCTCTGACTTTTCCCTGTTTTCCAGGCAGAATCACACCATTTTCCCTGACCTATTTTAAGGGCCAAAACCTTCCAGTACTATATTTTTCCACAGCTGACAGAACAAAATGCTATCAGGGAAGTAGAATTAAATTACACTGCAACAGCGAAAGCCAGTAGGGCCAACATTTTATTCAGCCAATCTATATTTCTCATGATATGCGATATCAACTTCACACAAAAATGCCTATGTGACTTGGCAAAAATGTATTATTGCCAGTTCACAAATTAAAAATTGAAATTTTAACTCGCAAATGCTTCTAACTACAATTCCCTGTATTCATATAACTAACATTTCCAAAGTAGCAAATTATTTACAATTACCCTGACCCTGGTGAAAATTTCCTGACATTTCCCTGTCACATGAATTCCCTGACATTTCCTTGTGGGTGGACACCCTGCACGTGTTGTCAATTTTGGTTATGGTAACACATATTGTTTTTTGTTAATTCGAGATTTGTACCTGTCTGTAATTTACACTAGCTACCAACTAGGGCAAATGTGTGCCACTCCGCTTTCCAAAGTGTGTGCAAAGCAAGCATGGAGAGCCACAACGATCTACATGCTTAATACATAAGAAGCAACTAAATTGGTGTGGTCCTCCACTCTGGCACTCCTGGAAAGATTTGCACAAATTTTCATTAATTCACTTTCCTGGGGCTATCCGAGGTAATACATTAATTTAATATTTTTTGTGGACTTTGACATTTGATGCAAAGTTAATACAATTGCCCTGATCATCACAGGCCTTTTCTCTGTTTCTTAGTACAACTAATATAACAACATAACTGTGCATTAGGTTTCAGCATAATGTGTAGTGCACAGCAATTCTTAAAAATTACACCTTTCCTTATATTAGTTACACCACTCAATACAGTGTTTAATAAAATGCAGGCTGAATTTAGAAATATGAAAAGCCCTTTTGGGGAACAATTAAGCAAAATCTGAAGAGAGAACTGCCATCAGTGGATGTACTATTTCAGCAGAAAATAACTCCAAGAAATACTCATTCTTGAATTTACTGCATAAAGTGTCTTAAAACACAGGCCTATTTTATACTGCCCCTTATTTAACTATTAAAGAATATAATATTTTAAGAAACATATTTCTGCAAAGGGACCATTGTCATGTGTTTTATTATATTCCTTCAATTGCATTTGTTAGTTTAATTAATTACCACTGTAATAAATTCACATAAGTTTCACTTTGACTTCTTTTATTTTTGCAGTTTTTGTTTTTAACATGTTGAAATGTATACTTATAATGTGTGTGAGAGTCAGCAATTGAAGAGATTTGGTCGGCTCGTAACAACGAGGTCTTGACAGCCGATGAGGGTGGTTGAAGTGAGTATGGAGCAGCACCAGAATGTAGAGGCTGGGGAATCGGGAGATCCCCAAGGAAACACGATGACCAGCGGCATTGTCCGGCACGATTCCCATGTGCGGCCCCGCCAGAATTCAAGCCTGGTTCGCATAGGTGGGAGGCGAGCAGTCTGACCACTACACAACCACGGACCCTATAATATTCTTGTCATCTGTTCAGTTTTCTATGTAATTTGATGTAGATATGTAACACTGTACATCACAAGACTTACTTCATATCCACGAGCCAATCTTGCTCACTCACATGGAATTTACGGATTGAAAATAAATAAATAAATAAAATAGAGGGTGTTAATAGGTTATAAACGCACATCAGTGAACTAACCCTACAATGATATGTGAACGAAAAGTACGAATATTTGGTTGACACTAATATTACTTACGGCTTGCCATATTTTGCAAATCACACCTTTGCATTTATGTAACATCTAGATATATAATTATTTGCAAATTCCACTAAATGACATTTCCAAGTTTAACAGATTCCCACCAAAATTTTGAAATATAAACAACCAGGTTAGCCACAACTCGTGGTCAACGGAATGGAATCAGCAACAAATAATTCCCTGCAACAAGAAACGAGATACAATTTTCCACTATGAAGCGTCAAAAATAGTGCTCCAGTGTCGCTTCAATATTATGGTTATATATAATAAATATTGGTTTATAACAGGCAATTAAAAAGCCCCTTTATCACGAACTAGGAAATCAATGTCACATTTTACCAAATCCACATTACCTGCCTCGAAAACTGTCGTACAAATAAAGTGCTATCCCGCCATGCATCAACAGACTCAAAGTGTGAACCGTGCAAATTGTGGAACACTATTGAAGTACAACCGGTGTATTCATGAGTGAAGGAGTCGTGAGACTCGTCATCCCAGCAAAGTGTGCTAGACAAATCAGTGTCATTTAACACATACAGTAAAGTCAGTAGTTACAAAATGTATATTGAATTTTAATGTGGTTAGGTTTTCTGTTGAATGTTGATCTTCTAATGGCAGTTTGGTTGTGCGCTTGAAGTGATGTGAATCATCCTCCAAAGTGGCACTGGAAAGCATGGAGGAACTCCTCCCACTGTAGACCGTAGTGATTGAAAGATTGCAACCAAGAACACGCTTTTCGGGAGAGTTGCGCTCCAACACAGCTAGGCCACTCCTCCACGGATACCCAATATCATTACAGTCGTACTGTATAGTCACTCAGAAATGGAGATGGGTTCTCTGTATGTGATCCCGCAAAGGTGGGTAGTGACAGGGATCGCGAGGGCTTGGTAACACTGGTTGGTCCCGGCACAAGGCTTGGGATGGCTGCAGTAGTTTGGTGATGCCTTCCTCTACTTTGTGGCCATGTGCTCGGAGCTGCCAGAACAAAGTTGGGTGTGGGAAATTGTGATACTGGGTTTGGTTGTGAAAATCGTGGAGCGTGAGTTGGTAGTACTGGAATAATCTGTTTGGGGAAGGCAGGCATGGGAAATCAGGTGGCAAGCTGTGATATGTAAGGGGCAGATGAAAGGAGAGGAAGAGGTGCTGCAGTCATGGCCGGCTGGCAGTGTGTGTGGAATAAGCTAGCAGTGCTGCTTTGTTTACATCTGCCAAGTGTACGCTGATAGAGTGTGTCAGCTGCAGTGCTGTGTCGGTCACTGATGTACATTCCCGACACATGCATTTGCCATTTTGTACTGTCAGTTTCTCACCAGGCTGCAAATATTACCCGTTACATGCACTGAATATATATGCTGCATTTCAACAATTCATTAATTTAGCCCCCCTGGACACACTAGGCGGTGACATTGTGTTGGTTGACTGACATTCTGGACCAGTTAATAAATCTTTGTACACTGTAGAAGTGTTCAATTATTAATATTGCTGTGGTACTGTGAGCAATGAAAGTTACAGTTCGGTCGCGGTTAGGCACTTTAGATGCAATGCTGTAGGCACAAAGTACAATGGAGCGTAAGTATACTTTGATGTGGTCGAGGTTACCCAGGGCTGGTTGAGAGTTAATTTGCCCGACGCCATAACCCAGTGGAGAGTTTATGATGAGGGTCATTCGATCGACGGCCCAGGGAGCCCTGGATATCTCCGTTAGTTTGTTGATTATGTTGTCATGCACTTACGGTTGCACTATTTATACATTATGACGAGACTGTAGGCCGTCTCGTACGCCTGAAATATACTATGAAATTGTGGATGATGCTAGAAAGGGTGAAGTAACCTACAATTAATCGACACACGTTTAACTTTGTATGGCAGTTTATTCACTGTGCTTGCTTACAGGTGAATAATGCATGAAAATGGACCCAGCAGTTATGGCCTGCCTGTGGCCTTAGCGTGAAATAAACGTGGTACTATGTTGATAAGCGAAAGCATTAAGCTCTCTGGTGAGAGGGCGGTTGGCTCTCCCTTAGGTACTTAAAAGAAAGATAACAAATGTTCCTGTTGATTAAGTTAATATTACAGTGAAGTGATTAAAGCCTGAATGATGGCAGCAAAGGGGTTCGTGGAACGGGTGACCAACGACGCCGTTCTGATCCGAGTGCTGAGACGAACTGGCCAAGTGACCTCGGTTTCCGTCATGAGTGACGAGAACCAAAGTCAAATGGTGAATGATGAAACATAACATGAACACTATGTGATATGATTATATTGGTGAAAAATTGTATAAATAGGATGAACACATTGACATCCCCGCTTATTATCAAATGTCTGTTATAATGTATTCACGGTAACTTCAAGATTTTCTGAAGCCCTGCTAAAGATCTACTTTCAAGCCCATTTCGTATCCTTCTGCCAAAGGGTAAACAAACATTGCCACGTGGCAGTCACATGGCAATGTTTACATTCCACTGTTTGTGAGTACATGTGTTCGTACATGCACGTACCCATCATAAAAGTAATGTATATATTATTAATGGATATTCCACAAGCGTAAAGTTTTTAATCTTGAGGATTTCACACAAAAGAATATGTGATGCAAACGAAAAACATTTCATTATATAAACCCAAAATGTGAGTATTAAAAATTAGATGTTTTGTGTGTGTGTGTGTGTGTGTGTCTCTCTCTCTCTCTCTCTCTCTCTCTCTCTCTCTCTCTCTCTCTCTCTCTCTGTGTGTGTGTGTGTGTATATATATAGGTTTGATTTTGACTGGGGGATTGGGTGGGGGGAGAAAAACTTTCATTTTGATTACATATTATAGACACAATACTTTGCAATTAAATGTGTCAACATTCAAGGAGTCCATCCAACAACATTAACATG
>NQII01000157.1:646792-711167 GCA_002778355.1 Clitarchus hookeri
GTAATACCACCTTTTGGTTAGGTGATTCATACACTCACGTTTGAGTCTATATAACCGTACAATCCTAGGTCAGTGTAAAACCCAACAATCCTAGGTTAGTTTAAAAATGTAAAATAGTAATTCACCCATCGTGGGGATATGTTCTGTTAGGTTAGGTGGGCACATGTTACGAAATTAGTTGGACGTTAATGCCCGTCGTATATTCGTGTTCTGCATCATTAGTGGGGTGTAAATATACCATTTTCCGTGAAATTATTGTTATTTTTTTTACAGAAAACCCCCTAAACTTAATAATTACCCAAATAAAACTTTAAAAAGACACGCAGACAACGTTCGACGATGTTATCAAGTTATTAACAAATTTTCTTTATATTCTTGTAAACACATTTCGTAGGCCAACATAATTGACCTTAGCACACACAACTTGCAAACGCAATGGTTAATACTACATATATTTTAACATACCTTAGAACTGTGGATCTGAAGCGTTTCAACATTTCTGCCGCTCTTTCCGCGACGTTGCAGGGTTTCATTTCCCCTCGCCTAATTAGGGAATACAACGATTCGGTGAGGTTAATGATGTCCTGTTGGCGTTGGTGACTTATCTTTTATTCACCTTGCTAGAACTCATGACTGCACACAAAAACTACCGCAACATATAACGTAAAATACAATAAATAAAATTTTAAGCAAACCTGAAATAAATTTAAAAAATATTAAACACGTGAGAACGCACTACGAGTAATCTCTTATACAGGTATCAGAAACGAAAGAAATCGGCACAACGAGAAATAATAAAGAGAGGATATTAGTAAAAAAAAAAATAAACCAGTAAATGAATTATTATTGGTTAAACAAGATAATCGCACCATTTCTCTGGCACGTGTGTCGACCACATCTCGCCAACAACACACGGAACGAAGGTTTGTAAACAAATGGCCGCTCTACTTTCACTTTGAGCGTGATTTTGTGTGTATGCAAGAAACATTGAAATCAAAGTACGTTAGCATCACGTCATTAATAATTGGCATAATAAGATAAAAGTCTTTTCGAAATCCATTTGTAAGCGATAAATTAACAATTACGTTAAAACTTTGGAACTATTTCCTCTCTATGTGCTGGCAACCTAACGGCATAACTGTATCCGCGCTCGCCGCTGTTTGTAATGTTATATGCATGTGGCTAACGGCTAGGGTGATTTTTCAAAGGTTCTTTTCAAAAGTATCGAAGATACCGTGAATGGATTATAAGATTGAAGTTGTGAAGTTGACAGGGCATGTCACCGCACTAAACGACATGTTACAAGGATGGAGGCCTTTATAGGCAATCTCCATTTTAGAAAACATAATTACTAGTATATAAATACACATTAAATACGTTATTATGTTTTCTTGTAAAAAATGCTGGCATTTCACTACCTATGATGTGTGAGAATTATACTGGCTACAGTGTTGCCAGGTGGCTACCTCCTGAAGGGATGGACGAGTTCACCTGGGCAAAGGGGTGTGGAATGCCATGCTTGATTGCTATCAATACAATAAAATGCACCCTTGACTGTAGCTGTGAATGCGGTGACGGTTTTCTGTGTGTTTGTAAAAATGCTACACACTACTAGTGACACTTTGGGGCAATTCACTTCAGCTTCGGCCTACAAGCCATTTCAACGCCACTTGATGGTGCGTTGCATCGTAGGTCAGTCGTGAGCTGCTACGACGCGACGACAAATTGCCAGTGCACCCAACGGCTGTGGCTTAGGGGTAAACACAATTTCGGATCGCCTACCCATTTATTAAAAGAATTACCTCTTGCAATAAATGAGTAGTGCAGTCTCTTGATTTATGTAATCCTATTCCGCAAGAAGGAACAAGTTCCGTTCTTGTCGACATGCACTACGCACTCTTGGTCTGGTGTGGTTGGTGCTGCCTGGTGCAGTTGATGTGACTGCTGCGGTCAAATTGGTCACAAGGAGCTCGTGCACACGTTTCACGTCACACTGCACTGTGCGTTGAGGGCACACTGGTGCTGGTTGTTGCGGTGAATGTGTGGCATAGAAAATGGTATGTAAGGCAGGGTGCTGTCCTGCATCACTCTTTTTTCGTAGTAAATGCTTGTTGAGAACTCTCCTTTCTTACTGCACATTTTAGCAAATATTCTTAATTATTTGAAAACAGATTAAACAGAAAATTATACAAAAAAAAATCGCAATTTTTTTTTTTTACACTACCTCTCTTTCTTGGTGATGTTTAAGTATAACGTTACCTGAGCAATCGGGGATAGTAATGCGGACAAAGTCCGGTGACTATGTCAGAATATTACACAATATTCCTTTTTCGAATAGAATGGTCGCCAGTTCACTGGGTGAGCACGAAATCATTTCTCCAGATCGTGGGCCGAACGACAATGTGGCTGTATCCCGACACACACCATATAAATTTACAGGAAAACGAAATATAGAGCTGGGGTATTCAGGCACCCCAGCACGCCTTAGTGTTACCTTATAAATGAAGGATGCCTCCTTCAGGTGTCGATGACTTCCTGGATAGGGCCAGGACCCGAAATGCAATACAATGAGAACTCATAAGTTACGATTCACTAAGTAAATTATATTGCCGAATAGTGTACACAGTTACAGTAAGTACTACAAATTAAAGCTGACTCGCAAGGACTGCCAGTGGCTTTTAACTGTACAGAAAGGCAAAGAATGGCGCGAAAATCTGACACGAGTAATCAAACCTCCGGGGTCGATAAATTGAACAGACTGAGGGGTGCTGCGAACGTGAGGAAGACTCTGTAAACTAAATGAAAGTTCCAGTAAATTAAGTTAATCTATTGCAATTAAGTGTTCCGAATATAGTATGAAAGTCCCCCGCGATGCACGTGCAGCACCCAAGACCCGTGGAATCAGATTGCCGGAGATGTTTGTCTTCCACCAAGAACCATACTTCTAACATAATGTGAACCATGCGTCCACAAACCCCTTGTGACCACTCTGACCGCCGTAGTCACATCAACTGCAACAGCTGCACCAACACTATCAGGCCGTGTGTGTGTAGTGCAGGTTGACAGAAATGAAACTTGTACCTTCTTGCCAACAGGTACTATGTGAAGAGACTGTCCTGCTTTATTTATTACAAGAGGTAACTCATATAATAAATTAGTAGGCGATACGAAAAGGCGTTTACCCCAAAACACAGCCGTTGGGCGCGCGGACCATTGGTCGTTACATCATAGCAGCTCGCGCCGCGACATACGACATTACACACCAAAAAGTGACGTCAACTGGCCTGTAGCCTCAAGCTAAAGTACTAAGTGCCCCAAAGTGCAACATTTTAAAAAACATATTAGACAACTTCATCTCATTCAAATCTAGTCAGAGGTGGGTTTTATTGTGTTAAGGGTCATCGAGTGTAGCAACCCACACCTCTTTGCCCACGTGGACTCATCCATCCCTTCAGGAGACTGCCACCTGGCAACACTGTAGCAAGTGAAATGCAAATATATCACAGGATACAGAGACTTTTCACAATAAAGAGTCAAAGTGTATCCGATGTCTATTTATGAGGGTAATTGTGTTTTCATAAAGGGAGACTGCCCATAAAGGCCAGAATCACAGTAAAATTTCATTTAATGCGGTGACACTCCCCATCAACTTCACAGACATAAACAACAGGGGTGTCACCAGTGCTTTAATTTATATCATTTTTCGCCAGTGCAATAATATCACGTTTTAACACCCAGCGTTTGACGTCGGTTTACACAACCTATCAGCGACGCCATTCACACAGATCACCTCAGCACAGGAGCTAGAACAGCAGCATTGGTTGTCCGCACCTAAGATGGCAAGGCAAGAAGCATACAGACAAGGGGGAGATGGACATTGCACCCCAGGGCCCATCAGCTGGCATAAGGCCAGTGTAAAATAAGTCACAAAATGACCAGTGTTTGATGAGTGCAGTACAGGTTCATGAAGGAGACAATTGTAGTGGTTGTGGGTTAATACACATGTAAATCTTTTTTGGGTGTTAATATTTCATTATTGTTAATTACAGGGGTTAATATATTTGTGTGCCAAGGGTACTAGTCGTAGTTAAGTAATACATGTCAGTGTACTGTGGTGTGTGGTGGCTAGGGCCTCCAACTGTAATAAATGAAATAATTTCACCCCATTACCAGTAATGGTTAGCATTTGACTTCTTACCCCATGCTGGGATGCAGCCAGCCCTCACGAGGTGTCTGCCAGGCTCAACGACAAGCAACTGCATCGCGCAACAGTCCTGACTAGCACAGAAGCAAGGAAGCGTTTCCCAACGCTGGCAACAACTAGAGACAAGTGTAAATCAGAGCAGCTGCAACATGCACTGGCTTGGAAGGACTCACTGATACCACCAGATGACCCGGTAAGGATCCCTACAACCGACCTCTAATTTTAAGATCCAAGGAAATGGGTAGAGGACTGTGCGGAGAGACAGAAAATATACTGCAATATTAACCTTCAATAGGATACACTTCCTGTGACTGACAATTTGACTACCAAGTTGCTTCAGGAAAGAGGCACCGCTATCAGCTACAATATTGCAAGAGCATAAGGCAGAGAAGAAATTTATTTGATTTTTATGAGGCTGAAATATAAACTGTTTACAGATTTACCCTCAGCACAAACCATATATAATTTCTGCATGGTTAATGGTTGAACACACTGTTCAAAAATTACCTGAGAGAGAAACTTCTGCTCAATGACCGCCAAAGAAAATTTTCAGGTGTTAGAAGATCAAGCTACAATTAACATTCTCTTTCAGACTAGTTTTTGGTTTAGATTCTGATTTGCCACATATTCTTGCACTGTAATGTCATCAGTTTTAATAGAGTAAAAAAAATTCTAGTCTAAAGTACGAGTACTACGATTCTTAGTCACAAGGTTGTCAGTCATAAATATTGTTTTTTAACACCCATAAGTTTTGACACACACTTCTTACACTGCTAATGTGGAAATCTACTATGTTAAATTAAGTAAATTTAAAAGTGCAGAATTACTCAATAGTTTCCGACTTCTCTGAGTGTTCCTTTTTTTCTGGACAGGTAGCAATGCTGATAGGCCTACTTTTAGGCAATACAACAATGCTGCTTATATATTCTTGCTATGCTCTAGTACCAGAATTGTCCTCGCACAACCAGTGACTGATACACTTCTGAGAGCCCTGCTTAATTTTTCTTTAAGTTGAGGTAACCTTCCACTTTAACAGAAGATTGACCATGCCACGAGCCACGTTACTGATATTCAGGCTTCAATAAAAAGATTAAAGTTCGTTCATAACAAGCAAAAAAAATGCAAGTGCAGGCAGACACACACACACACACACACACAGACTTACGCATATGGGAATTGTGACAAACAATACCGCTGAACAATGGGTTTTCTGTGGGATCTCCTATTTCCCCGACCTGCTCCATACATACTCACATTGCTTCACCCTCATTAGCTATCCAGACCTCGATGTTAAGAGCTGCCCAAATCTCTTCACTCCATTCCTTTTAATTGGCAATGGGTTTAGTAAAGTTTCACTTCGAGCCGATGTTTAAATTTGGATGTGAGGCAGCANGATAATCACTAGCAGTTCTACTCTTTCACTGAGCAACTGAGGTCATACAAGAAATTATGACAATTGAACCTGCTCAGGAAATTAGAACCTTACTGGCTTTAAGATGCTTCTGAGTTTACTGATATACACCTTTACTGAAAAACAATTTCATTACTGTTATTAAACTCTTAACTCCAGCATTCATTAAATCTCTGAGTTAAGCTAAAATTTTATAGCAATTTTCACCACAATAAAAGACAAACTATTATAATAATGTATTTATTAAAATAGCTTTAAAAAATACAATAATAATAAACAAAATTGTCGACAATTTTTCAAAAATATTACTATTTCGTGTACTGACAATTAGAACTACAAAAGAGGAATGTCAGCAAGTATAAAACTGCCTCTAAACTAATGTTTAGAGGAGATGAATCTCGGACTACAAAGGCAGCAATTTAAGGAAAACGTTCTCAAAAAACTTTTTTATAGGGTAACAAGCTACTGGAAATGTAATATGAAATTTTATTATTCTGCTGGATGAAAAATAGTTTTAATACTTTTCACATACTTATAAAATGTTCAGTCTTTTGTAAATTACCATACAATTGGTAACATGAATTAAAAGTAATTTAATGAAGGTAAAAAATTATATAAAATTTTTTTATAATCATTGATTGATGTGTAAATATTCACAGAATACAAAAATTTACATTTTCACATACAATAGTTACAATAAATGCAAATGTTGCATACCATTACTAACACAAATACACACACAAAAAAAAAAAAGTAAAATGTTTTTGATTTTCGGTTTGGTTATGTACAAGATACATACAAAATTTTTAAGGCCATTAGTCTAGTACATTATTTTAAAAATGATAAGCCAAAATAGTTCAATTATTCTCAGGACAGTAAGTTCCTGTTACAAAACAATAGAGACCAATTTACAAAAATAAAGTGAACATTTCTTGCTCTGCTTACGTTATAGTTGGTTTCTGCTTTTTAACCTGACACACACATTTGATGGTTTAAACCCTACAAACAAATTTTCCATTTGTCCCAAAATGTTAAAATTAAAATTTTTGACCTCACATATGGTCCATTTTATATAAGAAACAAACAAAGTGCCATTTACAAAATCCTGTATCAGCTGATGCACGAACGAACAAAAGTTAAAATTACGTTGGCTATTCTGAGTGCACTGCCGATGCACATCACAAAAGCAGAAAATACACGGATAAGAGTTCTTAGATTTATTAATAAATTTTATTTTACGAGGTCACAAAACAATGGTTGTTAGTGTTAAAAACTAATCTTCGTGATAATGTAGTTATGTATAGGTGTTCAAAATGAAATGCATAATAGAATGATACGACGCGGAAAAGTTTTCTGAAGTTGTGCTAACTTCAGAAAGCTTTTTCACGTCGTATCATCCCTCTCCAACCTCGCTTTCAACACATCCTTGATATTAATTCCAAAAGCATACAGAAATATTGCATAATATTGTTTAATTATTTTTTCTAATAATTTGACGAAACGACACGAATTTGAAATATATTTCCAGCCTGTAATATAAGAACTATCAACTTTAAAAAATAAGCTATCTGTTGACTAAAAAAAGGGTTGCTCAAACTTCGCAGTGACGTGCTGTGCGCGCCATCTGTTGGATCTTTTGCCAAGTATTACCAGCCAGAAATGAACCGCTTTCCTGCGCGATATATAAAGAATTTACAAACAGATGCCAATAGTTATATTTTTCCACGAGCTCTGCATAATTTTTAAAGTAACATATATTTCATGTACAACGATTTGGAGTACAAGTAATTTATATTCGGCCGATAATCATTCGTCTACGCAAATTATACGTCATATTGTTCTCTCGAAACCCATCCCCTTGTTTCCGTAGAAAAAGATACACGAGAATAGTTTTTAAGCAATTCTAACGTTATTCCACGTCACATATTTCCAACTCTAACATATTAGCTATAATGTCCAAAGTGTGACAACAGATACAAACAGACAGTCTCGCAAACGTTAACCCAAATTCACTATCTCGGACAAATTAAAAAAGAGTTAGCAAATATTTAATTATTTGCAACATTTTATATTTTTACTTTTATAACCTACTTATTTTTTTTAGACAGATGTCGGATCTTAAAATATCTTAAAATTTGTTTAGCATTACAGTACAATGACAAGTGGATTAGCTGACAGCATGTTGATAAAAAATGCAGCCCCAAAATGACGGAACAGCTGATGGTGGAAGGAAACATTGTCAGATGTAAACAGTGGCGCTACTTTCCCCGAGCTGTCATAAAGTGGCCTTCGTATATGGTACAGAATATACTAATGGCTGGTTTCACCAATGCATCCTAAATTTTAAGGGTTTCTCTACTCTCCAACAAGTGGCACTTAAGTAAGTATATGAAATGTTTCACCAACTTTACGTGGCTCCTAAACTGCCTTAAGCAGCTCTTAATTTACTGGCCCAAATCAGGCACCTGAATACTTAAGGATCCTTCAAGATAGAAATACACCAATTTCNTATATATATATATATAGCGAGAGAGAGGGGGAGATAGAGAGAGGGGGGAGGAGAGCAATCCAGTGATATCTATGAAACCCCATACGATTGTGTGAAGCGGTGCCGGGAACATAAAAAGTAGACGTATTCACGCAAAACAAATGGCTGTGTCCCAGACACAGTCACACCCCATGTTTTTTTCATTTTACCAAGGATATTTTATTCTTTTTTCATAAATGTTTGCAATTTTGATGGTTTCTGAAAACCTCTACTTGAATATTGCTGTTTTAGTTAATAATATAAGCGTTATATTGGGGTTTGACTGTACTTGGCCGGAACTGTATGTAATATTGCAGGTCCTCATTCTAAGCCAAGGCGTGATTTTGGAGGGTCCAAATTGTTGTAAAAAAAAACAGCAGCAGCAGCTTGCAATGACAGAAATAACTTCTTAATTCTACAGAACACAACCTTCTTATTTCAAAAATACATAAGAAAATGGTTCTACGTACAGTAGAATCTCAATACAAAGTACATAAGCAGACTTATATTATACTGAACGCGTATTTAATGATATTACATCTGTGAGGGATTTGAAAGATGAAGTTTAAAGCAAAGTACTTCATCCTGAGATTTTACTATACTTGTGCAACAAAACTACTTCAGAAATGCTTATAAGATAAGCATTTGAAGCTACGTGAATTTGTTGTTAAAATGTACTAACTATGGGTGTGCAAGGCAGTAATTTGTACAACTGTGAAACTGTTCACATTTATAAAAATTAATTTGGCAAAAGTTTAAAAGGAAATTTTTCTGGATAACTGAATTTTATGTGATTGGTAATGATTTTGTTTGAACCTGTTATAAAAATTACTTTCCTAAACAAAACAGAACAACAAATTGTTATTTGCAATAATATTTCAAATATACCATTTTACAATAATATAATTTTCAGTGGGAGTTGTGTCTTTTGTAACATGTCAGCATAACTTATTGCCAAATATACATCTGTTTTATGGCTTTGTTTTGTTTATCCATCATTCACAGTAGAAACTGCAGAATATTCTAAGCACAAAATGTTACAATATATATGACTGCTTACATGTATTTATGTTTAAACTGTGGTTGTAGGCTTGTAAAAACAACTAGAATTTAACATAAGCTAAGATAATTTAAGATAATTATGTAAAATCAATAGCAACCACATGCATATTTTTGATCATCTATTGTTTGTGAATTTTGATTAGTTTTTGGTATTACACAGGTATACTTGAAAGGTACATTATAAGTACCTTAGTTTTAATGACTAAGGGAATCAAAGTGACTTATACTTCCTGTTGCTTTTAAGTGCATTATTTTGTTTGGAAATACACAGTCGAATCACATTATTATGACCACCTGCTAGAAGTGCCATCTGCAGCACGTAGCCCATGACGTATGGCCCGTGATGTGGGCTGGTGAAGCGGGTATATAATGTGACAGACAGGCTAGCTATACACAGAGCGCTTCCTGTTGTCAAGGGTACGGGAAGCAATTTAACTGAGTTGCAAAAAGGGATGACCATCAGCTTTCTGTCCAAGGAGAGCAGCATTTCGGAAGCAGCTACGTTTGTAAACTGTTCACGTGCCTCTGTGGTAAAGATGTATCGTGAGTGGACAAATACCCATTACTCTGGATACTAGCAGGTGGTCATGATGTGACTTGACTGCGTAGTATTAGCAGATTTCACAGTATGCAACTTGACCTTAAAACAATTGCTATTTTGTCCAAGTCTCTTAGATTTTTGTAAAAATGGATACCTGAGCAATTATAACTGTTTTCAGAATGAAATTATTACTCTGTAGCAAACCTTTCAGCATATTCATTTGTAAAAAAGCACACATTAAAATTAAAAAAGAAATTGTTTGTATCTTGTACAATGTTCGTGCTAAACTCCTAAAACTTGAAAAAGGAGTTAAAAAAAATACTTGGCTCCCTGAAGATTGATTCAGCTTTGCAGATCAGCTATACTAAGGAAGCCACTACATTGACTAATACTAAGTAAGAACATTACAAAAAGAAATAAATTGAACATGCAGAGTATGCCTAGGAAACTCAAATAGACGAACATGGGAGCTATAGGTTTATACACCTGACCACAAGATAGCAACACTAATACGTTATAATTTTTGCGAAATTGAATAACAATGTAAATATTGGATAACCATTTTTATGCTTTTTATCCAAATTATAGTGTTCTTGCATGCACTGTAAGATATCGGGAAATTTCTTATTTATAAGCATTTCTATTTAACAAATATTTTATTATGCACAATTTTCGAGATGCTCATGATAGTTGTACATAAAAAAGTAAGAATTCAATAAAAATTAAAGCAATTAGTGTTCTTAAAAAAAATTATTATTTTTTTATTTTACCCATTAGATCCATGTTGGGCAATAATTACTGGATATGGGACATGTCAAGATACAATCAACAAAAAATATGTACAAATAAATAAACACATGAAAATGTTTGTGGAATCAGGTAAGTGTCTGACATAATTCTTTCTCAGTCCCTCAATGAAGTGACATCATCTCTCATTAGTGTTGTTTACATATGCATAAATTGTAGCTTTTCAAATGTATTATTCAAGCAATTTTCTAGTACATGTTGCTCAACTATAATTTAACAAATTTTCAGCTTGTTTACATATTTAAATAATCTTTCGATTTTCAAAAAATTTTGTTTTTATATTACTATGGCGTACCTACGAATGTTGAACTTAATTATGTGTTCGACACATGTGACCTAATTATATTAACTGGTGAAATTAGGTTATATTCAGAAACACATAGCTTGCTTGGATTTCAGGGTAGCAAAATAAATGCAGTGGTTGATTTTAAAAAATATGTATGTATATTAGTAAATAATAATAATAATAATAATAAACCCCACACAGAGTGCAGTTACTGCTTTTTTCCCCTTGCAAAAATTACTTTATTTTATAAAATCTACTTTTTTATTACATAACATTACTCTTGTGTAAATGGCCTTGTACAACGTTTAACCAGAACTAGAGCCACAATNCCTGGGCACCAAGCGGGGAGAGGGGAAGGCAAACAGTTTTTGTATACTGACTGAATGTTCCTTGGCACTAAGTAATTTAACTTGAATGTTATGTATGTATAATGTAGAATATAACTTTATGTTTCTTTTGAAATACTAAAAGGAAAAATGTGAAACTTATCATTCAAGGTGGGAGGGAGAGGGTTCAAGGTTCAGATGTGTCCTCTGTACGAAGAAAGGATGTCATCGGAGAGGGTGGTGGTGTTGGTTGTCGAGGAAGCGATGCACACGCACGGCAGTTCAGTAACTTGTCAGGGTGGTGTGGGTCATAAAGCAAAACAAAGATGTTCAGTCTTCAAATTATTGTCTGGCGAGTGGTGACGGTGCGGTGCTGCGTGTCATGTTTTCAGTCTTTTATATTTGTGAGAGTGGCAACACTTGTTCCATCAATAATTTGCAGGAATTGTTTTATAGTAAATTAGTTCAGTTTTTATTAGTATGTATAAGAAACAAAAGTGAAATCAAGAGATTAAAATGTCAAAAAAACCTTTGGCAGCAGAGTACAGGAAGAAAGCTAAGGAACTAAATAAAGCGGCACATCTGTCATCTTTTATGTCATCATGGTTGACTGAGACTGACTGCATTAAAGGTATGTTGAATAAATATAAGTAATTTTCTTTGATGATAAAATTGTTAGCTAAACTTGAAATCACTGGACTTCAGTTGACAGAAAAAATTTATATTGTTGTTTGCGCACTGCAGGTTCTCTATCATACATCAGCCAAAATACAGAAAAAAACTAAATTCAAAGCAAAGAAAAAAAAATTTATTTTTCACCCACTGTTCAAAAATTATCTTTTTACAATACAAGCCTTTAACAAATGATTTTTATATAGTGCATATTCAAAAATTATCAAAATTGGATTATAGTTTATTTTTTCAGGTGTGAAGGGTATACAAGTTTCGCAGCACGCGTGTAATGTCCAAATATTTCTCCATCAGATATCTGAAATTTTTTTTTTAAAGCAACGTTTTGAAGATTGCTGAGTACAACAATGTAACTGCAGATTTCAAAGAAAAAGTAAAAGCAAAAAGAAGAAAAGGTTTGACGAATGCTGCGGAGATGAAAGTTCCAAGTAATCAGAGCAGAATCTGTTTAGAAATGCCCTAAAATCCTGGCTCCAGGCACTACAAGAAATTAATGACAAGTTTAGTTTTTCAAATGGGAATAACATCAACAAGGTGGACGTGAAAGATTTACAGACTAAAGTCCAAAAACCATCTGATACATACAAAGACGACATCAATGAAGCAGAATTATTTCAAGAAGTGGAAAGTTATAAACACCATGCCTTGGCAGTTGATGACACTATGGAAACAGCGCCTGCAGCAATGTTCTTGAAGCTCATTTACCAACACAGACTTGAAGGATATCCAAACATGACACAACCTTAAAGATATTTCTAACTCTTCCTGTGTAACGGTTTCATCAGGTGAAAGGAGCTTTAGCAAATTGAAAATCATTAAAAATTACCTACGAAGCACCATGGGGCAAGACAGACTATCAAATTTGAGTATTTATTTCCATAACATAAGGGAGCATCATCTATTTGCTATGATGATATTATCAAAATCTTTGCTGCAAAAAGAGCTCGCAAGTTGAATTTGAATTACTTATATATATATATATATATATATATATATATATATAATGATGTATAAGTTATTAATAATATCCATTAATGTAATTTAGTGAAATTGCTAATAAATAATAATACACAAAACAGTCTGTTTTTATTTTGCCAATCATCTCCCAAATTTTTACACTATCACACTATTGTATTTACATTTCCATTTAATAATAAAATGCAATAATACCTCCCTCACAAGTAAAAAAAATAAAAGGGGCGAAGGGGGGGAGGCACCAGAATTAATGTTTGCCCCGGGTAAAACAGACACTAGTTGCGGCTCTGGCCAGAACATTTTTCAGGCTATTTTTACATCACATTCTTGGATTTTGGATCCACAGTTTGTTTAGATGTTTAAACAGGCTGAACCTTGTTGAATTCTAATTGTTTCTGAAGAAATAAATTACATACTGATAAACAGAGCTCCTACAACATATACAAGAACATTGTTTGAATAATAGTGATTTATACATTCCTAAACCAATAAAATTAAAAAGAGATGATGCCACTTCAATAACAGACTCTTACCTGAATCCACAAACCATATATTTTTATATAGTAAGGAAATATTTCAGATGAAGGATAATTAAACACAATTCTCTCTAGGTTTTAAAAGCCCATGTGTATGATGTTAGTTGATGACCCTGCCACCAGGTGCACTGCAGTCTAGTGTGGGAGTTTCCATTCCATACTCTATTCCTTGTTCCAAGTAAAAGTAGCAATAAAAGCACATCACAACATAAAAAAATATATATATACTTTTTGGTAAAACAGAAATGGTGCTTTTTGACATCCCCTACTTCATGCCATAAAAATTAATAACCAGTATAAATTAAGTTTGCTGTAATTATCCATAAGATAGAAGCTGAAACTTTCCACTCCTGTAGGAAAACAAAACCTCACCCAGCCATTATTTTTCTATAACTATAATTTTAATTTTCCTGTACTTCAACACTTGGCATGATACAATACAATAATGTTACTGTCACTGCAAACGCCTTATGTACACAACAGTGTTGTGGTCATAACCAAATAAACACTACATTTAACAGAAAGAATTCTAAACTGTGAATGAGTATTCCATACTGCAAACCATATAAAAATTACACTGAATATCAAAGATTACAATTTTCATACATTTAAAATGAAACATTTTACAAGATATTGTGCATAGCAAGTACTCTATCAAGGTGGTTTTGTACTGTCAAACTTAAGCACTGGGTATTATTGCTAAATTTCTTTAAAGAATAAATGAAAGCAACACTACCAGTTAACATGTTCAATTAAAACAATGGGTATAAATAAGCCAAAAAATACTTGTTAGAAAAAGCTATAATAATGTGACATTATACAAATGGTTAGTCACCTTTCACAAGTGACAGAATAAAATGGCTCACATATACCAGTGTAGCACAATATGCAGAGAGGGGAATCGTCCACCAAATATACGTAGATCTAATCTGTATCACGTAAACTCATCTCACTGTAGTGTCAAACTTGCATATAGAGTAGCCATACCAAACAACAATTACCTACATGCCAACTACCATAGGAATAATTCAATATTTTATAATTACAATACCTACATTAAAATTTGAAGGAACATTTTTTACATATACAACATACTTTCACTGTAAAATATGTAGTCACAGTTCAATTTGGTACATAGTGTAACAAAAGCATACCACTCACATAAGTAGCAGTCATCATTTAAGACAAAATTACAAATAACGTAATTTCAACAAAAATTGGCATAAACAAATTTTGTAAAATTTTTTTTTAACACTTTGAATTAAAGTAAACAAGACACAAGGTAAAACTTCCAACAGAAACAAAGGTTTTTATATGCTTTTGGTTCCCTCAAAGAAATATACAATTAAGAGCTTGCAATAAAAATGTTGTAATATAAATTAAGAAAATGATTTCAGCAATTTTTTAAAAATAGTAATTATACAATAATTACTAGTTTCACATTTTTCTACAAGGAAATGTATCCTAGATTTAATTTTAAGAAAAGTTTCACATCAATTTGAATAATAATTTTAAAGATAAAATTCTTTGAAACCACAAATTTTGTGAAATTTCAATTACTAACTTTTCCATTGTTTTTGAGTCTCATACCTTAGGCCATTAAGCACATTAATTTTTTCCTAGTTTGGTAAGGTAAAGAATTATATTAAAAAAAAATTTATTGAATGAAGATTATATACTTTATTCACACAAGACATCATCATTTAGAGGCGTTCCCAATTGGGAACATTGGCCAGTGCCTGCTAATCGCCACACACGTTTGCTGTGCACAATTAATTTTCATTTGCTTTTGTTTACATTTCAAACTGTGATCGGCTTGTTTATTTATCACATTTTTCACAGCTATCAACTTTGTATTGTTATTTTGTTTATCATTTTACCAGTCTTCTGTCAACTGTGACTGTTTACCTACTAGTTACGAGTTCACTTACTAACTTAGCATTATTTTTTTCAGTCGAAGGTTGGTATTAGCCATCTTCATTTGAGGTATGTCTTGTATTTCATAGTTTGCTCAGGCTTGCTTTCTTACAAGTGGTGCCATTTCAAACTAATGTGTTTTGGTTACATTATTTTAGCCGNCTGATGAAAATGACAAGGTAACATAAAAGGAGGATTTAGGTGACAAAAATCATGATTCAGTTGCCCCTGTTGATGTTTGTGGAAATGTGTGCATTTTAACTAAGCGTTTGGACAACCGTGGAACTTCAAACCAACCTGCTAGCGAGCTAGCTGCACTCGATATAGCACCAAGTCGAGAAATACATTCTCAGCCAAAGAAGAAACGTAGAACTACAAAGAGATTATCAAATCTGAAAGGAAATAAATAATCAACACCTAATTGGAAGAAGGCTACCACGTTCAACAAGGCTGTACAAAGTGAACCTATTGACCAAATTGGTTATTGATCCCCCAAAATATTGAGGGCAGAACCTTTACAAATATTCTTCAAATTTCTATCCCAGGATTACTTCATCCATTTTGCTGAGATGACAATAAGTTATGCAGCTCAACACAGTACTAACTTATTTGCCGAAAGGAGAGACATCTCACAATTTTTTGGATTGCTTTTATTGAGTGACTATCACAGTGTGCCTTCTGAAAACGATTACTGGAGTACTGCTGAAGATTGCTCTGCCTATCGTCCCTACAGTCATGAAAAGAAAACAATTTAAAGCTATCAAGAAAAATTTTCATGTGACGAATATTTCTGAGCTGTGACCAGGCAAGAAATTAGTCAAGATTCAACCTATCTACGATGAACTGAATGCGAAATTTATGCAATTCGGAGTATTTCACAATCACCTCAGCATCGTTGAATCCACGGTCCCATACTACTGTTACTACTCCGCTAAGATGTTCATTCGTTGAAAACCCATTCGCTTCGGATACAAAATCTAGATGATCTGTGGAAGTAATGTTTATCCACACAAAATGGAGATTTACGGACGTAAGCAATCAGAACAAACAGGGCCTCTCGGCAGCAGAGTTGTCCATAATCTCATTTTGATTGTGACCAACACACTGGAAGGAGAAGTACTTTTTGAAATTTTTTTCACTTCATACGATTTGCTGATTGAACTTGGAGTCAAAAACATCAAAGCAACAGGAACTATTAGAGAAAATCACACCAAGCATTGCCCTCCACAACCTTCTACTGACATAAGTGGAATGACAGAGCTGGTCTCACGAACCAATACAATATGCTAAACGGTGCTCAAACGTAAAAAAGAAGGTAGTGGATCTATCACACCCAAAACTGATACACCAGTATATAATTCCGGAATGGGAGGTGGTGATGTATTGGACAGAATGTTGGGCAGCTACCGCCCCAGACTACGGTGCAAGAAGTGTTTGCAAATGCACTGAACATGGTTGTGCTTGCTAGTTGGCAATTACATCAAGCAGCGCGAGAACCGGAAAACCAACTTAAACATTTAGAGTTTCGCCGAGAGGTTACTGTTGCCCACTTACGAGTTCTGCCAAGGAAAGTTGGACCACGACCTGGACCGAAATATTACCCCTTACCGTCCCAAAGAAAGAGTGATGGCCATTACCTTGTGAGTTCTTCTCAAGGCAGATATGCAATTTGGGGAGTGAATGCTAGACTGCAGTGCAATGAGTGCGAGATAAAATTACACCTACACTGCTTTCCTCTATTTCATATCCAAGTTGTAAAATAATATAATTTCGCCTCTTTTTTATAGTTTATATTCTTTATTGTCAGTGTTTTTTTTTTTTAATTTTCAATCATTTATACTGCTAATATAAATCATATGACTAAAACAGTGTTTTTGACTGCCATTATATTGTTTGTTTTCTAATCAATACACTTGTGCTTGGTAAATGTATGTTGCTTAGTCCAATGTGGCCAATGTTCCCATTTGGAAATATAGCAAAAAGTGACATTCAGAATTTTTTAATTATTCTCAACTAAAATATTAAAAGGCAAATTATGGGAAAAAATTAGAACGAAATCAGTTGTAATGATGAATTTGGCCAATAAAAGGTTAAGGCTAATAAGACAGCACGCTACTTACAATTTAAAAGATCTGGTTGTAGCCACCAATGTGTTAGTGGACTACTAGTGATGTGATTACACTGATATTTATAACACTCATGGCGGCATGGATATCGTCGTGGGCAAGGCAGTCAGGCAGCTACAGAAAATACTTCCCAATACCACATGATGTGATATCACAAAGTGTGATATTACTAAGAGCCATGGATACATTAAGTAATGAGTGTTAATTGCTTCAGTTACAATGCTGAAATAAATAGAAAACAAAATACACAGACATAAAGGAGAACCTAAGTCTGGTCTGATCCAACTAAAGCAAACACAGGCACACAAAACTCCTCTTTACATAAACGCGGACCACTGCACAGTTGAATATTGGCAACAAATGGCTGAGAAATATTTGATGTACAAAATGTGCGAGACATGTATAAAAATTATACTGAATAGAAAACGAATCAAAGAAAATAGTAAGTTAGATTTTATGCCTTATTGCCATTGCATGATTCTACTCGTATAATCCACCCATTGCTATAGCTGCAATGTCTCTTCACATTAACCACAAATATTGGGCTCTGTCTTGAACCTACGTACTAACAAGCACACGTAAGTGACCACAGATACTTGAAGGAGCCCGTACTGGCACAGCAGCATTGGGGAAACACTCATGTTTTCAAAAAATGCTACCAAAAAACAAAACTTCTGTATTTAGTACACTGAAAATTGCGTAAAATTTAATGACCAGTAACTTAGAACTTATTTATAAGCTGGCAACAGAAATTTATAGAAATGTCACTGTAATCAATTCTAAGCTTTTCATAAGAAATACTGCAAAATTTGCAACCACATCACAAAAATAAACTACAAACATTACAAAAAAATTATTACCTAAGTCTACTTTTCAATAATTTAACTTACAATGATGTGTGAGAAAAGGGCTCTTCAGTAAGGTTTATTCTAATCAGATTGGGAAAAAATAATGAGATTCCTCACAGGACAGTTTGGCAACGGGAAATGTATAAGTGCGCTGCTGTTTCAAAGAGGCTGCTTTTAAGATGATGGTAATGGAGAAATGCTGTTTATTTCTGTATAAAAGTTAGTGTGTAGTTTGCACTGTGATATATACTTGACTGCCAAAATATTAGTATCATCTTTTTGTAAATAATATGCAGAGTTACAAAGATAGCATATTGATAGTCCACAAACACTATAAAATCACCCCCACCCCAAACATATTTTTTAAAATAAGGATAATTGATGAATTTTTCTTACAAGTTTAGACTAATCTACATTGTTTTACAATACAAAGTGAATAAGTGCTTTTTTTTAAATTGAAACTGAAGTAGCACATCATACATCAACAGCTGTCAGCACTTTCAGTAAATCTCAGGATGCTCGACTGTATAGGCAACCACTTACATGGATTTATTTTTCTCATTTTTTATGTTTGGAAGTTAATTTTTTAAGTTTCAAAATGTGACCAGCAGTTGTATTGCACTCAAAATTTGTACCCTTTACTTTAGGTCAAACTCAAACCATTAAGTGAACAACCAGAGACAAATTATGGTGACAGCAACAAAGAGAAATGTGAAGGTGCAGCTTATAAAGAAAATACAAGCTTCATCTAAGTTCCTTTCTCACCATTATTCATGATTATGAACTCTCATGTCAGTCGAAGGTGAGACTGATAACGTTGTGAGAGAAAATAACAAGAACTTTTAGAACTCAATCAAAAGATAACAAGTGTGTTGCTGGAAAATGACATGGCAGGGACAGAAGATATTTGCCGTAACAGCAAACACCAATCAGTTCACAACACAACTTACAGGGAAACACTGTGAATTCTTCTAACATGCTTAATATTTTGCACAACAGTAAAGTATAAATTTTATCTAGCAATGATACCAGGAGAGGACAGTCTGTTAAGAATGACTGTATACTTCCAAAATTGAATTGAAGAAATATAGAGGTGAGATAAGTGATTGGTCAAGTTTTTGGAGTCAGTTTGCAAAAACAGATTAAAGCCTGGTGCACACGGGACGATTTTTCCTGCGAGTTTCGCTAAGATATTATTTAAGAGTTAGGCAAAGAGCTATGTAACTTGGTTACTCACAGAATCCATCACTGGTTTTGCCCCACATGGCATGGGTTTCCTTGCGAGCTACTCTGTAAACTAGTAAAGCCAGTAGCCATTACAATTTGTAACAGCTGGCAAAAATAATAAACAATGAACTCTGTTCAGCAAAGAAATATTGCTGTAATTACACTTTTCTTTCAGTTTTGGATCATGAAAATAAAAATTGCAGACAAAATAAACAACTGTGGACAAGAGAATGGTTAGCCTGAAGAGGAAAAAAAAAACTGGCAATGCTTTTTGAAGAATTCGGTTGAGTAGACATATCAACTCAAAAGTGTATTCAAATATGTTTCTTCTATGCATTTATTAACACTGCCAAAAAAACATGTTGCCATAGGCAAGAACGGCGTCATTCCACGTGCTGTTTGACATCTTTGACGAAATAACAAAAATGAGTGACACATGTTGCACAGTTGATATTTGTGAAGATTCTAAAAGTATTAGAGAATATAGTCTGACGGAGGAGGTAGTTGAATCACCCATGGAAATGCTGGAATGAGCTGTGCAGGATTCAGCTGAAAGAGCAACTAGTGGAACTGCTGTGAAAGCAGTCATGCAGAAGCCATGCTGTTTATGCCATTCACATTGAACTGACTAATCTGGGAGACACAATGTCTTAAAAAGAAATTACATTATCACATTTTTTATAATAATTATTTTTTATTATATATTTTGTAATTTTGGAGGACCAATCATTCAAAACATAATTTCATTTCGGTTTTAATTATCCCACAAGATAAAATTACACTTTCAAAAAATATGGTAATTACCTTATTTATACTGCATCATTCAAAAGTTATTTACTATATATATCAGAAATAGGATGTTCTTTAAGAACAAAACTATGTATAAATGTTTTGTGTATGTATGAGTGTATAGTACAGTCCAGAAAGTTTGTTGAAGTTGATAAGTGTGTAACTGCAAGCATTTTCAATTTTAGATTCACATCATAATGTTGTCAGTTACGATGCCTGCGCAAAGAGGTAGAGGGAAGCAAGTGGATACACTCTGAACAGGACCCCTCTCAGTGCAAAGTCCAACAACGCAACATTTTCTTTTAAATTTTGTGATATTTGTAGTTTTTTTTAACTACCTTCAAAATACTAATGCAGATTACCTTACCTGTCAAGACACCTAAATTTTCTATGCTTCAGTTGTAAAATCATTATAGTGGATAGCTGAATTACCACCGGAGAAGACGGCCCAATCATGTTTGTCACCACTTCAAGGGACATGAAAAATTAAGTACTCTACAAAGTATAATACAAGTGAAAAAAAAAACAGGGTTGGTATATAACTGTTTCCCTATAAAGGTTTCAGTTTTACTCCTCAACTGAGTAATGAAACTCAAAGATGGTAGCAATATATGTAATTGATTACCATTAGATTTTGTAAAACTGATTTTTCCAATTTATATAGTGTTAATAGACTCTTAACACTGGCCACAAGTCTGTCTTGGTTCCAAAGACCAAAAACTTTCATTCTGGCACTTCAAACACACTTTCCACAATTGACAGCTCAGTATAATTCTGATGGCTACGAAGTTAGAATTTAACATCCTGCTGTCTGCCACTGCTCATTTCATAAATTGTACCCAAGCAAGTTTGAAGTGTTACTACTATTCATTTCAAAACAGAAACATATTCTACAGCTAGATTTAGCCACAAGCCCGAGACAAAACTGCCGTGTTTACTTGTGCCTAGTTGTGAAATTTATGTCATTTCCAACTACACTAACTTTAAAACAAAACTAGCATTCAAAATTCCAAAGACTAAATAAATAATTTTCACATAATTAAGTAACAAAAAAACACACTAAAATGTAATCAATTATTTGGCAAACACAAATTGTAATTATGCATACTTATTATTGCTACAATTTATAAAACTGCATTAAGTTACAAACACAGTTATGCCTACAATTTAAACACTTTAAAGATGAAAAATCTGTGGTGAAATTGGTAAGATGGCTTGCAAACAACCTAGAAGATTTAAAGTGAAGTACAGTGAGGAGAGATTATTAGAATTATTTTTAATGATGAGTAAATGGAGGTGTATTTGAACCCCTTATTTCTATACATAAATGTTATAAAACTGCATCATATACCAGTATTTCTATCTCTAATAAAACATTTCACCAATGCTGCAAAATTATGAGATTTAGACAAAAGATGTTACAGAACCCAGAACCCGTGTGCCATCACAGGATATATTTAATGTAGTAATGAGACGCGTAGGAAAAGTTTTTGATGGATGTGAAATGGCCAAGAGCAGATTCATTGCGTACAAACAATTTGGGAAGTAAGTGAGAGAAGATGATATGTCCTGGCGGTATACTTCTTTCACAGTACTCTCCTTTGCATTTTTCCTCCCGTGGAGACAATCTCCACGGAAGGAAAAATGCAAAGGAGAGTAAGGACAACAGTTCAAAGCACATTAGAAGGTAAGCACACAAAGTTCACCCAACTCCCTTTTCTTACTGCCGCTAACAGTAACACAGAGCAAAATATTTTAATTAACACAAAAGCATTGTTACATTAATGGCACTGGTAATGATATTTTCCACATCACTATGCGTACTAGAGGAATGCATATAAATATATATATATGTACACACACATGCACACACACAGAGAGAGACACAGTCGAATCACACTACTATGATCATCTGCGAAAGTGCTATCTGCAGTGCGTAACCCATGACATATGGCACGTGACGTGGGCTGGTGAAGCGGGTATATACTGCGACCAACAGGCTGGCTGTAAACAGTGCGCTTCCTGCTGTAATGATTAAGGGAAGCTATTTAACTGAGTTGCAAAAAGGGATGATCATAGGCTTTCGGGCCAACGGGGGCAGCATTTCGGAAACAGCGACGTTTGTGAACTGTTCACGTGCCTATGTGGTAAAGTTGTATTGTGAGGGGACGAATGGCACCATTGGGAATAACCGCCATGGAAACTGCGGAGTTCCAGGCGTTATTGATGTCCGAGGTGAACATCGACGACAGTGTGGGAAGGCCAAGCGACAGGCAACAGTGGAACAGCTCGCCATCCAATTGAACCAGGGGGCATTCAGACACATGTCTACCGCAACATTTCAGCGAACCCTTCTGCAAATGGGACTCTGGAGTAGACAGGGGGTGACTGCACCCATGCTAACACAGGTGCATCAACGAAAACAACTGGAATTTGCTCTATAATATGGCGACTGGGCTGATGCTGATTGGCGACGGGTAGCCTTCTCCGATGAGTCTCGTTTTCAGTTCCATAGAATGGATGGACGTCAGCGTGTCTGGAGAGAAACGTCAGAGAACTGAACCCTGCATCCATTGCTGGACGAACACAAGGCAGTGGGGGCAGTGTTATGGTCTGGGGAATGTTCTCGTGGTATTATCTAGGTCCCATCATCCATATGAAAGGCACTCCTAAATAATTTGGTTATGAATCCATCCTCGGTGATCACATCTATCTGTACATGATGATTGTCTTTCCTTGGGAGGATGGGCTCTTCCAGCACGATAATTCACTTTGCCACAGGGCTAGAAGTGTTCGCGCATAACTGGAAGAGCACAATCAATACTCCAAAGTTCGTCCTTGGCCCCCAAACAGCCCCTATCTCAATCCATTGGAAAATCTGCGGGACCACCTCAATCTCCTCCGCAATACACCCTCCAAGAGTTGTGGGATGCACTGCTGACAGCAACGCTCCAGATACCTGCGGAGACCTATCACTGCCAGCTCGTTTAGCTGCAGTCCGTGCTGCGAAGGGCGGTTATTCTGGATACAAGCAGGTGGTCATAATGTGATTCGACTGTGTATATATCCAGTGGAAATTTCTGCTAATCAACATGTCTGGCCAGATAAAAGTGTCTTGTAGCTGTGAGGTGAGACAAAGAACTGCACAGACATCACACAAAGATTAAAGGTGTCAGTTGTCATGGTACCTTGGTTCATGAGCAACAGGGCTGGTGGCTCAAGTAACAGACTGTGCCATTAATTAAATGCAGTCACTTTTCTCCAGTCCGAGATGATGAGTAACTCTATAACTATAAACATGGTAGGAGTGATTCTGATGAGTGTGATGTTGGGAAGACTTATATAAAGACAACTTTGCGAGGATTAAGATCAGTTTAGTGTCATTCCCACATAGTAAGAGGAAGGAATCCTGATCCCTGGCCAGGAACACATTTTTTGGCAGGCCACAAAATAATGTAAAATAACACCAAACATGCAACTACTTGAGCCATTTGTCACTTCCTACAAATACATGCCCTAATACAGAGCTAGTTGGAGTATAAAAATACTCATTTCTCAAGCTGATAACACAGCAGAACAATTCCTTATACACCAAAATGGGATAGCACATAGCGGCTAAGCATATAGTCCATAAGTTTTAATAATCAAATTACATTAAAATACAGTCTAAAAACACATGTAAAAATATTTCAGCTATTAAAAAAACTCAAAATTCCACATACAACTTCACAAAGGAATATATTGTAAAAAATACTGTACAACTAACGATTTTATAATCAATGTAAACTTGTATGCAAGTTGTCATTGTTAAGTCATAAATACACTATATCAAAATACACAATAATATAGTTGCGAATGTGTGCTATTGAATAATGCACTCTTTCCAAACACTGAAATGTTGCTAATTTCCCACAAAACTAATTTATTAATTGTTTCTGTGAATATGAATGAGATTACAAGTAGAGTTATGGATAAAGTGAATTGAAAATTAAAGTAATGAACATGTACTTTTTTTTCCATTAACTTTACATTTAGTACTTGTCTCTCTCATCTTTGCTTCAAGACAAATTTTCATGGAAATAATTGCACAACTTGTAAGATGATATGCTATCAGTCCAGTAGTACTATTGAAGTTTGAATAATCCACACTATGGTAAGGATTAATTAGTTTAATGAGTTGGCACCTTGCTGTAAACTGTGCCTATCTGTTTTTGCTATATACAATGCATTATGAGTGCTTACGAGTGTCTATATCTGTGTCAGAAGTTTTTTGTGTATGGATTGAATCAAGTATACTGTAAGACGGCTATGCCGACGAATAAGTTTCGCAAATATATTGTGGTGTTACAAAGATTGAGTGTGTTATATTTCCATTACGCCTTACAACTGTAACAATAAAACTTAGGTATTTTAAGGGGACATTAAACATAACCTGTAGATTACCACTAGTTTCCACAGAGAAACACACCTGTATCTCAATGGAAACCAGATTTGCTTAACGTTTTCGTTAAACTCTTCCAAGAAGTTACTTTGTTCACATTAGAAACACTTCACATAACAGTTTACATTCCCAAGTGCAAACACATCTGGTAATAATTTGTGTTTTTAAAATTTGCACGTGAGAATAAGCCGCAGTCACAGGACGGCGTACAAAAGTACTTTTTTGGACATTCTGTAAACATTTAAAAACATGACTATCAACTATTTTCTCAAAAAGAGATTCATAAAAATGGTAGTAAGATGGTACGTACAAGTGGATATGGGCATAAAAATTATCTTCAATATTCGTACCCTTGGAGATAAAAGTTTGGCTGGTTTGCAAAATTTACATTCAAGTAACAGCAGCAGTTATATTTATTTGCAAAGAATATTCATAGCACTATAACACAATACTATAGGCTGTTCACGGTAAAGTGAGAAATTTTGAGGCCCTAGTTACTTTTTCCTTTCAGCTATTTTTTATCCCTTAACAACCTTTTTAAATAAATACTGCCATGTAAGTAATAAACACAATGTGTATATTCCACCGTACTCGGAAGTTAACGTCTAAGGCTAAAATAAAATATATTTATTGACTATCATTTCCAATGAGAGGGCTTTCGAAAGTGCTCACTTTGCTATGAATAGCCTATACCACAAGTTTTGCAATTCTGCACATATAAAATTTTTCACCAGAAAAATACTACAAATATTGAGGTGCTTTTTATACACCTAGAAAGTTATATATTTCTACAGACTTAAAACCAATCTACTGGAATGGTAACAGAACAATTAAAATATCTATCACTGTGTCAAAAAAAAAGACACAAATGATAATTGAGCAAAATATCTAAGGGTGTTGGTCACAAAAAAAATTCATTATTGTATATTTGTACCAAATACTGTTCAACTTGTAGACATTACTGTCAAGTACTCTTTCCTTGCATAAAAATTATTTATATCCCATAGTTTTTTTTTTTAAGAACATACAAACAAAATGAACAAAAACATTTACAGAAAATTTAACAAGGGTGACTGAAAGGTCATGTCTTGATTCATTTTAAGCTTTGCTAAAAAAAAAGTTTATTTTACAAATAAAATCATAGGCTACAAAAAAATTAAAAATATTAAAAAATGACTTTATTTTGGGCAACTTTTAAAAACTACAAAACCATATAGCGTGATTTTAAACATTTCTTGAAGTAACTCATAGCATCTTATTTCAATGTCAGTTATCTCATTTCAGTAAGTGAGTTAGTTATTATTTGTACATCCCAAAAACATTAAATTGTGAGTTTAACATGCAATTATGCAAAAAATATGCAGCCTAAAATTTTTTTCATACAAGGAGGAAAACATTTGTAAGTAATGTCTATGAATTGAGCAGTATTTCGTACAAATATAAAATAATGAACTTTTTGGGGACCAGTACCCTTAACATATAAAGTAACTAATTAATGGAACATAATCATTGCAATGGAGCAGTTACAAATTAATATTTAAGTATCATGTAACACAATACATGGTACCACAAAGAACATAAATGAAAGTACAGTAGTTAAAATTATTTTTCGAACTGAAATACTATATCACAGCTGATAAAAAATTATTTCAAATTTTTAAAATTTAGACTAGACCTTTTTCGGTTTATGCACCACTGCATATTCCTGTTCATAATACACTTTGTGAGTGGGGCCATCAGAAGAAGTAACTGGACCCAGTTTTTTTCTGATCATTCCATAACCGTGATGAGAATCGTTGGCCAGACGGAAAGTTTTAATGGTATTACTGATTTCGTCGTACTCATTACATGGCGGATGCGCAGGAGCTGGCTCTGAGGATGATGCATTATTCAGCTGTGATGTAACTGGGGGACTGAGTGGTGAAGTTGGTGTTCCAGCTAATGGAGATGCTATGTGCTGATAACCTGAATTACTGTTCAGTTTGGATGTGGAACCAAAATGCTGCAATTTGTCATAGTCATCAAGCAGGTCAGACTTGTTGGATAGTTGTGTGAAAAGTATCTTGGAGGCAGGAATTACAGGACCAGTGTCAGTGATTTGCTTCGTTTCTGGTGGTGTAACTAAACAGTAATCTGAAGAGTCATTTGACTCACAGGAAACGTACTCCTCTGTATGAGTCATGTCATCAATCCCCATGGTACGCCAAGCCTCCTTCTTCACCTCCACTTTGTCATAACTAACAGACAGAGTATTAGAGTCTTGATCAGATACTGTTGAAGAAATCACTAGATCTGTGGTAGGAATTTTTCGGTATTTTCCAAATTCCTCCACGTTGGTACTAGAATCCGAAGGAAATTCTTCATTACCATATTTGGAATGTCCTAAAGACAAAATATTCTTCTGCAAAGCATTAGTTCCCAATTTAGTCTTTAGCTTCATTCTAGGCACACTTCTGAATGGTAGAGATCTTGTATCAGAGGCGGCACTGAGCAACGGTTTAAGTAATGACTGTGAGCGCCCGCTGAAATCAATATCTGTGAGGGTTGTGGCACTCGTGGGGGATGGTGGCAAAGGACTACGAGAACCAGCTTCCATGCTGAGTGCTGCTTGAAACTGATTGTCACCACAAACTATCGCAGGCGTTGACAATGTTTCCCCATGCAAAAGCTTTCGCATGCTCTTCATTTTTGATGAAATACATCGAAAAATTTCTTGCTGGTTTGAATGTTCAAAATGGAACGTCCCTTCCCCAGAATCACATTTTCGTCCAGCTTCAAATGTGAACTTACCTTCTCGATACCCATAACGCCGTATGAAACAATACGGCCAGGTGAATAACAAATGATTGTCCAGGCTGTCCCGTAACTGGATAGCGGCTGATGAGATGACCAGCATGTATGGGCCAGGTTCGAGACCGCAACGTTGTGAAACTTCAGATGCCACCAAGTTAACGGTGAATACACCTATACAATAAAAAAAATTCTAAATATAATACTTAACAGTAGCAACCTTAGAAATAATTGACCGTACATGTACACTACCTTCTCCAGAAGAACAATACAGATCATTATCTTCTTCAATTGTTTGCTTGGATGAGTCATCTTTGAAAGCCACCGCCTGGAATGCTGTTATCCATTCTGCCATTTCATTTTCCAGCAGTGTTGAAAAATGGTAGGTAGCAGTTCTTTTCACAATCTAGGAGCCAGAAAAGAAAAATTACCAAACAAAAATATACACAATTTTTGTTTTTAAATGTTGTTGTATTCTGAAGTGCATAAAAATATTTCAAAGCCAGTGCCAGATTAACGTAAGGACGGACCTGGTGGCCTCGCCTGGAAGGGGTCTCTCATAAACCATACGGGAATATCTTGTATTACACTGTGTGATGACTCACAGGAAGGCCTCTTTGGCTTGTGGAATGGAAAAGAATTGTCTGATAACAATATTTTCAACTAAAATTTTCTTTACTTTCATCAATTTTACTACTGAGAGAACTTCAAATTTCTGACCACTTTTCTAAATTATTTTTGTGTACAAAGAAAGGTTAAAATACAATAATACAACAAAAACAAAACAGTTTTCAGTATTAAAACAATAAAACTGATCATCTTTGATCATAATTATTTTCCTTTATACCTTTTGAAATAAATTTTTGCCCTTTAGACATTAATAAAATTATGTATCAGTAAAAATGTCAATACACTGAAAGCTCTAATCATACAGAAAATATTAGTGCCAACTCTAGTCGATCGGTACAGAGTCCAGCAGCTGCAGAATAGTGCACATTCTGTCGGCTGCAAATAAAAAAAGATTAGTATTGTGCAACCAAGCGATAAGGCAAAGCTTTGTTTTCCATGTGTACAATATTTAGTTATATAAAATGTGTGCGCGTGATTTCTTTCCCTGGACTTAGCACGAGAATTTTTAGTAAGGTATGGACTGGATAAGTGAGTGAAAGACATTTCAAATGAAGGCAAAAGACATGTGTTAATGATGAGTGTGAGTTAACTGAATAACCAGACACATTGAGAAGAACTTTAACTAGAGTTGAGATAGACGTTAAATGCTGTGCTCATTGAGAAATAAAAAGAGTAATAGTGGAGATAGATAAATGTTGTAAATCATAGTTGTGTGAATAAATTAAAATCAAATTTAGTTATTTTATTTTTATTAAGAGCTCCATCTCTCACTAACTTGGATACGCCCCTCTGGCATGTTGCAATATTCACGTCAGAAGTGGGTTGGAGGCAATTATTAATTAATCAGTTGTAAATCAAGTTAGGAAATAGGCTAGTAATTAGAGATATTAAGAAAATCAAGTTAATTGTAATAGTTGTAGGCCAAAACATTAAGACTGTTTTGTGCAACTGTCACAGTGAACGTAACTAGAAAAATGTCTTCACTCAACTCAGAAACACTATAAAAAATAGTGTAAATTTACGACAAAATCACTTGATTAACCTAGGATTGTGCACATAACATAAACAACCAAAAAAAAAAAAAATAATTCCATTGAAATTGTTTAGCGCTACTGGTAGTAAGTAGTAACTGTCTAGATTTTCAGTGGTTTTGACTATCAATAGTACACTGTGAAATATAACTGGTGGTCACATTGCACAGTCGCACCCTTCACTGCACCAGTGCTCGCAGTCACAAATTTTACTCTGGCTGGTTGCTTCTCTCGCCACTCGTTGCTCTTCTCGCTCGTCATCTATTGCTCAAGGTCGTGCAATCGCCCAAACTCCAGACACTCGTCAACTCCCAGTTCAGGGGCCTAACATGTTATTATAGTTTTACCAGCCAAGATCTAGAGTATTCCCAGAACCCTGAGAGAGGCAAGGACGATCAAAACGAGAACATTCTTCAGTTAAATGCAGAAATTTAACCGAAGGCCACGAGCGCGTGGTGGCACACTTTTCGTAACAAGATACACTTGTCTTGGATTATTGCTCCCCTGCCATTTAAACATCCCTTGTGACTCGCTGCCCACTTTCATATCACTACTCTGTCCTCTTGCGCTCGCTCGCGCAGGACAAAGCTGTAAGCGCGTAAAAATACGTTTATAGACAGTTTTAGTAAACTTCATTTTTTCTTTCCCCTTGCGCACACTTAAGGCAGTCGAAATTTGTAAATTTGTAATGCAACAGTTATATAGTGTTTTTGCTCCAACCATGATTGTTGTGACTGACAATGCAACTTTTTTGTAAAGTGAATTCATGGATTTGAATTTTATACAGGGAGTGAAAACCATACAGACAGCCCTGTATCATACACATGCAAATCTGGTTGAACGTGTAAATCCAAATATAAAAATTGTGTTATGTAGTTTTCAATCTGACATTCATGTCATTCGGATGAGGTGTTGTATTTGCTTTTTGTATGTTTTAACCATCTCACTCATGGTGCTTATAAATTTGCTTCAGCTGAGATCTTTTTGAAGAGAAGATTGCAGCACCTATAAATAAATGTATGGTGATTGCAAAGTATTTGTTTACAGAATATGGACAATAAGAATTTTGAAACAATTGGGCAAGAAGTATTGTGTAATTTGGCAACATACCATAGGAGAATGGAAGAGAAAATTAATGATTGCTGATTTGCTTTGTTAAAAGATTTACATTTGGTATAGCATACAAAATTAATAAAGGATTTCAGCATTCTTCATTAAGCATGTGTAAACTGTACACTTGTTACACCAAATCCTTGATGCATTTTAAAATTGGAAAATTTTTCCATCTACATTTATTTTAGAAAACTCGCATCTCGTGTACAATGTTATATTTAAAAGCACCTCAACAGTGTTATTCAATTCACTTTAATATTTATATTTGCTCACCCTTCTCACAAAAATGCTAAATTGGGCCTACAACTAATTAGAAGTGAAAGCTGCCCATTCTGAGTTTAAGATTTATTGGGTAATGTATAAGTTCAGAATGAATTGAAAACTGTGTCCAGAATTTAGTTACAGATAACAAGAAATTTTTTCACATGACAATATACAGATTAAGTGATTTGTATTAGTCAAATTGAATGTTTACATTGCACTCTTGCGAAAATTATTTTTTAAATACTTTCAAAAGAAGCACAAATTATGTGGCCAATAATTTAGGTACACACATAACTTCAATAAATTATTATATATGTTTATGAATATATTTACACAGTATGTTGCAATAAAACATATATTTTCTTCACTCAGAGAAAAATATACAAAATGATTGTAAAACTGTCACAATAATAATTTCAGGAACATTCAAAACATTTTCGACTTACTTTATATAGAGAAATTACTTCAATAAATTAACACATTGAGCCTAGCCTCACTTTGTCCAAGGACTAAGTGGCATTAATTCCATCACTGAGAAACAGAAATAAATTATTTTCTGAAATGGAAACCAAAACAATAGAGTATATTTAACAAATCTAGTAGTGTGTACTTAACAAAAAAAGTTGTGTATATTACAAACAAATTTTGATAAATATCTTAAATATTTTAGTTTTATTTTTCTAAATACATAAGCAGCAAGTACCAAACTTTAAAACAGTGCAATTTAACTGCTTGAGACATTTACATCTGAACAGTATGCTTAAAAATACTAATCTAAATTTTTTTTTAAATAAAAAAAAAATTTCTTAAGTATTTAAAAAAAAAAAAAAATTTTCTTATTATCCAAAATTATTTCAACTGGTTTGTTGTGATGTGTTAATAGTTTTAGTAAAAACATTTTTTTTTAATGTGAAATAAGATCTACTCTGCTATCTTAAAAGTGTACACTAGGACACAAAAGAAAAGTACACAGAAATCAATGAAACTTCCAGTAAGGAGTAGGATTTCATTAGCCTTACTACAGGCATTTGAGATGACTGCAATGTGCCCTTGAGTTGAGTGCGCGTCAAATCCCCTGTTGCAGGGAAGCACTGCTATTACATGCATATCACACTGCAGATAAGGTTCACCACATCTGTTTCAGCACACATCCTTCCTACAATGCTGTAAGTTTCCTGTGTTTTTATAAGAGCTGATACAATCCGCAATCTGGCTACTCTGCAAGCTCACAGATCTCTACGTTTCACAACACATGCTCACATACATGCAGGCGTGAGACCAAGCTACCAAAGCTTAGATATGTATGTGCAACTTGTATTTGGCTAGTAGAACCTACTACACAGCATTTTGCTTTTTCACATACAAAACAAGCCCCACATTATCTTCATGCAAAACGATTTTCATAAGCTGTGATAATTTTATTAACAATGCACAATATGTGACAAATTAAAAATTAGCTGTAGAATCTCTTACAGAAGAAAGGAACCATTGATTACTAAATAAAATCTCTTACAACACAAAGTCCATATGTATACATTATGCTTCCCAATTATTATTATAGCAAAAGAAAAATAACAGTTATTATGGAGATGACCTACATACTAACATTAACTTCAAAACTATGCCTCACTTGGAGCTCAAACCCACAGCATCCAAACATCATTCAGCACACTACAACTTACCTGCGACATGAAGACTTGTATATAATATTACAGATAAAATAATGTATCTGGCAAACCATTTTTTAAATGGAAACAATGGTATGAACGGAAGTCATTACTAAAAATATTAGCATGTTTAAATACATGTGATAAGTATGCATTTTTCTAAATAGCCATTTTAATATCTGTTTAACGTAGATGGTTAGTAGTAAACATATATATGAAGTGCATTTCGTTTATCAAGAAGGCACCAGAAAATCTACTAAAATACCACAACTCTGAATGAATAAAATAATTGAATTTTTACAGATCCATCATGATTTCAATAAATAGAAACAAAAACTTAAAGTGAGGACATGTTCCCAATAATAATAGTATCAATAAAATTAGATTTATTTTTACATGTAAACAATTATTAGCCTACCCACGGCAAAAATTATTTAAGAATTATGGTTTCAACCTTTTCACAAGACTATATAAAATTATACTGCAACTTTCAGTGGCTGCTCAACACTTAAAGAGGATAAGAGTTACCATTTAAAATTCTTTTTAAAAATTAATTGTACAGCAAATAAAACATTTATGAAATATTTAATGTACACAAATTGAATGACAGAAATACATGCAATATGCACACACAATCCAAACTCACAAATATCACAATCTGTTCTGGAAATTCAGCAGCTGTAATGTATTATGTTCTATCACTATATAATCAAAGTCCTGCATTTGCTAAGCAAGTTCTTATTGACAGCATCAGAAGAACATTCATTCTATCATTTTTCAACATACTCCACAAGATAATTGTAGGTTTAAAAGTAGCACTCAAGTTGAGCAGTTGTCGGAATCAATATCACAACTTTTAGAAGCTGCATCACATATCTGAAAACTCTAGGTTCTTTTCCTCAATAAAGTTTAATAAGTTGAAATCCTGTTATCTGAGTAACATTTCAAATTAGAATTGAGTTTCTTTTTTTGTAAAAAAATGTAGTGCTGAGTCACTGACTTAAATATTCTTCCACAGTCTCAAAAAGTTATTTGTCAATATTTATTCAAAACCCAGAAAAAATTACCAAAACTTGGTTGCTGGATGCCAAATCAGATAGGTCTACTTATCAAACTGATGAATTAACAAACTTCTACAAAACCATTTGAAATAAAACTTCTAAAATAAACTCTCATAGCACAACTTAGCACGAAACCATACCAGTACAGTGACTGTAAAACAATTTAAATGTGCATACCGCACGAGGACCATCACTGTGCAACTGTGATTTTTGCACAGTGAGAGATCGCGATGGCGGCATCTCGCCTACCTCACAATCACGTTGCGTGTGACTTAACGATGATCTTTGATTCAGTACATAACGTCAGTGTATCAATCTGTATATTGTGATGTGTAACTCGTCTGCAGTCAAATATGTAGCATATTTTTAAGAAGTTTGTCAATATGTTAATAGCATTGGCATATATTTCAATGTCATCTTCGGCCTCCTGGCAATTGAAAAATTAACTAATAAGTTAAAATTACACACTTTTTAAATTATTAATTTTAATTGTTAATTTTCTTAAATCGTTAATCCCAACCAGGATCATACTGTAATTTTTTGCAAAAACAGTTATATGTGTTACTCAGGATCTTAAGCAGCTATACAGTATAACAAACTGTACCAATACTGAAGTAAAATATACCATTAACAAGCATGATATAGGAAAACTGTAGAAAATATACTTAACCTAATTCAGCAACATATCCTCATTAAAGTGATGACTGCACTTACCGTAAAAACATTTTGCTGCAACTTTTGAGGTTCTGGAGTAATTTTGATACAGTTTTCAAGGGTAATGATTCGAACAGGAGTGTTTTTGCTAACATCCTCCTCTGTATCAAACACTTCCAATCGATCAATACCCTGTTTGCTCGACTTGAAAAGCTGACAGTACTTTTTGTGCCAAGACTTCTGAAAAGGTAAAGGAAAGTGTGGCAAGTTAAGAAATATGAATATCATTATTAATTTTCATGCTTTAAACTATGTTTATATATGTACTACAACTTTACCATACAAGAAGAAAAGACAATAAATTTTTAGTGGTTGTCAAACATCAATGGTACAAGACTTCTGTCCTTTTCCCCAAAACCTAGACAATGAAATGGCAGTCGTGAGCTGATCCACAAAAAAAATCTGTGGTGGTACATGCAGACAGACTCTTGAGAAGAAGAAACCAGGGTAATTATCCAGTTTAGCGGCTTTTCTGAACGAAACATCCTAGACCTACAAAAGTAGCATTAATGGATTCTGCACAGCTTACCTACTTCATATTCAGAAGGGGGTCATGTTAAAATAAGTAGAACGTATTAAATAAAATAGTTAAAAGTACCAGTTGTTCGGCACTTTGTTTACCTCGGTCGTTATTATGTTTGGTTACGTTATGATTCCTGCAGTCACCTTATTGGCTTGAAGATATTGTTACGTCACGGCGACGCGTCACATGTGATTTAACGGGCAATTTTTCAAACAGCTAGTAGCCATTGTGATTTTTCCATCGTCGGTCGTGATGTTCCAATCCAGCGGATTTAAAACGGAGAAAGCAAGGACGAGTGCTTCTGTGCATTATATTCGGCTATGGACGAGTGCTTCTGTGCATTATATTCGGCTAAGAACGAGTGCTTCAGGTGTTATATTCGCGTATGTGGCGTTTTAGTGGAACATGGTGTTTCGTCGAGTGAGGTAAGGTTGAATTGGCTGTTGACAGAGGAATTGTACCAGCCGCCTACCTAGGCGAGTTCATTGATATTCTTTTGGTGTGTTTTACGGTTCCTTTAAATACCTGGAATCCTAAATCCTAGGTTAGTGTAAAACCCTACAATCCTAGGTTAGTTTAAAATCCAAAAATCCTAGATTAGTGTAAAACCCAAAAATCCTAGGTTAGTTTAAAAATGTAAAATAGTGATTCACCCATCGTGGGGTTAGGTTCTTTTAGGTTAGGTGGGCACATATTACAAAATTAGTCGGACGTTAATGCCCCTCGTATATTTGTGTTCTGCATCATTAGTAGAGTAGAAATATACAATTTTCCGTGAATTATTTTTACAGAAAAGCCCCTAAACTTAATAATTACCACAATTACCAAAGAACTTACAACATTATAACATAAAATAACATCAAATACAAAATTACAATTCTAAAATGTAATGTCAAATAACCTTACCTTTAAATGGCCCAAAACACCTTGTGGAGGGAAGAGTAAAAATCCTTCCTTCACTGGCTTCTCGATCTCCATGGCACCAATGTTCATGCTCTTGAATATCACAAATATTCTTGATAGTCACTCACAGTAAAGTAAATTAAGCAAATTTCATACACACAAAACAACTCCATTGTTACGAATTCACCATCAACAACAATAACCTATTGCATACACAGCTAGGCCACAAAACTACAAACGCACGTGAAAAAAAGGAGAAGAGGGGTTAGTAACGTTACAACAAAGACAAAACATTAGCTGCGATCGGTAGAACGAACTGATCATTCTTCTGCGCAAGAACTATAACAAAAGGCCATTTCACAAGCCGAAATTTTTCTTCAAAAAACTTAAATTATTATTGAAATAAATTCCTGCATGCCATATGACATTATATGGCCAGATTCATCATACATATACACAAATTCTGTCTTCATTAAATAAACTAGTTACTTCAGTGATGCAACCGCAACTACTAAATCATTATTTATAAGAAAATACATAGTGCGACGGATTTCATTCTTACTCGTGTCATTTTATCACAATTTAAATTATAGCAGAAAACTGATGACTAACAATCGTTTACATTTTTTCTTGCACTGTAATTATTTTGTATTTAATTTTTAAGGCACCTTAGATCAACTAACAACGCCCAGCAGAATAATGCCCTTAGGAACAATGGTAGATAATACTGCAAGAAAATGGTTTAGTACAATAAAAAAACTATAAAAATGTAATCTAGCATATTTTATCTTTGCTGGTAAGTCTGAGATAAAACATTTGAACTTAAAAATACACCTAATGTTGTGTTTGTGTGCTGATAATACTATTTTTTGAAAAATTATTCACAATTTCGTTAAACTATGGGCTTGGTATTATATTTAATGTATTTTCAAAAGTTCCTAACATTTTCGATATTATAAATGATTCAGTTCATTAGCCGGAACAGTTCGCGAGTTCACAATAATTCCAGACGGAGAGTGATTCCGTCTGGGAACTGTTCATTCACTGGAATCGTTCGCGAGTTTGCAACACCTCCGAGACTGAACAGTTCCGATGTTGTGTGCAGGTCCAGTCAATCGCCAGAATATTTACATCTCTGCTGGCCTTACATTACCTTTTCGGCAAAAAAAGTTCAGTCATAACCGTCCCTGTTTAGCAATTACATAATGTAACCATTGATTTGATATAAATAAGGTATTGAAACAATAGAAATAAATCTGTGTTGCAGTAACCTAGTGTACTTAAATAATACTCGTGTTTTAGAAATTTCAAGGCTTGGTTTACAATTTTTTTTTCTCTCTAATTATAAGTTAAATTAACAATAATATTACAAGTTTAGTGTATTTTCTGTACGGAAGTGGTGGAACAATGTGGCGTTTCAACGGAACTGTTCATTTGCTTTCTCGGAATTGTAGTTCCAGTTCGTATCTCCGGAACCGTTCCGAGAAACATTCCCCACACCTAAAACCTATTTACGAACAGAGATCTAAGATCGGAATATGGTCGTTCGCGTTGGTGGAACACTAGTACGCTGGAACACGAATTCAACTGAAGATCTTAGGATCTCGGTTCATGGCTGTCAATGTTGCAACCAGGCATTAGCGGACGATATGCGTCAACGAGTACCAATGCTCAAAGTCTGTACTCAAAGCGGGCATTAGAAGTGTATGCCCCTAAGCACTGATGCCTAGTTGCACCATTAACAAGCTTGAACCGTGATCGAATGAGCTTGATTTTCTCTCAATCTCTAGTCGCAACCGAGTTACGTTGAAAATGCATTGCACCAACGTAACTGGACGAGTTCCGATCGTAGATCTCCTGATCTTGAATCAGACAATGTAGGATCGATTGTTACAATTAAAAACGCATTTCTATTAGTTGTCTTGTTTCATGGCGTCAGGGCGAAATTTCTTTCAAACGTAATCCCATTTTACTGATTTGGTAGCTTTGATGTTTACAAACTAAAGACTCTTGTACCGCGAAATCGCTTAAACAAAATTATTTATGTGAAAAGGGCGAAGTTATTATTGTCTGGATAAGTTGTATAGAAAGTGGCTTTATTTATTTTTCTCTATTTGTTTTTTTACACAATAGGTACGATGGAAAAATAAACGTATTGATATTCTTCAAATGGAATTGACAATGGAAGATAAATTCTTTGCCTTTGTATTTCTGCAGCAAACAGCTGAACTACATTGTCGTCTTCGCTTTCAGAGTCTAATGAAAACATAATTAAGGAATTAAATGCCTACATTTTCAGAATTTTATGGCACAATAATATAAACACATAATACAATTATAAATTAAGTTAACCAACAAACATATAACAGTAAAAAATTAGGTTAACCGACAAACATATAATGGCACAAAATTAAGTTTGTATAAATGTTAATGACAGTGTTGTAAGCTTGACGTTTTAAATGTATGTGTAATGAAAGATGCCATCGAACAATCGGAAATTTTTAATACATAGCATCAGAGGATCTGGGAAATTTAGAACAACACTTATTTAAAATTGACAACGTAGAGGTTTATGTACGAACAGTAGTGTAGTGTGTAACACAAATACAATCTGTTTATTCTGTTACGAGTAATAAGTTAACCAACACACTTACAATGCTACAGTACATTCTTTAATGAAACACACAACACTGGGACTAGGTTATTCAGACTACTTTCGTTCTCACCTCAAAATCACACCACACCAACTGTCCTGTTCCCGCTAAAACATCAAACTTCAGTCGTAACATGTAAACAAACACATATTGTTCTTGGATCATCTCCCTTGAACCACCAGATTCGGTGTTTCAAGCCGAATTTTATTTCGATCTCCAGCCACGTGCCAATCTCTGTTGGTGCAACAGATTTGCAAGTCAATTCTGGATCAAGTTCGCTGGTGATATCAATGGAACGATGAACATGACATTAATCATGCATCCACGTGTGCTTTAGTGACCATTTGCACCTCCGCAGTCACTTACACCACCTAGCCGACACCGGGCCGAAGCGAACACTCGGCCACGTGCATGTCAGTATGAGTCGGCGAGAATGGAATGCATCCGTCTCATCGTCATGTACTACATGACTCGAGTGACAGTCTTGTTTTATCTACCTCAAGAGATAATTCTTGGGGGATAATAACAAGCGATCCAACATGGTGTCCGCCAGAAAGCCACAGCCGTCAGGGGCCCCAGTAATTGGAGGAAACGTCGGTACAGTTCGTGCCATGACACTCGTCGTATTTCCCACCTTCTTGACAGCCTTGAAGGCCTACAAAGTGTAGTGCATTAGTGTAAGTTATGTCAACAAAGGACACAGCCTCAGCCAGAGTGGTTTTCATTGTATACTTGGCAATGCTGTGGCTAGTGTCATGTGGACGCACCACCTAAAGTGCAATATAAACTTTTATGTAATAATTTAATAAGTGTATTTATTTAAGTCACTGTGTTCTCTTGTGCTTAATTTAATTCATATCATTTTTCATCACACATTTCATCTTTCAGTGTTTTTGTCGTTCACCTTTTCGCCGCTTGGCTTCGGCTTTCGCCACTGGTGGTGGATGCCGAACCCAAGCTCGCCCCAGTTCTTCTCAGAACATGAACAAGACCAGAAGTGTAAGTCTCTGGCTCCTCCGCGAGTACCAGCAAGGCCCTTGGTACCTGCATGTTAGGCTGAAATCATCTTCACTACAATAGTATTCAAGTAATTAACCGGAACATTTGTTTTATTTGTTTCAAGTACCGAGGGAAGAGAAACAGTACTCTCACCGGAGAGTTTTCAACGCAAACGCGTTTATCAACTTACAGCCACATGTTTTTCACCGTGCAAAGGCTGAGGCCATTTTTCATATCATTCATGCATTTATTCACCGGTGAACGGACGATGAATAAACCACTCAAACAGTAAAATAGTGTATTATTATTATAGGGCAACCTAGTAAGCGTCATCAGTGTTTAGTAAAATAGTTCAGGCGTATGAGACGGCCGACAGTCTCGCCATACTATGTAAAGTGTGCAACTGTAAGTACGCGACAATCAAGCAATAACTGATGGCAGGTTCACCAGGGTCCCTGGTCCGTCAACTGTACGACCTTCACTTCATTAACTTACCACTGAGTTATGGCGCCGGGCAAAATTTTATCACCAGACCAGCCCTGGTAACCGACGCCACGTCAACTATTTGACCCGAAGTGGGGTTAAACTGCGGGGAATAAAATCCTGAAGCAATACAAAGTGTCAAAAATGCCATAGTCAAACAAATTAAATTCATTTGTTTATTAAAACCTCAAACAAGGGCGGTCACACACACACACCACTTTCAGGGATGGAATCGTCCAGGCCACTCAAGCTGGAACACTTGGACTCGCCCATCGGAGAGAGAAACCGGAAACTGAAATGTATTATCATTTTACAGTTATTCCAGTCATTTTATAAATTGTAACTATGGTCACTGTTTAAAAGGGCCATTATGTTTTCTCTTCACAGCAGACTGCCTATTAAGGCCTCGCAGTCTTTACTTTATCTTTCTATTGGAGTGACATCCCCAGTGATGCCACAGTCACAAACGTAATTAACCCTTAATTAATCATTTGGATGTCCCCAAGATGTTATTAAACATGAAATTGTATTTTGTAGCATATTAATTAGCATTAAGAGGGGTCATGTTTTTTTTTTTTTTCGTAGTTTTCGGTGCTTGCTTCGGCAACCAACATCGGAAGCCGAAACCATGATTTTAGTCTGTCTTCAGCACTCGGATTGGCCGGCAGCACGGGAGTTTCGCCCCACGCGCACCCCCCGGGCTCTATCAACTTGTGCTGAAATCACCTTCATTATCAATAGTAACATAACAAACCAGAACATTTGCGTAATTAGTGCTGAGGGGATGGCCATCTGCTTCCCTGCAATTTTTACCCAGGGTTTAACGAACTACGCACCTTTCAATAATGTCCATGTCTTACGCCGATTTATCGGTACTGGTCACCGGAAGACCAGAGTACCCGGTCTGCATCAGTTGACATAACAGAATCACTGTATATGTAACAAAAGAAGTAAGTAAAAGTCTTGACTATCCACGAGTGTTTCATTTACTTTTCCCTCGGGGTACTTCGGGCACTGCACCCTATTGCAGCTTTAGTGAGAGCCGTACGGTTATCAGCCCCATGGGTCGATGATCGTATGACCCTCGCTAACTCATGCTCACTGAGTTATGGCACTGGAAAATTTTTTCACCAGTTTTTGCCTTTACCTAATAAGCCAGGTAAGGTGGGTACCCACATCAGCAACCCTGTAACCCCACACATGTTATGTTATTCCAGTAAATTATAGTATATTAATTATGTCCAATGTTAAAAAGGGTAATTAGGTCATATCTTCACCGCAGACTGCCTATCAAGGCCTTACAGTTTTTCTTAATGCTTCTAATGCGGTAACATCCCCCTTGACATCACAGCCACATACATAATTAAAAATGGGGATGTCACGAACATGTTGTTCACCATGAAATTGTATTTTGTAGCACATTAATTAGCATTAAGAGTGTTCATGTTATATTTCACATAATTTTATGCTTGGAACCCCTCAGAACATTCATTTTAGGCTGTAACCACTTTATATTCAATAGTATTTTCATGTAACTGGAACCTTTTCCTTAATTCGTGCCGAGGGTACGACCGTCAGTCTTCCCATCATCTTTAACAGGATTTTACGCATACTGCGTAACTACACTTAATTTTCATGACTAAGGCAATTATTGAACAGCAATGGTCACCGGCAGACCACAATGCCAAGTTCGCATAAATTTATCACATATCAATGCAAGTGAATATATATTAAAGAAATAAGTAAACATCTTGAATAATCACGAGTGTTTTATTTACTTTACCCCTAGTAGTACTTCGGGTGCCGCACCCTATTGTAGCAGTAACAAGTGTAGGTAAGGCGTGCGAGGTGGCCTAAAACCTCGCCAGCATAAAAAGTGAAACCACTAGGTTTGTGCAATTAATGGTAAGTTCATCATTCTGACGTGAACCACCTCCTTGTACCCACTCTAACCGCCGCAGTCACACCAAATGCAACAGCTGCACCAGGCCGCACCAACAACATCAGGCCAAGAGTGCGTATTACAGGTAGACAGGAACGAAATTTGCACCTTCTTGCCAACATGTACTATGTGACTCAAGACACCGTCCTAATGTATTTATTACAAGAGGTAACTCTTGTAATAAATTAGTAGACGAAACAAAATTGTGTTTACCCCAAAGCCACAGCCATTGGGCGCACGGGAAATTGGTCTTTACGTCTAAGTATCTCGTGCTGCGACATATGATGTAACACCCCACCAAGTGATGTAAACTGGTCTGTAGGCAGAAACTAAATTGCTAAGTGACCCAAAGTGCAACTAATGGTGAGCAGAATTTTTTGAAACATATCACACAACTTCATCTCATTCAAATCTACAGTCACGGGTGGGTTTTATTGTGTCAAGGGCCATCGAGTATGACAACTCACGGCCCTTTGCCCAGGTGGACTCATCCATCCCTTCAGGAGACGGCCACCTGGCAACACTATAGCAAGTGAAATGCAAATATGTCACGGAAATTGGAATACAGAGACTTTTCAATATTAAGCATAAATGTGTATCCAATGTCTATTTATACGATTGTAATTGTGTTTTCATAAAGGTAGACTGCCTAAAAAGGCCTCCATCACAGTAAAATTTCATTTAGTGTGGTTACACTCCCCATGAACTTCACAACATCAAGCTTAAGAAATATTTGTTAATCAACGGGGGTGTCACCAACGTGTTTCCTTTAATTTATATAATTTTTCACCAGTGCAATAATGTCATATAGTGCTTACATCATATTTTAACACTCAGTGTTTGATGTCGGTTCACCCATGTCATTTCAGCACACGAACCAGACTGGCAGTATTGGCAGTCTGCTCAGCGAGTCCCTCAGTATCATCATTTAGGCTGTTCTCAGTTCATTACAAAAGTAATATTATTAACCAGAAACATTGATTTATTTTCTGAACCGAGAGGACTACCACCCGCACTCTCGCCAGAGAGTTTAATGCTACAGCGTATCTCCATAACACCACGCTGACTTAGGTCATTTTCACGCAAAGGTCACCATTAGACCGTAAGTTCTGGATCCGTTTCTTTTAGTATTCACATGCCCACTTCCTGAACATGTAATAAAGTATGTGAGTAAATTGCTTTACAAAATTTAGCGAGTGTTGATTCATTGTACTCCGGGTCACATAGGGCGCTACACCCCCTTGTAGTACTACCCACAATTTTTCTAATGCATTTCAGGTGTACGAGATGGCCTAAAGTCTCACCAGAAGGTCAACATGTAAAAGTAGTGCAATATTAAGTGCGTGACAACGTCATCTTCAAACTGACAGAGGCTTCCGGGATCCCGTGGGCTGTCAACCGAACAACTCACATAATTAACTTTACACTGAGTTATGGCGCCAGGCAATTATACACTCCACCAACCCTGGCTCACCTCGACCACGTTCATTCATAAGTACCACATGACCCTTACTAACTCATTCTCACTGATTTATACTGCCGGGAAATGCCACCAGTTTTCACCTTAACCTGGCAAGCCGAGTAAGGCAGGAACCTATATCAACATTCCTGGAACAGCCTACACATCAAACTTCAATGGTGCAACCAGCCCTCTGAAGGAGTGGGAGGGATGCGAAGACGTCTCCTTATACCTCCCTTGCTGAAGCTGTGGGTCATCTCGGCTAAGCAGCTGGCGATATGGATGAGGCACGTACCTTAGTACATCGTCTGCACCTGCCGTCTGCCAGGTGGAGACAGCTGGGATGAACACCTCTGCATCTAGATTCAGCTGGGCTTCTGGCAGCCTGCCGGTGGGCACAGCTGGCATTTGTGTGCAGGTCGGAGAGTGGGTGGGGTCTCTGAGGTGCCGTCCGTCTGAAGTGGTGACAGGTATGGGGTAGGTGGCGCCTCCTGGTGCTCGTGCGGTCGGCTGTTTCTGCTCGCGGCCGCTGTGCTGATCTCTTACTGTATCAGTGTCCCCGTCGGGTTTCGTAAGAGCTATCAACTGTTAAATGGGCTGGCTTGCTTCATGCATGTTTTTCAGGTGGGCTATACAGCTTCACATGCGTGACGTGCAATTTTCTGATTTTTTCCCAGAAGTCTTCGAGCCACAAGGTGTTTCCACGTCATTCAACTGTGGCATGTGGGCCATTCCACTTTCGACATATCCCAGTATGAAACTTCGCTGCTTTATTTCGCAGGGGGTGGCTACGCACCAGCACAGTATCGCCGGCTTCTAGATATCCTGTCTGCCTGCCATATTTTGGTGTGATATATTGCTGCTGAACTCTGCGGGGTTTCTCCAATCTCTTCAGGTAGCTTCGGCATACATGCTCTGCCCTTGGCATTTCTGCCAGTTCTGCATTCCCTCCCCAATCCTTAGGACATTGTAAGGGATGTCCAAGGAGCAGATCGCTAGGAGGGGCACCTGTTGCTTCATTCTGCTGTCTCCTTAGCGTAAATAATATGTCTCAGATGTAGCGATTCCAATTGTGGCGATCGTCCTTCATTCTTACCCTTAAGCATTTATTTACTTCCTGGTTTCAGTGTTCGGTTGGGTTACCCTGGGGATGATAGATAGGGGTTGTCTAGAGGTCGACTCCCCAGCGGTGGCAGGCGACTTTCCACTTCTTTCCTGTAAATTGGATTCAATATCCGTTAGAATACTTATCGGTAAACCCCAGCATGGAAAAAATTCTTCTTCCAACTTGTGAATTATAGTTGAGGCTTCGGTATTTGGCAGGGGGTATGCCTCCACCCACCGTCAGAAGAGGTCACCACCGACTAACAAATACCTTTTCCCACTGTGCGACCTCTGGTAAGGCCCCTTTAAGTTGGCTGTTCTGGTGTTCCAAGGTGTCTTGGGTCGCCATGAAATTCCCCTGGAGCGTTCTGCCCAATGGGCTTTGGTAGTGGCACACTGCTGACATTTGCTTACATACTGGCATACTTATTTAGTTACTCCACCCCAAGTAAACCTGACTGTCATTTCTTTCAGGGTCTCGGCGGCTCCAGGTGTCCGACATGTGGCTGCTTATGAAAATAGTAGCACAAGTCTTGTAATGTGGGCGGAACCCAGAGCTTCCAGACCTTGGTGTGTGCATGAGGGTGGGCCTATATATATCATTGCTCCAGTTTGTACCGGTAAGGACGTCTTTCCAATATGTCCTTACCACCAATCCAACCCCACGAACACCAGTTTGTAGAACCAGTGGTGTGTCGGCCGTAGGCCTATATGATATCGCGGGCTCGGAGAACTGGGCTTTCAAAGCGTTAATGCCTGGTCATGTTCAAGTGTCCATTTCAATGCTTGTTCCTTTTGAAGCAGTTTATTAAGGAGCCCCATTAAGTCGGCGACGTTTGGGACGAAATCCCTCAGGCAGTTGCATATGCCTAAAAACTGACGTAACTGCTTCCTATTTCTGGGGGCTTTAGCTTCGCTGAAGCTTCGCACCATCGTTACATGGTGCCCAGGAATTCGACTTCGCTCTCGCCAAAATGACATTTGCCTAGGCGGTATGTCAAGCCATTTAGCTCGAATCTCTCGAGTACTAGTTGTATGTGTCTCACATGTTCTTTCCAGGAATTCGAGAAAATTATCACGTCATCCAGATGTGCGTGAGAGAAATCCCCAATGTATCCTCTAAGGAGAGCTGCTGCTGACATGAGTCGCTGAAAAGTGTTGGCGGTGTTTTGTAGCCCAAACTGCATTATTTTAAACGGGTACACTTCCCAGTCAAGGGCATTGATAGCTGTGTTTTTCTCGATTCTTTTTGCACTGGGATTTGCCAGTACCCACAGCGTAAATTAAGCACACTAATATTTTCGCTTTCTTCAGAACCTTAAGTGTGTGTCCCCCTTTGATGATGGGTGCGGTTATGAGTTGCATAATTTGGTTGAGGTCGTGATAGTTCACGCAAAACCTCAATGTTCCGTTCTTCTTCGGTACTAGCAACATACTGGCATTATAGGCAAAATTGGTAACTTCAATGATTTCTAACTGCTTTATTTCATCGATTTGTTTCTCAATGAGCTGCCTCTGGAAGGGCGATGGGTTGCCTGGCTTGCTGTGTATATGTCAAGGCGGCTGAATTTGGTGTGTGATGTTGCTGGTTTGCTGTAGGGGTCCTTAGTTTTCGAACATCTTGTAGTGCGTGTTCAAAATAGCTACCAACTGCACTACTGCCAGCCCGTGTAATTACCGATTCTCTTCTTCGCCCTTAATGTTTTGTCGCGTTTGTTTGTTCTAGGCTCTTTTCAGGTGATTGATCTCCCCGTTTCGGTCTCCAGATACACTTTGCCTTGCTGGCAGTCAACATTAGCATGTTCCTAGGTTAGCCAGGGTGTCCCTGGAATCATAGTTTCTCCCACAGGTTACATAAAAATTGGTTGGGAAAGTCTATCCTCTCACTTGGATCATGCGAGAGATTGCACCTTCGATTGATAGCTGCGTCCATCCTGACTTCCTTCGCCAGGACTGGTGACCCCCAATTCCCCCGGCTGTGGCATTTCTCGTCAGTTTCAAAGCATTGTCGCTCGACTTCGGTTTGGTCTGGGCAGGTTCCTTAATAGTCACGGCGCTAGCTTGTGCAACCTATTTTCGGCGTCCGCCTTGAAGCACATGACAGTCCGGTGGAAGTGCCAGTCGGGGCACTACCAGCACTTAGGCAATTTCTGACTTGCTGGGGGAGTTGACACAGCCACTCGCACTTTCCCTCCAGTTTCTTTACTACACTGCGGCACAGTAAGAGTGGGTCTGGAAAGCTGAGTGGCCCTTTTCTCCTTGGCTATGCCCTGTTCACGGACCCAGGCTTGTGTAACTAATTCTTCAACCTTCTGTGCGGACAGGTTGCATAGAAAGTTTTTTATCTCTGGGAACCACCACGATGTTATCATTTCTACATTGACCTGGCTTTAAGTGCTAAAGTAGCACCACCTTTCACCGGATAAAAATTTCAGCTTCTTCCCTGGGTTTTTGGTAGTGGCTGTACAGCTCTTCAGTCAGTTATGACAGCACTGATTTTGCAGAAAAATGGGCGATTAGACTTTCGGGGAACTGTTCCCAATTTGTGACAAATTCACAGTAGCGATTTCACCATTGGCAAGCCTTGCCCTCCGGCTTTCGTGATCCACAACGCTTTCGGGAGCCTGGGGCATGTACATGCCTCCAAGAATTGTTGCGGGTCTTCCTGCGGTTTCCAGACGTATTTGGGGATCGTCAATACCTCGTCTCGAGGTAGCGGGCTACACGCTTGTACTTTTCTCTGGGCAGTGCGACATACACTGCAGCTATATGTTAACCCTTCCATGTCGTAGGCTTGATCTGGCCATCCGAGGCATTTAAAATGGTAAATGTGGGGGCAGTCATTGCAGGGGAGACTGTATAGTCCTTCCCTGCCGCACTGGGTTCAGTAGCAGCGAACTTGTCTTTCCTGGCACCTGGGATAACGGAATTACAAAACTGCTATTTTTTTCTTTCTCCTCCCACCCTGAACAAAGGTAGTGGTAATTGTCAGGTATGTAACACGGGGCGGTATCGAGGTTATCCTCATTCTTGAGGTACTTCGACTGCTCTCGTTCGTCATAGTATAGGCATTGATATGGATTTGGGCGGCACGGAGTTTTCGACACTCTCCGAAGTGTCCTTGGTTTGTGTGGGGCAGCATTAATATTGTCAACAATGAGGTTCTTCTCTAGGTGTTCCCTGGTTTCACTAGCTTCATGAGGCCCCACATTATACGCCAAGAAATAACATGACGCCAGTTGGCCAACATGGATGAAGGTGCGTACTTGCTCAATATCCCTCTAGAGACTTGGGAAACTGAGTCTCCTTAATGAGAATCTTTACCTTACTTTCTGGGTCCTGTGGTCCGAGTCGGTATCACTATGATGTTACGAACCGAGGAGGGTGGAGCTGGCCAGTGTGTTGTCATAGAGTGTATTGAAAGAGACATACTCTGCAGCAACAGGGCGAGCAGTATTCAATTCTAGCTGCCTGACTACAGGCGCACCAATAAGTCGAGTGACACTTGATAGTGGCCGTTTCTGAGGTGTTAGAGCCAGGTGTGATAGTGGCCTTGGTACCATATACCACGTGTCCAGGGATGCAGGAACGGCGAATACTGAGTTCCAATCAGGTACTGGGACACACACAGCCCATCCTACGACTAACTCCTCTCGTTCTTGTGCACGAACCCTGGGGTTATCAGGCCCTGGCTCACCAGAACGCATAGCTCGGGCACATAATATCTTGTCGACCTTTTTCCAGCCTGCTCAGTGGTGGGGCATTTAGAAATAGCTTGTGAGCACACAGCCATGCAGTCATTGTATACAGTGAGATGGGGCGTCTCTTTTTCATAAAATTACAACCTGCCTGCTACATCCGGCCCGCATACCAACATGTCTAAAATGCTTACTATCCACGGCCGCATTTTTGCAATGCATTGCAACATGATACGCAATACATTGAAGGAGATGTCCCACCTTTTGACGAGAAAACACAGTGTAGTTTAACTGCGCTGCCTTGGGCAAGGCAGCCACGATGGCCGGTCAAGATGACATGGATTGTCATCATGTCGTGCACCGAGCAAAACTAGTGGTAAGGCGATGAATCTCCAAGCCCGCCGTGAAGCAGCACTAGTGTCGGTGTGATGTACCAGTGCGCTTTCATAAGGAAGCAAGGCAGCGCAACATGTGGCGATAATCACAAGAAAAATAAACTATTTTCTTATAACTAAGCCCTCTGATTGGTAGAGTTAAAAATGTAAAGTTTTAAGCCCCTGATTTGGACGGGAGACACAGATTTGGTGCTATATAAGCCAGGGTAAGCTGCAGGCTCATGGAGAAGCAGCTCCTGGGAGTGTAGCAAAGAAAATGTGTTGCATGACGATGTAGAAATGAAAAAGTTCAAAGGACAGTGTCAACTTTGTGATCAGGAAACAGTGGAGATATTGGTTTTGAGTAATGTTGCAAGTGTGACAAATTTCCACTTAATGATAGAAGTCGGTGAACTTGTTTAATTCATTATCATGTCTTTGAAGTTGTATGTCGTAATTGTAGTATCGAGTGGTATGAGCATGTTATAGTTAAGTTTGATTTGCCAGAAACTTATAACGAAAGGTGTGACAAAAGTATAAGGCTACTCTCTGGGATACAGCGGAGGCAAAAATCTTCAGTATCCTAGATATGCAAGAGGTACTTGCAGATTTCAGTGCACCCAGACATTCTAAAGTATACAGCTTTCCCCACCCCAGAAGGCGAAACCTTCCAGTTCTGGGTACTACCCTTTGGATTAAAGAATGCCTCAGCCACCTTCCAGAGACTAATGTCGGCGGAGGTCCTCACAGGCTTCTCGACCAATTTTGTTTCGCCTACCTTGATGGCATAATTGTGTAATCCAAGTCCTGAGAAGAACACTGCGGACACCTCCAGAGGGTACTTGAAAGACTAGAATTGCATGGCTTAACCTGCAAATTGTCTAAGAGCCATTTAGGGAAAACCACCATAGATTACCTGGGCCACATAATCACTCCCAAAGGGAACTACCCCAAGGCAACTTCAATATGGGTTATAGAGAAGGCAGCAGAGCCCACCAATAAGAAACAACCACGTCGTTTCTTGGGCCTGTGCAACTGGTTGCAAGACTACGTACCAGATATTGCTCGCCAAATGGCACCCCTGAACTCCCTACTAGAGAAGGAAACACGTTGGCGGTGGGGGGAACACTGCAATGCATTCTGCACCCTGAAGAGAAGCTTCCAACACCTGAAAAAACTCCACAGACCCCAAGGGGAGAGCCCCCTCATATTACAAACAAACGCCTGCCAAAATGGGCTGGGGATGGTCCTATATCAGGAGGACCTCGCCGGACTACCCCAGGCCATCACATATGCCAGCATCCGTTTGAATGTCACGGAACAGAGATATCGTATTAACGAACAAATTAATGAACAAGAGTGCCTCACCGTGATCTGGGCAGTGACGAAGTACCAGTATCACCTAGAGGAGAAGCACTTCATACTTCGCATAGACAGCAAGACCCTCCAATTGATGCGCGAGTCAAGAAACACCAAGGCCAAGTTAGGAAGATTGGAAATGTTCCTAACGGAGTTTGACTTTGAGGTGCAGAGCATTGCCCGAGCAAGTCAAATGATATGCCGAACGCCTTATCACGCCAGTCATACCTCGAGAGGGGACGAAAGAAAATGAAGAATGGGAGAGAATGATCCCTCCTTTGGCCTTATGTGAAATCCCGAGGAACACATCCGGCTCCTCCAGCTACAACTCAGTCGGTATAAATCAGATACCGCATCTCCTCAAGAACCAACCCCAGCGATTTGAACTTCCGAGACGACGTCTGGTCTTGAAGGGGGCAACCTGGGGCCCCGTAGAAGATCTGGATACCACGAAACCTGAGGATGGACTTGTGCCGCCCCCACCATGACTGTCGCCGGTATGTGTGATATACTGGTTCTGGAGGTCTGCCCACCTTTGGACCATACCCACGTCGCTGTCGGACATCTAGGGTAAACCCACCACTCTAAACACCGTGCTGAACTGTCGCCGGTTGGAGTAATTGGGTGCGACTCTGGTTGGCTCGGCCCTGGCTGGCTTTACACCTAGCTAGGGATCCTCATCGCCTGCTCTTCCTTAGCGTGGCAGACCTTAGTTCCTACCTCTATGGCATACACCCATAGGAGTGGTGCAATGTGACAAGCTAGGAAGGCGGCTACTTCCTTCGAATCCAACATGAGCTGTAACCCAGCGCCAACTGCCCTCTGCAGCATAAATCCCCGGGAATGAGCTCAAGCCGCCCGACAACTGGCGAGGCCTCACCTCCCGGTCCCCCCCACACTCACTATTTAAGTCACCCTACAAGACCGCCGGCGAGCCGCACCAAGTCGTCATCAATTTCCGTCAGGGGCTGCACGTCCCACTGGGTATGGCGAATACGTTGTTCCACAGGCTACCATTAGCAGTGCCCGCCACAGCACCAGCTCCCACCAAGGATTGGGCATGAGTTCCAGCCAGCTTCAGCAGCAACAACGGCCGAGTCAGGAGCTACCCCGAGCCACTCCCAATACAGGTAAACCAGTGTCTGTGTGCAAACCATAATACGAAGGCCAGTTAAGCCCACAGTAGACTTTGTGCCGTGCCATCATACTAAGTACTCTAGCTTATATACTGACTGGGGTCCGACGAGCAGTCAATAAACTCAGCCCAGTCATATCGTCCGTGTCTCTAAATGACACACAAAACCTTGCCCGAACGTGATGACGTCGTCACCCGACGTCACACCAAAAATAAAACATTTACAAAAATTAATTGAACACAACATAAATTTATTGTTTGTGATACTGTATTGCATTAAAAAAATTTCAGAAAGTTTAGAAAAAAAAAACAGAGAAATTATTTTATAAGAAATGAAGAAATCATGGAAACATTTTGGGAGAAAACCGGCTTTTCTATTCACAAATGAAACAATATTGCAAAAGGTAGGCATGTTCTGTTAAAATTATTCCTTAGTTGCGGCATGAACACACATTATCATCTTCTACACAGTAATAATGTGTTATTTATAAAGTCATATTTTTGTCTGCAATAAAAGAGGTTGAGCTCAAGCTCAAAGCTCAGAAACGTTTCCAGTACGCTCTCTCGAGCACAGCTTGAACTAAAAATACCAGGCTCACAGACCTCTACTGAATACTGTCGTGAAATAATACATGTTCTCTTTTAAATCAATTAAAAACATAATTTAGATTTACATCGTTCATTTATTAAATAACCTTAACACATACACAAATGTAGTTAGTCTAAAACAATGTTGAAACCAGAATCTTTATAAATTAGCATTGAATGAAAAATTTACACATCACAACATTTATGCTATACCACATACAATACGTTCAATTTATACTGTATGCTTAATGGGTTTCACAAAACCCAATTTTAAGCCACTTTCATCCTTAAACAACTTACTAATAAAATCTAACAACAAATGTTATAATTTTGATTGACTAGTTAAAAGTTTTAAGAAATAACAGTATCTAAGAGCAATTGAAGTTAAAAACAAACACCAAAACACAGTACATTGGTAAATCAAGACAAATTACACTGTTTTAATTTTGACCAAAATGAAACTCACTCTGCAATAGCTATTTTTTTAAAAACTTACTGATGTGAATAACATTCATGCAACATTTATGAAAAAATAGAAAATGTACAGTTCTCTAGATAGAGTAATTCTTTGATACTAAAAAACTTTCTAATGCTACAAAACAGGAGTAAAACTGGAAAGTTGTACTTTTTACTTGCCTTACCACAAACCAACAGACACATTCAAAGTGTGGATATTAACTCAGTCATTTGTCATAAACAAGTCCCCCCTCCATTTGTTAGTTCTCTAGTACCGCACCACAGACTTGCCCCTGGACACACACCAGTCTTGTTAACCATGTGTTGTATCGTCTTCCACAAAGTCCGCAGCTTCCTCTCTGGTTACGCACTCCACGTGACTCACCTAGAAAAATCATGCAACACCATTCACATCCCACATAACAGTAGCATAGATCCATAAATTTATCAAGACGTGGGCTTGGTTAGGTACGAGGGTGGAAGGGAGGGGGAAGAAAGGAGGATTAGCAGGTTACACGAGCATTAGCAGTGCTGACACAGTTAATCAGGCCAAATTCTAGGATAAAATTACCTCCAGTATAATAAAATGCATTATAGTGTACAGCAAATGCTTATTTTTAACACAAAGGATTAATGTATAATTAAAATAACTACATAAAATGGAAATTAAAATATGGGCAAAAACCCCTGAACTCCATAGCCTCCTTTTTTTTAGTTTGGTTTTACAATGAATTTATTATAATGAATAACATGACAATGTTATGAAATTCATTAAACTTTTGTTAAAACAGGGCTCTTATAAAATTATTTTTAACTTTTGTTTCATAAAAAAAGTTGCATTCACTCAAGCTTACAATACTATAATCCAAACCTTAACAACAGTCATGAATACAATTTTTTATTTTTTATTCACTATTTTTTTACAGTACAAATATTTATGTGGATTTGGCAAAGATTTTAGAAGTTAAGTATATTTTGATGATACAAATATTACATATAATGCAAATATAAGCTGTAGAAAATGTGATTTACTGGTAGATATTTTGTACATGAAAAGTATTTCAGATAGATAATTAACTACATGTTCTTAATTTACCTCTACTCTACAGACTACTGTAGTCAAATTATAATTTAAATTTGAAAGCAATTTATGGTATTATGTTTTTTATTTATAACCAAATTACTATATGGGTTCATCCAATACTGAAGTACTGTAGCACAATAACTCCAAAATGCAACAAACACAGAGCTATCAGTAAGCATTTTTCCACAATGGCTATTTTTTGACATTCTGAGAAGAGATTACCTTGGCGGATATACAGTACTTAACATGTAGCAGCATTTTAAATTATATTTTTTTGAAACAATTATATTTAGCTACATCAGTTTTCTTGAAATACTTACATCTACGTGGGAAAGACACTTAATTCATTTACTATGCCTTGGTACATAAAAAGTGCCACTAAATATAGTTATGCCACAATCACTCTGTTGTTCCAATTATCAAATGCTGCATACAACATGCATGGAAGACAAATCCAGACTAGTTTAATTAATGGATTCATAACGTAAGTCTTAATACCAACGTATTCAAAATCATAGTGAATTTTCTTGCAACTGATATTTGTTTGGTTTAGAGTTTATACTGTTTTTAGAATAACCTTTAGAATGGTGCGTATAAAATGTTATGCCCTATTTGTAAAATAGATTGGCCTACACGTTGTGTGCCACTATTTAGAATAATAACATCCTGTGCATGTGTCCGGTTAGTGTTTTATTTGTTTAGAAAATAAGGACGTGTTGTAAAGGGAAGCTTGGTTATACAGTGTTCTTTCCTTTCTCTTTGGGAATAGCAATGTCATTCAAAATTACATGTGCGGAAAGGCTCATTAACCAATCAATATGGAGTACATAAATAAAACCCTTGAGAATAAACAGAAATCAATCAAACTTGTAATACTGTATCACAGGTAAATACTTACACATTTACGTTTCTCTGGTTTGTCTGACGAAGATGGGCTGTGATAAAGCATAATGATTGACAGCAATACATTTACCCTTTAAAGAATAAGAAGATTCAACATTTACATGAAGCACACATCTACATGAAGTACCCTGGTTAAGCAGGAGATATTTATCATCATGATGAGAACATATGCAATTAGAACACCTTATGTTACATCCTTGTGAATGCCTATACTCAGAATTATTCACTGATTTCCAATAATTTTTTTACTGCTTATGAAGGGCATGCATGTAGTAAAAAATTTCTCAGAGCAATAAAAATTTTTTTTTTCTCTCTCTCTTTTTCTCAGAATGACAAACTTCAAGACGAGTTTTAGTGAAAGAAATTTCAAAGTTGGGATAACACATTGTAATGACGCAATATACTTAAATTTTCGGGACTTGGGTGTAGAATTCTTTCGTGTGTACGAAGCTCGGGAAAGTTTCATAATAATTTCAACGGGTTTTCAGTAAAGCCGTGTTGGCTCGTTTCCCGTGTTTGTTTGTGTTCGTTTATCAGGAGTCCTGTTGTGTTTCATCATTTCAAACATCGTGGTTTTTTGGAACGCGTCATCATTAGTTAGATTAGTTCCTCCGGCGCCGTTTTGATATACGAGAAGTTCGTTATCCGGAGGTGAGTGCGTCAACAAGTTTTTGTGGACCGCGAAGTTCGTTTTTGTTGACAGCACAGTTTTAGTTTCCTGCGACGCAGTTACGATATCGGTAACGGGCGCAGCAGTATCGATGTCAGGCTGAGCGTGGGACAGCGCAGTTCTCACGCTGCTGCGAGATGATAGGCGCTTATCACAGGAGAAGGGGGGGCGATAGGCCAATATATACTGGTGGTGCCTATCGCCTAAAAAACAAAGTAATCAACTGTGGAAGAGGACGCATAAGGCGTGTGACGACGCATCAGGCGTGGGGGTCGTTAGGGTGCCAGGAGGGAACGAGCATCCCTCCTGTCTTCGTAAAATAGTCTTGCAATGCAAGTTTTGAAACATTAATAAACAGTTAAACCACTGTGGCGCTGTTCGGTACTTGAATATTTATCTCTGAACGGTTCGTACTCTGCATACTGGACATTCGTATGTGAACGGTGTCATTCAAAAAATGATAAATAAAGTATAGAAGAAACTAACTTCGTACTTGAACTTTCTTTCATAATTAACTAACATCCAATGGTACTGAGTCTCGTGTATTCTACCTTGAGCAAGCCGTGGCAAGTAAACAGTCGGCAGTGTAAGCGGCGAAACGTTACAAGATGGCGCCTAACCTTTGAGGCTGCTTTATTCTAAATATTTTGTAACGAGCAGAGGCACGCTTCATTACAATATGACGCACAACTGTGAGGCAGAAATAATATTTTAAATATCGCTCAACTAGCCACTGCCCGTTTCATTACAAAATGGCGCCCAACGGCGAGGCTGCATGTTTTTAAATAACGTAGTAACGAACGCACTATCCGCATTATTACAACATATTAGTCTTCCGGCAAAAGTTTAAACAACAGTTCATTTTATATTTAGAATGAATTGATTTGATTAAGTTTCGTTTTCCTTCGGCTAGATTTGAGCTTAATGGATTCGATACTCAGACCACTGGGTCTATGAAAAATTGAAAATTAAAATGTCTGTGATTCGGATACTTTAATGAAATCATTTTCAAATTTCCAAAACAAACTGAAATAAAGTAGGAATGTTTGCTCCAACCACACATACAATTTTACTGTAGACAAGTCTTACGACCTTGGTAATGTCCGCGTCCCTTGAATATCTTTTTCTTTCTTGCAGACAATAAAATCAATAATCTAATACTTTTTGGCTACTTCTACAGCCTGCTCACATTTAAGATACTTGCAATAACTCTCTTCCATCGGCCTACCATTATGATGGGCGGTCCAAATCAAAATTAAATCAGAAAAAATTTAAAGGTCTGACCTCTGTAATGTCTAAAGAGAGAGTCCCCGGCCATGATTAGGGCATCCCTCCTTCTTCTTTTAACAAATCATGGGAACAAATAATTTTCTGATAAGAAAAACTTATCTATAAACTGTTTAAAATTAATTATCTCCTAGGCCTACAAATTAACATTATGCAAACCCGGAGTTTGACATGGAGAAAACACACAAAAATAAATAAAAGAATTTACACCATCTGTGACATTAAATTGTTTAATTAATTAATAGGACGCATGACGTTGGTTGGATGACAGCTACATCACGGTAGAACAAGGTTTTGATGTGTTGGTCAGACACTGGTGATTCTATAAGCTGACCGGACTTCGGCCGGTATATAATAACGGCGCGTAGCTTGATGGCACGGTACAAAGTCAAATGTAGGCTTAGCAGTCCTGCCTATTGGATGGCACACAGCCATGGGTTTACCTGTGCTGGAGGTGGCCCGGGGTGGCTGCTGACCCAGCTGCTGCTGAAGTTGACTGGAACAAGTGCCCCGACCTGGGGCGACGGTGGTGCTGCGGTGGGGGAGGGCTGCCGGTCCGGCGACACTGGAACCAGGGATTTGCGATCCCTAGTGGAATGGGCCATTCCGGACGGAATTAGTTGACAATCGAGTGTGGTCGGCCGGCTGTCTTGATTGGGGGATAAAATAAGGAGTGGGAGGGAGCTGGGAGGTAAGCCCTCTCCAGCTGGCAGGCAGCTTGAGCTCGTTCCCGGGGGGTTATGCTGCAAAGTGCAGTTGTGGCTGAGTTACATCTCCCGTTGGCTTTGGAGGCTGCAGCTGCCTTCCTTTCCTGCCACTTCGTACCACTCCTTTGGGCATACGGCATACAGGTAGATACAAATATTGGCCTCACGAGAGGAGAGCATGCAACAATGTTTCCGTACTAGGCGTAGAACTAAGCTGAGGCCGAGCAGACCAGACTCGTACCTAATTATTCCAACCAGTGACAATTCAGCATGGTGGTTGGAGTGGTGGGTTTACCCTGGAAGTCCGACAACGACATTAGGTGTATGTCCAAAGGTGGGCAGTCCTCCAGAATCAGTCTATCACTCCTTCCGGTGTTAGTTCAGCATGGTGGGTGGAGTGAATCGGCTGGATTAGCTAACTGACAGCCCTTGGATTGTGTTGCTAGTGGCTGTGGCTCTGCATTACTGCGCACCAGGTGCACAGTACGGGTGGCCGTCGACTGGGAGTGTTTTATAACGTACATGCACACGGTTAAGAGAGCCCACAGTCCTACTCTAGGTTCGGTAATTGGTTTGTCAAAGACACAGTCTCCTCCTTTACCCTGGTGGACTGACGTATACAAAGGATAAAATCACAGTCACCATAGAATTAGCACTCAGAGGTTTGAGAGAAAACGTGTTAGACACGGTGGCCCGTACTACCTCCTAACTATTCAGGAAATGAACGGAGGTAAACTATGTAAACCAGATGAAGGGAACCTGGGTCTAACCTGAACAAGAGCAGATGCAGCTAGGTGGCTATGATAACAATTGTCCCTAACTATCTCAATGTCGTTGTCGAGAAGGGACTTCGAGAGCCACTACCAGAAGGGTAGTGTGGTTGCCGTTACCAGAAGGTTGTTCAAGGGGTTCAAAGACTTCTTCAGGGGTTGCTGGTGCATGTCTTGAAGAGCTTCCCGTAGGTCACGAAGACGTTCGGGTCAGCAGAGAACCCCAGCACACAGGATGGTGGAACGAGCTGCTGGAGATGAACTCAGAAATACGCCTGGAGAACAACTGCTGTTCCTCGGCAGTGCACGGTTATATATTATACCTGCTCACAGGCCCGTCTGGGGTTGCAGGGTGCAGGCGACGAGCTCCTCCTGGGCGGAGCTTTGCTCTGTAGTGCGATCCCTGGGTCCGTGGCAGAACTATGCACCTCTGTAATGCTGGGTTGCCTTGGTTACTTGGCTAGCCTCAATCACACGTGAGGGGGTGGTGTGATGTCTGACATAAGGGCGAACAATCTTGGCTGACGTGTCTATGGGTGCCCCCGCAACTAGGGGCATACTTGTAGGCTCTCGTAGTAAGTCGTTTAGTGGTTCAAACCCAGCCTGGGGTAACGTGATGATACGTACAGATGAGGCAAAGTCGTGTTTATGTCTATGGAAGCGTCACATGTCAAAATGTCAGATTGAAATGTAAACAAACGAATAACATTTAAAAAAATCTTATATCCTTATATTGGATATGGATAAGTTTGCTAACCCACAACAATAAAAATTTGTTGACAATTACAGACTGCGTGAAGTAGGGAGTATAAGACAGTATGGTCTGAAAAATCCACATGGTGGGCTATACCGCGATAAAACCACACTGTGGTTTTCAGCCAGATTACAAGCCCTACCTCTAATTCCGTCACTAGCATAAAATGAGGTCTTTGGCATTTTCCTGGAATTCCTCTCCATTCTACATGCTTGCCTGATATTGTCTGGTGATTCTCGCATTAATGCTGCTTCGACTACTCACAAATATCTACGACCACTGGTTGGTGCTTCAAGCGCCACTGCTCAATGGGTGATCAAATGCAAACCCACACACATGGGACCATGTGCATACTACTAACACTATTTACCTAATTTCGTGGTTGTTGCATGCTTTTTTTGAGGTACACTATTTTCACTAAATTTCCACACTTTCTCACCTACCACAGTTACGAAATTTGATAATGAAATGTGGCACGCCACCATGACCACTGGGCAGGTGAGTGTAAGCGGTTGGCATGACACAGAGTGCTAATGGACTGTGGCGACAACATGGGTGTGTGCGCGTCTATGCACACATGCACCATTAAGGCAGCCAGGGATTTCGTGGCCTGAGGCGCATCATGACCAAGAGAGCAACTGAGAGTTCCTGCCTACCACTCGGGCAGAGCAGTCGTGCTTGTGTACTGTTTAGAAGGGCTAAATAAAATCTGTACATACGCAATGTTTACAATGTTTTTATTGTCTCTCTAGCTTGCCTTCGCATTAGAGCATCTCTGTAGCTACATGAAATAAACACGTACGTGTAGACACCGTAAGACGAAAGGAGGGATGCCATTGAGAACTCACCTTATTCCGAAACTTGACACCATAGAACTTGTTTGCATGGACCAGCAATTCAGGTCGGAAAGTAGTAGTAATGAACTGTGCATCTTTAGACAGCTCATGGATCATGTCTGCAACGGCCATTCTGTGTTGAGAATCCAAAGCCTAAAATTTAAAAATGTTTGCAATTTATAACTGACTAAGTTTCCCAAAGCAAAGCATCACACATTTACAGAATTCCAGTTACCAGTCCTACATACTCTGCAGTAGCTTAAGTCTAGTAAGTTTCTGGCCAAGTTCTTACTGCCCTAGATATTTTCTTTAAAACAATTAAATCATTTGTTACAAAATTTTTGCACGAGGAAATCATGCCAGACGATGCTGCTGGTCGGCTAGTTTTCTGAAGGATCTCCAGTTCCTTCCCACCCTTGCATTCAGGTGCTGCTGCATACTAGTCTCGTTTCACCTTTGTGGGCTCTCAAGACTTTGATGTTAAGAGCTGCCCAAACCTCTCCACTTTATTTTTACAGATTACAATTATACTTTGACCACTTGAATAAATACACTAATGTTTGTGAAAAATGCAACACCAAGAAGGATACATGTGATTGAAACAAACTGTATACCACAGAATAGGAAAATGAAAATACAAAATTGATTAGGATTGCAGAACTGTACATGGTCTCTGTCCTTGAGAACTCAGTATGGTGTGAAGCCGCCACGTGCTGCAATGAGCCCCTAAACATTGTGGCATGGAATCAAAGAGGACGTGGACGATCCTGGTGAATCTCTCTCCACACGGTTTGTATACAAGTCCACAAAACATAAACAGTGGTTGTTGGAGGACTGTGACAAACAAGTCGCCAACCAACCATATCCCACACATTTCGATGGGCGACATGTCAGGCGAACGTGCAGGCCAGGGAAGCAGTGGTAACAGTCGTTTATTGAAGACTTGCACATTCCTCGCCACATGCATCCAAGCATTGTCCTGCTGAAATATGGCATGTGAAGTCGCCTGAAGGAGTGGCAGTACCTCGGATTCTAAAACCACCCTGATGTAGTGGTTGCTGTTCAGATTGCACTCAATACGTAGGAGTTGATATTGCATGTTGTATCCAATTGGGCCTTAAACCATCACACTTGGCGTTAGTTCGTTATGCCATTCCACAACGCAGGCTACCAGATTGTGGTCACATTGGTAGCATCTAACATGTATGTAGTCATCACTGTAGGACAGGTTGAAGCAGGACTCATCCAAAAATACTACATTTTGCAACTCAGCATGCCAACGATGGCATTCACGTGCCTATTGCAGTCTGAGGCGTTTGTGGTTTCTGAACAATGGAAGCAGACGCAATGGCATATGTGGCACCAGTCCAGTCCGTGGCAGACGGCATCGAACCGTTGATGCTGACAGGTTCACACCCGTTGCAGTGTTCCAGTGTCGAGCCAACACTATGAACGAGGCTGTACGGTCCGTTACAGCCATGCGGACCAGATGGCAGTCATCCCGTACTGTGGTCACATTGTGTGGTCCAGTACCCGCTTGTCTCTGCATACAACCTTCTTCTATCCACTGGTTCTACTCACGCATCGCTGTCGTAGCAGCATATCCTGTACGAGCCGAAATGTCATGGTATGACAAACCCGTTTCCCGGAGACCAATCATTCTGCCCCGTTCAAACTCACTCACATGCTGAAATAACGCCCTTTGACATCGACGAGGAATACTGGCACTTGCTTTCACTTTGTTTGACGGCTCTTCACTGACTGACCTTTATAGTCATACAAGAGAGGACACTGCTGGACCTACTTGTATGTCATCTCTCTGCAATTGTAATCACTTATTGCTCGTACACTGTTCTACACAATCCTCCGAATTTGGATTCATTAGGGCCATTCTTTCTGAGTGTTGCAATTTTCACAAATAAGTGTATAATGACTTAAAAACTGTGAATGATTAAAAAAATTACTGGTATGGAATTGATATTCTATACCTTCAGACAAAAAAATGAGAAATAATGCAGAAGTAAAAAACAACAACAACAACAAACATACCTGGTCAATCTCATCAAAGAGATAGAATGGTGCTGGGTCACACTTCTGGATGGCAAATATGAGACCCAATGCCACAAGAGATTTCTGTCCACCTGACAGTTGGTTCATCTCCCTCATCTCAGCATTGCGACCCGTGAACGATACTCGGATACCAACACCTGTGAACTTGTCCGCATCTCCTTCCTGCAACAAAACCAGACTTCTACGAATTCCCTGATAAAAAATAATTTAATAGACACCTTTTTGTAAAGATATTTAGAGAGCAAGAAGTGCTACACATTTTTCTTTAATTTTTCATAACAATGCCTTGCACACACACTTTTATCATAATTATTGTTACACAAGGCCAATTTCTGTAGGGGGGATTTTTCTTTTTTTTAAATTCTGCTGCTAAATATTAAGGTAATGCCAGACTCCAGCCCATTATGCACATCAGAGGATAGTACCCCATGTAAGTAAAACTCTTCTATTTGTCATACCATAATAATTGTGTATGGGTTGCACATTTTATGCCAATCCTGTCAAAAAAGAGGGGCTACAATTGTTATGTAAGTTTCTTCTTACAGTGTAAAAGTCGAAGTTAATTACTTTTATTGTATGATTCAGAACACATGTAAAAATTAGCATATGTTGGTTGTTTATGACTAAGACTGTCAGATATTAGAAAATATCTTCCGTACATAAGTCTCAACACAGTGTTAATTACACAGTACCGAGCATGAGGACTACCTCCTGGTCGGTAACTAGTAAGAGTCGCAAGCTTTCTAGCTCTCTTGGGCATGCCTACTGCTGTGGCATCTGGCTAGAGGGGAACACCAAAAATAAACCAGCCAATGTTTGTATGCAATATGAGCGTATGGCTTTGTTCTTTATGTGTTGCCACTTCTTCCATCAAGTCACAATTGTTATGTCCATATAACTACCAAGATGACAAAAGCTAGAAAATTGTTTAGCTGTATCAATCTGTTTATAGAAATACCTCAACAAATACAATGCAGTGGAACAGCACTTTAACGAAGATAACGATGCTCAGATAAATAATTGTTATAGTTAATAATTTAGGGTTGTGCAAATATTCGGTATACCGAAACAATAATGATAAATAAAAACTTTCCTTTTTAATTTTGGCAAGAAAACTGGTTAGTGAAAGTTTAAACAAAATGAATATTTTCAACTTTGGTGAATATTTAGAGTGCTTATCAAATGTCTGTTTGGTTGAATAACAATATATGTGTACGTGTTTCCATTGGTTTGTGTCCGTTATAATAATACAAAAAGAACTACATAAAAAAAGTGAAATACTGACAATAAATTTAAATTCTGCATAAATATTACTACAGCATATTTAATTCTTCAATATGCAATTCACTCAAATCACTTTACTTTTTGCATGAGTTTAAAAGAAATTTTGTTTTTAAAATTGATACGACCATTGATGATACCAAGCTAGTGTGATTTCATACTTTAAATTACATGTTAACATTAAATGTTCACTAGAGCTGAGTTCTCATAAAATTATTTTTCATTTTCGTTTTGTGAAACAAAAAATTATAGTATGTATGTACTTACATCATGAGATACTCCACCTTCCTCATCGTTTCGCCTCATAACTAGTTGCGCATGACCTGATGGAACCAGCTTGTGAAACACCTCGCTGAAGTACTTGGAAACCTGTTTGAATGTAAATTCTATGGCCTCATATTTTCTCTGTTCCAGGACCATCATCAGTTCCTTTATTTTCTCATCTCTGCAATGCGAAAAAAAAAAGTATGTTATTTTCAAGATACTGATATCAAGTCATGCAACAGCAACAAATAATAGCAGGAAAATTAACTATGTGATCACATTTCGACTGTACAGTAAACTTTTGATTCTAACACCTTTCATGATTCCCAGGAAAAGTGTTGTTATTTCGAAGAGGTCGTTATTGAAAAAACCTTTCCAATTTAATTTTTTTCATGGTTCCCCAAGCTTCTGCAGGTAACTACAGTTGGTCCACGATTGGAAGAAAATTTTGAAAATCAACCTTTGAAAAAACACCCTAGCCGTTAGCGTCATGCATATAACATTACAAACAGCGGCGAGCGCGGATACAGTTATGCCGTTAGGTTGCCAGCACAAAGAGAGGAAATAGTTCCACAGTTTTAACGTAATTGTTAATTTATCGCTTACAAATGGGTTTCGAAAAGACTTGTATCTTATTATGCCAATTATTAATGACGTGATGCTAACGTATTTAGATTTCAACGTTTCTTGCATAGTCACATGATCAACGCTCAAGGTGACAGTAGCGCAGCCATTTGTTTACAAACCTTCGTTCCGTGTGTTGTTGACTGGGTGTGGTTGACACACATGCCAGAGAATTTGTGCGATTATCTTGTTTAACCTATAATAATTCATTTATTGGTTTTTTTACTAATATCCGCTCTTTATTATTTCTCGTTGTACTGATTCCTTGCGTTTCCGAAACCTGTATAAGAGATTACTCTTAGTGCGTTCTCACATGTTTAATATTTTTTAAATTTATTTCAGGTTTGCTTAAAATTTTATTTACTGTATTTTACGTTGTATGTTGCGGTAGTTTTTGTGTGCAGTCATGAGTTCTAGCAAGGTGAAGAAAAGAGAAGTCACCACTCATCAACACCTACAGGACATCATTAACCTCACCGAATCGTTGCATTCCCTAATTAGGCGAGGGGAAATGAAACCGTGCAATGTCGCGAAAAGAGCGGCAGAAATGTTGAAATTCTCCAGATCCACAGTGCTAAGGTATGTTAAAATATATATAGTATTAACCATTGCGTTTGCAAGTTGTGTGTGTTAAGGTCAATTATGTTGGCCTACGAAATGTGTTTACAAGAACATAAAGAAAATTTGTTAATAACTTGATAACATCGTCAAACATTGTCTACGCGTCTTTTTTACCGTTTTATATGGGTAATTATTGAGTTTAGGGGCTTTTCTGTAAAAATTAAAATAATCCACTCTACTAATGATGCAGAACACGAATATACGAGGGGCATTAACGTCCGACTAATTTCGTAACATGTGCCCACCTAACCTAACAGAACCTAACCCCACGATGGGTGAATCACTATTTTACATTATTCAACTAACCTAGGATTTTTGGATTTTACACTAACCTAGGATTGTAGGGTTATATAGACTCAAATGTGCGTGCATGAATCACCTAACCAAAAGGTGATATTACAATGTTTAATTAAAAATAAAAACTACTTTGTGTTGGAATTTGTGTACCCCTGCGAGGGATTCTTCATAAACAAACCAATATATACAGTGGAAATTTATTATAAAGACAACTGACAATGGTAAGGAAAATTACCTCTATAGCGAGTTTGTTATAGCCAAATAATTTTATATAGGTTATGGAGAGATGGTGCATTTTAAGATTCTGAAGAAACTGCTTGTTTTGTATTTAGAAGTTACATTGCGGTATTAATTGCCATTGTTATAAATCACTAAATAGATTACAGTCGATATAACTAGAACTTCCCCTACTATTAAACATATCTGTATCACTTCACTAAACACGAGAGGACACCGTAATCGATGAAATTGCAGTCATAATCTTTTAAGAAAACAATTGTGTATTAATGCATTTCCCCAACACCGCTGTTCTACAGCCATTGTCTTT
>NQII01000157.1:719099-738622 GCA_002778355.1 Clitarchus hookeri
AGACGGATGGGAAGCAGGCGTCGTCCACTTGACGAGGTTGTTTCTGGGAGCGGAACTGGTTGCCTTTGGAAATTATATGATGGCCTGCTGGACATGGGGAGGAGCGCTAGTTGGTGTTGGCTGGGTTTGAACTTGGGAAGGTATGTAGCTTGCAGGGAGCTCTAAGTGTCGAACCACCTTGTCTGCGGCTGAGGGCCGGTTATAAGTTACTGGTTTCTTAGGTGATGTAGGACGCAGTGACGAGATGGCACGGGGGATGTCCTATAGCAGCTTGTAGTGTAGATTTCTGTTTATGCTGGTCGAAGTACCACTCTGCCCAGCTGCTTCCTCTCTCCTCCACGAATACATCCGGTTGGCACTCTATCCATCCTCTACCAGGCCTCCATTAAGGGCTGTTCCACGTTTGGCAGCTTTATCTCGCCCAGCCTTGTGGTGAGGCATAAGGGGGAAGATAGCGTAGAGAGGAAGACAGTGGGTGTACCGTAGGGGCGGGCACAGCCTGAGAGGAAGAAGGTGTAGGCAGTTGGGTGTGGTTGGTAGGTCTTACTACTGGCCTCCAGCAAGAGTGTTGGCGGGCGGGAAGTCGCGGGCAGAAGCAAGCACTTGACTGAAGGTGTGAATAGTACGATAGGGGCGACCACTCTCGTGTTGCTCAGGAAGGCAGGAAGTCGCCATAGATCCAAGCATCACAAAGAGACAGAGCTCCCTGACAGGGACGGCTGTTTGCCTCCCTGCAAGTGTGTTGGCTGGGCGGGAAGTCGCCAGCAGACCCAAGCTCTTACAGAAGGGTGCAACAGTCGATTGGGCCGCCGTTTCGCAGAGACGGGGCTTCGTATAGGCGAGGAAGGAATAGGGGTCGGCGGCATGTGCCTGCTCCTGCAAGAGTGTTTGAGGTTCTCTTGAATGAAGCAGAAAACAACAGGAGTCAGGTCGAGAAAAATAGTAGCTGCGAGTGATAAATCAGCCAAATTGGTTTATATCTGTTTATTGCAGAAACAGTAAACACACATAACAAGCCTATATCCTGATTAGGGCTTTAAGGGTCGAACTTAGGTTGCCAACCGGAGTGACACCTGGTCTCGGACGACGTGGTGGCGCAGTGGGCGAGGGTAACCCCAATAGTCTGTACTCGGATTCGTGATCTGTGATAGTGTGGCTAGCTGGGTAGCCGAAAAGCATGGAAGGCATTGGTGAGCTGTCGGGCAGCTTGACATTCTACGACTGGAGTTGGCTAGCTGGTAGATGAAGTTGGTCTGTGTCCGGGCAGAGTGACAGTCTGCAACAGGTGCTGCACGAGTCAGCTAATGGTAGATGAAGTTGGTACGTATTACTATGTAATTCTTCTAAAGGTTTTAATAAAATACAATAGGTATAAATAATTTTTTCAAATTAATAAATTATTACATAATTTGTAAAGAGAAAAATTGAATATAACAGCAATCTATTTAATTTAATTGGACAAATCAAGACAAAGAGGGTTTGACACCTAGGGTCATAAAGTATATAAACATCCAAAAACTAAAAATTACTCACAAATATTTTTTTTATTCAATTTGAAATCTTGATTTACATAAGTTGTGTATCTTTGACCTGCCCTTGTTGTCAAAAATTTTAGTATGCTGTGTGGCACATTGTAATGTTCCGGGCCGCGCACTCGAGCCCCTTAGTTGGGCCGCCATATTGTAATGTTCCGTCTTATTTACTACCGTCTTTATAATAATGCAGCCGCACAGTTGGGCGCCATATTGTAATGTTGCGGAAGTATTACCCTGCCGAATGTTTACGTTGCCACGGTTTGCTCATAGGTAGAATACGAGACTCAGTACTAGTTGACTCCGATTAATTACAAAGAAGAAGTTCCAGATCAGTTTGCTTTATACTTTATTTATCATTGAAGTTTCACAGTGCACAGACGACTTTCTAGTTTGGAGAGTACGAACTTTCACAATTAGTTATACCAGTGCAGAGAACAGCGCTACAGTAGTTTACGGTTTATTAATGTCTCAAGCTTACATTGCATGACTAAGTTACTGAGGCAGGAGGGATGTTCGTTCCCTCCTGGCACCCTAACGACCCACGCCCTTTCGGGCTGGTGCGTCTTCTCACGCCCGACGCGTCTTCTTCGACGGTTGGTGACTTTCTCTCCAGGCGATAGGCACCACCAGTATATATTGGGCAGGCCTATCTCCCCCTTCTCCTAAGATAAGCGCATGGCCTCCGGCATTAGCGTCATCCAAGCTGTGTCCCGCGCTCACAACATGTTATTGTACCCGCAACGGCCTCATAACCAAAACAACAACTTTTGAAACTAGACGGTAAACGCAACGTAAACAGCAGATGTCCATTCGATAACCTTCAAAAGCACACACCACCGCGGCTTTAACTTGAAACCTGACAAAATATTACAAAGCTTTCCAAAGCTAAATACACACGAAAGAATTTTACACCAGTGTCCCGAAAATTTAAGCATAGTGCGTCATTACAACATTAAGTTGAGCGAGAAGTCAATTTTCAGTGGCTTCTTGTGGGAAAATTGGAGGATTTGTAACTATTTCAATACGTATACATCTTCAAACAAACTCGTATCCTGGAAAGACAAATATGGTACTCTTTGTCGCAAAATAATGCGTAAGAATCATGCCTGAGCGCTCATAACTCGCTGCAGGCAAAAGTGCAATCTTACAGGAAAAATCAGAGGATGTGGTTTTAAATGATTAAATATTGAACGTCATAGAGAAACAGATCTTAATTTGCCTCTGTCTACAAATCACAAATGTTTTATATGAAATAATTAGTCACTCCCTTCGTTTATAAGCACACTCTAAGACTGCAGTAACCTCATGTGGGGAGTGTAGCATAACCCTGCAGTGGTGTGGGTGCTTTCTTGGGGTGCAGATTTACAGTGAAAAACACGGGATTTTGTAACGTTCGGCCGCGCAGTTACACTGCCGATGTTACGTTGCCACGGTTTACTCAGAGGTAGTACACGAGACTCAGTAAAATGGACGCCTATTAATTAAGAAATAAGTTCAAGTTCCAGAGTATTAGTTATATATGTTTATTTAACATTTAGTGACACACTTCACAGCCGAAGTTCATAATATGCAGAGTACGAACGTTCACAGATAACCATACAAGTGCAGAAACAGCGCCACCGTCGTTTACAGATTATTCATGTCTCGAAACTTGCATCGCAGGAAATATGAAATGCAGCTACCTCCCACACCGGCGGAGAAATAAAATAACAAAGTCTAGTTGCAGATGTGGGGATTATCGTCCCGCCCGACGCGGCCTAGGCGAGCATTCTTGAGAGGAGACTGGCCTGAAGCACAGCTCATCACTGCTGAAGGGCGACAGACACGCGCGTATTTTTGCTGCCTATCACCCCCCTCTCCAGAGATAAGGGCCTAGCAAGCCATGCACGCTCTCAACACATTATTGAACTAAGACTGCGCCGTCAACATAAACAAACTTCTCGTACAACAAACCTTGTTGACGCATTCTGAAAAAAGGCTAATCTAATGTTGACGCTACTGAAATTGAATACAACAACGTTCAAAACGAAACGATAACCGGACTCCTGATAAACGTAAAACCACAAACGTCCACCCGATAAACAAACTATCACGTAAAAATGAACCACCACTGCTTTTAACTTCAAACCCGATAAAAATATTACGAAGCATAGCAAAGCTTAAGAAAAACGAACAAAATTGAAACACGTGTCCCGAAAATTTACAGTGAAAAACACGGGAAATAAACAAAGCCTGTAAATGACACAGTTGGCTGTTCCCTCACTACACAAACTTTCAGCATCCAGTGTCACATCACTTTTTATAAATGCTCTATAAAATAATAGTTTATAAATTAATGACTGTTTACATGTATAATTAGTGTCCCTGTGCAATTGGTTGATGGATGTTTCATCACAGTGGTTAGTGCAACAGAGTACTCGCTTCAGAAAACTGGCCTTCTTACACTTACTAGTAATTTTCACTTATATTCGTTTTTACAGACCACATTTACTCACGTGATAAAACAAAGAGAAATGCATGAAGAATATATGTGCATACATAGTACACAGCTATATACTATGCAATACAAAAAAATATTTTTCTAAATGTTTATACTCTATCAGTATAATCCCTTCACGGTAACTTCCAACTTTTACAAAACCTTACTAACATTCTACTTCCAGGCTATTCCTCCAGCTTGTGCAAACAAACCTTAACCGAGTCTAGAAAATTACACCAAAGGGACGACACACCACATTCGTGCACACTCTGTGTAATAATATTTTGTATAAGAACTATTTTCTCCCGGTTTTTAAAATTTCAATTTATCCAAAAATAAGGGATTTTTATGTTAAGACACGTATAAAACGCTTATGATACAAGACATACTTAGAAAAGAAACAAAAATGTCATACATGGGATGATTTTTCAGTTTTAATTCAAAAAGTGTGAATGTCAATAATTGGCATGCAAATAAGTAATTTCTCTTACCCTCGATCCAATTCCTCTTTCCTTTTCACTAGTTTCTCTTTCTGGTCAGAGAAACTCATGAACTGGTCTAAAGCTTTCTTGTTCACGTGGCTATATTTCTTCAGGTGGCTATTTGCTTTCTCCATTTCTTTGAACAACTGGATTTAAGGACACAATAAAGAAAGTAAATACTCGTTAGTACCATAAAGTAAAACAAGAGAATCACAAATTACCATAGATAAGCTACAGCATAAAATGAATGAATGGTCAGAGGGCGGACACCAAACATGCAGTATTCCACAACCAGAACTTTGACTCCTGTTACAAAACCAGAGGGGTTAGGGCCTTAACACCAGTTAACTGTGCAGAACTGCACAGTTGGTTACTGGCCCATCAATTGCATCTTTAAATCCCGACATCCACCTGGTTTAAAACACATGATAACTCCTCTGCCACATTTCAAATTATCTGTTCACCTCCTAGCTGCTATGTTCACTGATTGCCAAACACCACTTAACATACTGTAATATGCCATCACTCGCCACCTGAAGAAGCTGGCCTAACCAGGGAAACATGGGGATCACATATCTACGTCAAAAATGTAGTCGCCCGACTTTGTGTGTGTATTCGCTAGTACTGCCCTGTGTGTACTAAAATTTTCTATTTCTTTTTACTTAATGTAATTAGTGGCCTAGCAGCCTATTCCCGCCATATTAAATGAGTATAAATTTTGAAACATAGGTAGAGGTTGCTGATGGCAATTGTGTTTTCTTGGGGTGTAACAGTTCCCCTCATATCTGCATTTCATTGCTTCTTCAGAGTTTCATTACACGTCAAGCTTCAAGTATGACAGTCGCCTATGAGCCCCACCTAAAATTGTCATCACTTTAGCAGGTGCTATACCCATACTCCCAAGAGCATCTATCCATTCACATTTCTTTTTTAAAGGTCTTTGCACAAGACATTACCATATTTAAGAGTGCATGGGAACAGGATCTTTTTTTTTTGTATGTTCAAGGTACAGAAGCAAGGAATCAATACACAGGCGACAATAAAATGTGCATCCTGGCACCTTATGGTTTCTACATGCAATGTTCTCGTTGGTGCTCTGTACTATGGAAATTAGATTTGTAACAGTGGGTCTTTATTACAAACGATGAAAGCCCATATATTAAACTAAGTCCATATGTTTGTAGTTTCACTACACGTCTTAAAGATATTGAAGTAAAATGCCTTGAATACTAAAAGCACTTTATTATAAAAGATTGGACAAACAACACAACACACATAAACAAGATAAGCATAGAAGAAAAAACTTGAAGGTTAGTTTTACTGTGACAAAGAAGAAACCATAGAGATAGAAGAACTGAATAGTGGCACTATCATAAAGAATTTTACTTAACACTTAAAACTAGATACTTTAACACTTTCCCTTGTTAAATAAAAATTCACAAAAAATACAACTCTATATAAGTCCCATCTTGTCACACAACATCCGCAAACGAGGGGCGGCTAGTGGCTTGGTCATGATATCTGCAACTTGATGCTCTGAAGTAACTTTATCGACAGCCAGTCTACCTTCTGCTACATGCTCTCGAATGAAGAAGTGCTTTCTTCGGATATGCTTGGCTCTACGATGACTTTCTAGATTTTCTGCAAGTCTGACAGCTGCAGCATTGTCTATCTGTAGAACTTGAACTTCTTTTGACTTACTCATTTGGCTCAATAGACGACTAAGCCAAATTATTTCTTTTGAGGCTTCACTAGCGGCGACAACTTCTGCTTCTGTGGTAGAATCTGTAACTGATCCCTGACGTTGACTTAGCCATGAAACAGCAGCGCCTGCATAAGTTATTAAAACACCTGTTGTTGATCTGCCTGTTTTGAGGCATCCGCCAAAATCTGCATCAGAAAAACAGCCAAAAATCCCTTTCTCTGCATTCTGCCGATATAGAAGGCCATAATTATGGGTGCCTGCTATATATCTGAAAACTCTTTGAAGTCTGGTAATATCTTCAGCAGTAGGATTTTCAAGAGATCTGGATAAAAATCCGACTGAATAGGCTAAAGCAGGTCTAGAGCCTAACATCAAGTACATTAGTGAGCGATATGGAAACTGATGTGCTCTTTCTGTTGCTTTCTCTGAAATCAAACTCTCTTGACTCTGAAGAATTGGTGAAGAAACTGATTTACAGCCGACAAAATTGAAACGTTCAAGTATTTTCTGTACATAGAACTTTTGACACACTCTTATACCACCATTCGAATGTCTCTCAATTTGTAGTCCTAAAAAATATGACGGTTCTTCAGATGTAATTTTACGCTCAGCTTGAAGCTGATCTAAAAACTTCTCTAATTCTACTCTACTGGTAGAAGCTATGATGCCATAATCTACATAAAGAGTGAGAATTATCTTGACACTACCTTCATCTCGAATGAACATACAAGGCTCCGCATCGCTGGCCTTGAATTTGAGTGATGTCAGAAACTTGCAAATACGCTTGTTCCAGCACCTTGGTGACTGCGTAAGTCCTACCCGTGCCGTCATCAAATCCCTCTGGCTGCTGCAAGTAAATATCTTCTTCCAGCTCTCCATAAAGAAAAGCTGTAGATACATCGAACTGAACTAAGTGCATCTTCTCTGTCACAACACCAAGCATCAAACGAATAGTTTGCAACTTTGCTATTGGACTAAATGTTTTAGAGTAGTCAATGCCCTTATGTTGATCGTAACCTTTAGCAACTATGCTTGATTTTCTCTTCTCGATGCTGCCGTCAGGTTTCATTTTGACTCTATATACCCATTTGCATGGAAGGGCTCTAGNTCTCGATGCTGCCGTCAGGTTTCATTTTGACTCTATATACCCATTTGCATGGAAGGGCTCTAGCTCCCTTAGGTAAGTACTCTAGATTGTACGTATCATTCTCAAGTAGAGAGGATATCTCACTGTTCATTGACTTAAGCCATTCTTGACCATACTTGCCACCTACAGCTTCTTGAAAACTTTGTGGATCCTCTTCAGCTATCATGATCATTACAAAATCATTATAATATGTTGACGCTTTGTTTGTGTTTCTATCACGCAGTTTTCGGGTATCTGCTCTTTCAGTGTGCTCTAATCCAGACTCTGGTCTAGATTTGGAACTGGACACTTCACCACTTGAATCTTCTTTATCTTTGGTTGAAATATCTTGCTGAACAAGTTCCACTTCAACCAACTGTTCTTTTGATGGAGTGCTCAGGAAAGGTACTTTTACTTTCTCAGCACAGTCACGAAGTATTTCTTGAAAACGAACATCTCTGGATAACACGACTCGCCTATCTTCTGAAATATAGACTCGGTAGCGTTCTTCACCATCGTAGCCTACTAATAACCTTTTTGAGCTTTCTTATCCATCTTACACCTCTTCTGCACAGGAACATGAAAGTAACAGTTTGAACCAATAATACGAAGATGTCTGATTCTTGGTTTTTTACCAAACCAAAGCTCGTAAGGACTTACTCCATTTACTGACGACTTCCCCGTTCTGTTTAGTATGTAGACCGCTGTTGTAACAAGCTCAGCCCACATTGCTTGTGGGAACTGAACATCAGAATTCGAGTACATAAAAGTTCTTGCCAGTTCAACGATTGTTCTGTTCTCTCGTTCACTGCTACCATTTTTCTGTGGAGTATAAGGAGCTGTCAACCGCTGTGTAACTCCCCTTTTTAGCAAAATCTCTCGGAACGTCTGCATTGTCGAACTCACCACCATTGTCGCTTAGAAGCTCTTTGATGTTGTGACCTTGTTTCTCAGCATGAGCGAGCATTTGTTCNATCTCTCGAACGTCTGCATTGTCGAACTCACCACCATTGTCGCTTAGAAGCTCTTTGATGTTGTGACCTTGTTTCTCAGCATGAGCCAGCATTTGTTCTAAAAAAATCTNGCATTTGTTCTAAAACAATTTTGACATCTGACTTCTCTTTGATGACAAAACCATACTGAAATTTAGTGTAGCTATCTTTAAATACAACTAAATAACGTTTCTTCTGGAATGACTCAGCAAAAGGTCCGCAAACATCGGTTGACATATGNCAAAAGGTCCGCAAACATCAGTTGACATAAGCTCTCCTGGTTTCAAAGCCTTTCTTCTAGTACCAAAAGGCAGTCGATGAGACTTGCCATAAATGCAAGGTTCACAAATTTTGTCATCTAGATTGACTTTAATATCTAGCTTGCATTCAAGCTTTTCTTATATGTGACGTTTATCTTGGTGGCCCCATCTCTCATGATACAACTGCAGTGGGTCACTTGATTCTACAATGTTGATACTACTGCTACTCGGGCTAACAGTCTTAATCTCTGCCTTATATAATGTTCCATTCTTCTCTCGAGTGCCCACCAGCACTGGAGCACCATTTACTGAAAGCGAACAGGAGGTAACTGTTGACTGGAACTTGCTATTTGGATTTTTATCATGTGCAGATAATGGAGAGAATAAATTTCTAGCAATCCTAGGAACTAACCAAACGTCCTTTAACTGCAAACGTTGGCTCCTGCCATTAACTATGGAATTGATCTCAATAACACCGCTACCAACAGCATTTAGTTTTTCATCTCCAGCTGCCTTAATACTGCACGAGTTCTCAAACTCATTAAAAGAACTAAACCAATCTAAACGACTTGTAACGTGTTTAGTAGCTCCATTATCCACCCACCAATCCTCTGCATTAGGCTCAGCAGCTAAGATTTCATTGTGAATAGACACAAGAGCAATCGTATTTGTAGAAGCTCTAGAATCTGCGATATTACTCTGTGAATTACTACTAACAGCATTAGGGCGTGGACGACCATCCGCAATCCACTTTCTACACTGACGAACCCAGTAACCAGGCTGGTGACAGTAATTACAATTACCTGACTTCAACTTTTGAGCAGTGTAATTTGGCTTATGTTTATTAGTTGAGCTATTACAACTCTGTTTCTGTCTATCGAACCTAGCCACTAAAGTTTCTGGTTTATTACTCTCATTCCTTGTAAAGGGTTTCATATTTCGTTCAAAAACACAGAGCTGCATATTCAATTCATCAAATGAACGAACTTCATCTTTAGTAAGCAGCATCCAACTAGATTTAAAACTTTTGAACGAACTTAATAAAATATGCAAAATTTTACATACCAAAAGCAGATCTGGGAGAGTTTTTTCATTTATCTCTTTTAAACCGTTATTTAGTTAATTCCACAGACTCCTCAGCTTGGCTACATGAGTGGAAACGTCATCACCTGATGTCCAATTAAAAGAAAAGAAATCTGCACATACTTTGAAGAGGTGGTCTTTTGATGTTGCCTCAAACTGCTGCTTCAAAGCCTCCCAAGCTTCACAGGAAGTATCTTTGTCCATTATCTTCTGATAGGCTGCATCAGAAACCGCACTAATGATCATTGACTTAGCGTAGCTATTCGCTTTTCTATACAAATCACAAGCTTCTTTGTGATCTTTCACTTCCTATTTTGTTGCCTCACCTTTTAACGGATCTGGTTTCTTCAACTTCTGACAGATACAATCTAATGCATCTTCATGGTAATCCAGTAAATCACGAATCTTACGCTTCTAAACTGGCCAATCTGCTTCACTGGTCAGTGGTTTAATGTGCTTAGCAAACTCCATCTTCTATATGGACTCAACAACACTTCACACTAAACGAACAAAATTTAATAATTTACTGAATAACAAATCATCTAAATAAAGCGACTGGTCCCATAACCTATTGAAGTAAAATGCCTTGAATACTAAAACCACTTTAAAATATCGGACAAACATTGTCTTGGATGACCAACACAAGACACACAAACAAGATAAGCATAGAAGCAAAAACTTGAAGGTTATTTTTACTGTGACAAAGAAGAAACCATAGAGATAGAAGAACTGAATAGTGAATTTTACTTAACACTTGAAACTAGATACTTTAACAAAAGAAACTGCGCAGGCAAGCCCTAATTTAATTTTTATTATTTTCACAATTAATTTTTCTTTTTGAATATGCTTAAAAGCAAATCCATATGGGTTTATATAGATTTTTTTACCATTTTTACCTTTTCTGGCGAAAAAGTATTCCCAGAATATTTATTTATTGATGCACATATTTCCACAAGCAATGAATAAAAAAGATTCAGGACTGATAACTCTTCTGTTAGGAAACTGTACACATGAACACAATTAATGATGAGCGAAAAACACCCATGACCATGAATAGATCACTTAAGTTATTTTCCGCTTTTAACTACTAACAGATGAGACATCAGTGAACAAGTTGATGAAACTAATCATTATCATGCCACTGTGTTTTTGTTTGCTCTTATTTGTACTCTTAAACGACACACATGTCTAACAGGAACAGGACTGTACAATATAACTGCACCAGGTTAAGTATTCTATCAAATTTTTGTTTGAAAAAGTAAATTGAGATGTCTAACTTAATACTTTTAATTATTTCTATCCACACACTTGTATTTTACTGCAAAGCACAATGCACTGAACTGGCTAAAGTACCATATAGTAAACATAATTAGGTAACTTTGCACCTACTTTTAAAAAATAAAAATTTTTTGACTACTATTTTTGAGTTTATATCCAACAGACGTATAATGGTTTTATAAGAGCATTCCCATTTCATATTTTACTCAGAGTATACCAAAACAACATACAGCACACTACTTATGAAGTAATTTATTCACATTCAAAAACAACATAACCTTCATGCTACATGTAAACATGCACAGACAGTACATGCCATACACCAGAAAATAATCTTGCTGCTGTAGATGAGAAAGACACTATATGTAATTTGCGAACCGTCTGCGCCACATACGCTTCATGCAGTGTATTGATACATAACATTTTTTGTGGCAATCTGATCTGTTCATTATCTCAAATTCATGTCAACATCTGTGGTACGGCTATGGTGTGACATGTTTTTGTAAATGCTGCAACATTCTACGAGATGTTCCATTACCATGAAAAGAAAAAATTAAATTTTATGATGTTAGTACGAAATAATGGCAAAATATTGATAGAATATTTTCATAATATAACTAAGTCGTAATAAAATTTTTTTTTAAGCGGGGGAAGAAAAAAACCCTTATTATATTGCATAGGCTTTTTCCAAGACCAAATCAGTTGTTCATTACAAAAAATGTTCATTAAAATGCTCTACTGCAAAATTATGGAGATGGGCATCACCAAACAAATTTGACTTAGGTGATTTTATGGGCGAGAAAATCAACTTTATAACTCAAATGTAAGAACAAGCATTCAGGTTCTCTGTAGTACTGTATATATTACTTTATAACATGCTATGTACAGAAATTTAATTAAATGTACAAGTTCAGAACTCTAAAGACAATACTTTAAGTACATATTTAAATGAATGGAGAACTTACACTCTTTGTACTCATACTCTGATATTTTGCAACAATGTCCGGTGAAGGCAAAGAACCTAGATCCTGAATCTTTTTTGTACACTCTGCTATCTTCTGTTGCAACGTGTTCTGCTTGGACACCATCTTCTCTAAGTCTTTAGCATCATCGTCTATCTTCTCTTGGATCTCTTTCTCTTTGATCTTCCATTTATCTTGTGCTGCCTGCTCACTTTTTTGCTGGAAATCACAAAAATTAATAATAGAGCTTGTGGCTGCAATGGAAAGACCCCAATAACATTAAATAGGGACTGAAAAAAACTCTTAAACATAGAATAAGGGTAGCATACATGTGACTGTGTTGTGAATATGTACACAGATTTACATACGAACACACATGTGTGCACATTTGCATGTAGGCACTATATGAACAATTCATGGGAAAAAAGCAAAACCTATGAAAGTTATATTTTTTATTTACTTTATTTGTAACGTAAAAGAAAATATTGGGAACATAGAATAACAAATCAATAATATTAAAAGAACAAACTGATAGAAAAGTTAAAACAATTCCATTTTTGTACACACAATATTATGTAACAAGAATGATACGTGATGCTTTTTTGACATAAATATAAACACGATATCGCCTCATCTGTGTGTATCATCACGTTACTCCAGGCGGGGTTTGAACCTCAAAACGACTTGCTACGAGAGCCTACAAGTACGCCCCTAGTTGCGGGGGCACCCATGGACACGTCAGCCAAGATCGTTCCCCTTTGTGTCAGATGTCACGCCACCCCCTTACATGTGTAATTGAGAATGGCCAAGCAGCTTAGTAAAGCGCCTAAGATCGCGCAACCAAGGAAACCCAGCATTACAGAGGCGCATAGTTCGGCCACGGGCCAAGGAATTGCACTAGAGAACAAAGCTCCACCCACGTAGAGGAGCTTGCTGCCCGCACTCCAGACGCGAGCCCGCAGGCAGGTAGAATATATAACCGTGCACTGCCGAAGAACAGCAGTTGTTCTCCAGGCGTATTTCTGAGTTCATCTCCAGCAGCTCATTCCACCATCTCGTGTGCTGGGGCTCTCTGCTGACCCGAACGTCTTCGCGACCTATGGGAAGCTCTTCAAGACATGCACCAGCAACCCCTGAAGAAGTCTTTGAACCCCTTGAACAACCTTCTGGTAACGGCAACCACACTACCCTTCTGGTAGTGGCTCTCGAAGTCGCTTCTCGACAACGACATTGAGATAGTTAGGGACAATTGTTATCATAGCCACCTAGCTGCATCTGCTCTTGTTCAGGTTAGACCCAGGTTCCCTTCACCTGGTTTACATAGTTTACTTTAGTTCAGTTCCTGATTAGTTAGGAGGTAGTACGGGCCACTGTCACTATTCCACGTGAAATAAACACATTTTCTCTCAAAACTTTTGAGTGCTAATTTTAGGGCGACTGTGGGTAAACCAGGAGACAGCATCTTTGACAAACCAATTACCAAACTTAGAATAGGAATGCGGGCTCCCTTAACCGGGCGTACATATGTCGTAAAACACACCCAGTCGACGGCCACCCATACTGTGCACCTGGTGCACAGTAATGCAGAGCCACAACCACTAGCAACACAATCCAAGGGCTGTCATTCAGCTAGTCTAGCCGATTTACTCCACCCACCGTGTTGAACTAACGCCGGAAGGAGTGGTAGGCTCGTTCTGAAGAACTTGCTACCTTTGCACATACACCCAATGTTGTTGTCACACTTCCGGAGTAAACCCACTGCTCCAACCACCACGCTGAATTGTCGCCATTTGGAGTAACCGGGTATGACTCTGGTCGGCTTGGCCTAGGCTTGGTGCTACACCTAATACAGGAACTTAGTCGCCTGCTCTCCTCTCGTGAGGCCGATATTTGTACCTACCTGTATGCCGTACACCCAAACGAGTGGTACAAAGTGGTAGGAAAGGAAGGCAGCTGCGACCTCTAAAGCCAACGGGAGCTGTAACCCAGCCCCAACTGCACTTTGCAGTATAACCCCCCGGGAATGAGCTCAAGCAGCCCGCCAGCTGGAGAGGCCTCACCTTCCAGTTCCCTCCCACTCCTTATTTAAGCCCCTGATCAAGACTGCCGGCCGACCACACACTCGATTGTCACAGACTTCCATCAGAAACGGCCCATTCCACTAGGGATCGCAAATCCCTGGTTCCATTGTCACAGGACCAGCAACCCTCCTCGGGCTCAGTGCAGCACCGCCAGCGCTAGCACCACCGTCGCCCCAGGTCGGGGCACTTGTTCCAGTCAACTTCAGCAGCCACCCAGGGCCACCTCCAGCACAGGTAAACCCATGGCTGTGTGCCATCCAGTAGGCAGGACCGCTAAGCCTACGTTTGACTTTGTACCTTGCCTTCAAGCCACACAGCCTGTATTGTATTATATAGAGTCCGGGGCCTGGTCAGTCGTTAATGTCACCCGGTTAAATCAACTGTGTCTAACCCACACATCGAAACCTTGCCTGACCGTGACATCGCCGTCAGCCCCCCAACGCCATGTGTCAAGAATAAAATATGTTTTAAATCACAGGATAATTATGTTTTTTCCAAACACACTCAATATTTTGTATATCTTATATCAGGGGCATGAAACTCAATCACGTGTGCGGTGTGACATAAAATGTAATCAAGAGAGCACTAAGAGTACTAAAGGCCTTAAATAAAAGGGGAAGAGTGGGTGAATGGTGGGTAGGGGGAAAATTATATGTGAAATGTACACAACTGAATGTGGTACAAAAATAACACATGCAATGTAAACAAATGCAAAAATAAGTACTATGCAATCATAGAATTAGGAAAATATACACAGATATATAAAGTACAACTAAAAGTCTGGCATCTGTACTACCAAATTTTCAAAATATCGTAAAATATTGTGGCCTAAAAAAAACCCTAATTTTTTGTTTTTAAAATTTCTTCTGTTAGTTAACTTGTAAGTTTGGGTTTGTTCAATTGTAGAAGGGAGAAAAACTATTCACAATTCATTGACTGAATGACTGTTCTTAATAATCTAGAGCCGTACACATTTCAGCCAGGACCCACAAGTTTGACCTGCTTGGCTTACAAGAATGGAGCAAGTACATTTTAACTGGCAATGATGCAAAATGTTTTTGGTCCAAATTAAATAGTATTAAAACTGAAAGCCATAAGCATAAAATATGTGTGGTCTACACTTCAGCATTACTAGCAAAAATTTAGTGCTATTCTATACTAGTATGCTTTACTTTAATGACACACACTTCTTTACTAAAATACTAACCATTTTTGTAGCTTCCTGAACTTTTTTCTCCATAGTTTTAAATTCTTTGTTCACATCTTCAATACGTTTTTCAATAACTGCAAGCTCAGATTTACTGTTTTCCAATTGTCGTTTCCTATCTTCTACAGAAATTTCTTGAAGAGCCTGAAGAATGCAAATAAAATCACACATTTCTTCAAATACAACAACCAAAATAGAGCTGAACTGATACAGACTTTTACAGATACCAGCACAAACTGATACTTCTTTGCGGATACAGCCGATGTCCAAAACCAATACAAAGGACTCCACAAAGTTAACAGGGAAAAAAATTAGCAAAAATAATTTTTGCAACCAGTTTTATTATTTTTTTAGGTCATTTGTGTGAAAGAGGTAAAAGAATATGTTTCTGTAACATTTATAATATATAACTTGATTACGACTTTCTACTTTACCCGACAGGTTTTCGCTCATGTCGAAACTTCAGACAAAGTTGTTGCACTTGACTTGAGAACACACTGCCCGAGCTTTCATTTTGTAAAGGTCTAACTTTCAAGGTGGTAATTTAAATTAAAAATGGAGTGAGGCACACTGTCATTCCTGCACCCAAACATGAGGCATTTGCAAATATTATTGCAAAATGCCTTATTTTAATTTCCGGCGCTAACTGTAAAGAAATTCAATGTTTTTATTAAAACAATTTATCGATAACAAAGGGAAAGGATAAAAATTAACTAAGAAAATGTCTGTATTCTGGAGTTCAATATTGGCTTTAAAAAAGTTTGGGTGGTTCTGAAATTCTGAACACCAGAAAAAGTTTAATATCGGGTATTTGAAACCTGTATGAGCTCTGCACTACATAATATACTAATTGCATTCTTCAAAAATAAAAAATCAGCCAAACTGGTATAGTTGGAAACGTCAAGACGACTCACCTGCACCAGTTCATCTTTCCGCCTCATGAGGTTGTTGGTGAGCAAGTTTTCGAGCTTGTTCTTTTCTGCCTCGAGCCTCATCCTCATACTGAACGCCTCCTTGTTCTCCTGTGTCAACCTGCGTATGTCATCGTTCAACTTGTCTACTTCCAACTGGTCCGACACAGACAGCTGCGACATTAGTTCCTACAAACATACACAAGGTGTGTGTGCATGTGTTCTACAGAGAAACAGACATCACATTTATAGTGTGTTTTGTAACTGTTGTAATGGCGCAGTACATATTCTTAATTTTCGGGACACGTGTTTCATTTTCTTTCGTTTAGCTAAGCTTCGTAATATTTTTATCGGGTTTGAAATTAAAAGCTGCGGTGGTTCATTTTACCATGATAGTACGTTTATCGGGCAACGTTTGCCATTTCGTTTCGAACGTCGTAGTTTTCAGTTTTCAGTAAGCGTCAGCATTATATTAGAAACTTTCAGACTGCGTCAACAAGTTTTGTACGAGAAGTTCGTTTATCTTTATCTTGACGGCGCAGTTAAGCGGGACAGCGCAGTTTGGATGACGCTGCTGGCAGATGCCAGCTGCCGTACCCTTATCTTAGGTGAAGGGGGCGATAGACCTGCACAATAAATACTCGGGTATGTCTTATCGCCTAAAAAAGAAAAAGTAACCAACCGTCAGAGAAGATGCATCGGGCGTGAAGAGCTTCACCCACACCGGCAAGCACCCGCGACCGCTAAATCTTTTTTCACTTCATTTCTTTTCAACTTGAACTATTCAATTCTATTAAATTATTTCCGCCGGTGTGGGAGGTCGCTAGGGTGCCAGGAGGGAACGTCGTCCCTCCTGCCTTCGTAACTTCCTCATGCGATGCAAGTTTTTGAGACATGAATAATTCGTGGCGCTGTTCTACACTTGTCTGTTTATCTGTGAACGGTTCGTACTCTGCATACCCGAACTTCGTATGTGAACTGTGTCACTAAACTGATAAATAAAAGTATGGAACAAAACAAAACCGGAACTTGACTTTATTTCTTATTTAATTGGCGTCCATTTTAAAGTGTCTCGTGTTACTCCGTCTTGAGCTGATTGAGTGGTAGTCGGCAACTTACAGCCGGCTGTAACTGTGCGCGTGCCACGTTACACTGTGTGCTGAAACTCTCAGTAGTCTGTGCATAAAGCTAATGTAATAAGGTATCAAAGTTTCCACTTGTTACGTGTAGTTAAAAAAGACCCTCACAATTGATGCAGTGATGCAAATGTACACTACATAGAATGCAAATGTACACTACATACAGCTATATACTGTACAGCAGTACAGTATTTAAAAGGGGAAAGAAATAGACAAGATCAAAATACTATTAAGGTTATACTTTTCATTTTCATAGATGTAACCCAATGAAATTAATTATTTTTTATCTACGAGACACTTCTACTACAATTTGGTCAAAATAAAAAAAATTGGATGGCAGGGGAAAAAAAGCCACATGCATTGCTATCAACTGTAACATATAGGAACCAATCAACTGTTAACTACAACGTGAAATTTAGCAGAAAACATGAGCTATTCTGTGACGACACAATTTTTTATAACATGTACAGTATTTCAATACAGTAAAAACTATGGTTTGGTAAAATAAAAAAATTAAATTGTTTTTAAGTCACTTAAATTACACTTAGTATGCCAAATTAAAACATCTACTAACAGACTGTTTCCATTACATCATCATTGCTAACCTGTTGCAATACTCTGAAATAATAACATTGTGTTTCCAATAGAAAATTTTATTATGCCCTGGACACAGGTAAAATCATGCCTTTGTCACTGAATTATCATAAAAATAACAAGTAATAAAAACAAAGTTAACAACTAAAGAAAAAGTGTTAACCTCCTGTAATAACAACTCCTAATAAATGGTTCTAGTTCAGAAAACAGCAACCACAAAACATTTTGTGACACAATAAAATGCAAATTTTACCTGATGCAATTCTGATTCCAAGCCATCTTTGGTTGTTTTCATAGCTTCAATACTTGAAGCATACTGTTCAAGAGATCTTTCCTTTGAACCCCTATACCTCTCTATGCCAGCTAACTCTTCTTTCATCAGGCGAATATCTGCTTTCACTTTGTCAAATATATCTCTGAAAGCCAAACACAAAAGTTACAAGCACTGAAAGAAAAAAATTAAGTACCATCAAAAAACGAACAAATTATGGGTGATGTACTTGGCCTTGCTGTTTTTGGTTTCAGTCTTTTGCATCTCCGAAACAATATGATTGATTTTTCCTTCTGTTTCTCGAAGTTTCTCTTTTAGTTTTGCAAGTTCTTCTTCAGATTCTCTAATCTGAACAGTAAGTTCACTTCGTGTTTTCTGGATTTCTAAGCGGGAGCGAGATGTGTTAAAATAGCCACCTGTCAATGAACCTTTTGAAGAAACCTTTGACAAAAAAAAATTCAGAGTAAATAATGTAATTCATAATGTAATTTACACACGTAATTAGTAAGAACATAAAACAATGTCATTTTACCTGGTCTCCTTCTAAAGTGACGCAGTCCAGTCCACTTGTTTTAGCTAAATTTGTTGCTACTTCCAAATTCCTGCATATCAAAGTCTTTCCAAAAATGTACCTCAAAGCTTTATCATATTTCGGTTCATAATTCAACTTTGTAACCATGGGAATAGCATCCTGAAATAGTAACAAAACTCAAGTCAGTCACTATGAGGTTGGTTCATAAGAATACTTCCAATTTACGTAGTTGTGAAGTTACAACAGAGTTGTGGCTTGCTACATGTTTGCTGGTCAGGCTTGCGCAGAAAAATGGCGTTAGAAACAAGAATGATATTGAGGAAGTTAAGTTCAAGAAATTAACGAGTTTTAGAATAATACATTATTTTCTCAAACAAATTTACTATTAAAAAGACTTCATTTATCATGCCATTATAACTCAAAAGAACCCTTTATAACTGATAACAATTAAGGATGATGATGATGGACATCAATGATGAGAAAATGATCAAAAGGATGATATGAACCTTAGGCATTGGCAACCCTACAACAACTTAAAAAATTCCTACAGTTGGTGCTGGGAGTCAGAAATCAAACCCAGATCCTTGGGTGACAGGCAACAATGCTACACATTACAGATAGGATACTGATGTAACATTATTTTAGAGCAGCGATATGTCTCCAAAGCACTACCATTACACTGTTACTTTGGAAGCAAACCGTTAATAAAAACATAACAAGACTGTAACTTCCTGAAGAGACTTTCCTCACTAAAACAGATTCCTTTACACAAATAACCCATGCCTGAGAATAAAATACTCCTGAAAAGAAAATACTACTCAGATTATTCTAATCAAACAGTAGGTAGGCTTGAAGAATCTTTTAATGCAACTGCAGGATGTAGTAA
>NQII01000157.1:738789-803389 GCA_002778355.1 Clitarchus hookeri
GTGTGTACATGTGTTCGTACATGCACGTACCCATCATAAAAGTAATGTATATATTATTAGTGGATATTCCACAACCGTAAAGTTTTTAATCTTGATGTTTCGTGTGTGTGTGTGTGTGTGTGTGGTGTGTCTCTCTCTCTCGCTCTCTCTCTCTCTCGCTCGATTTTGACTGGGGGATTGGGTGGGGAAGAAAAACTTTCACTTTGATTACATATTATGGACACAATACTTTGCAATGAAATGTGTCAACATTCAAGGAGTCCATCCAACAACATTAACATGGCAAGCCAATCTCTCATAAGCCCCCGGATGGCCGTGCCGTAGAGAATTTGTGCGATTCTTATTTAACCTAATATTTCATCTATCAGTTTTTTAATACTAATATCAGCTCTTTATTATTTGATTTTTCATAACGTATGACTTTAATTTGTGCTAACCTTCTCGTACAGATTCCTTTTGCTTTTGAAATCTGTATAAGAGATTACTCATAGTGCGTTCTAACGTGTTTAATATTTTTCAAATTTATTTCAGGTTTGCTTAAAATTTTATTTACTGTATTTTACGTTGTATGTTGCGGTAGTTTTTGTGTGCAGTCATGAGTTCTAGCAAGGTGAATAAAAGAGAAGTCACCAACGCCAACAGGACATCATTAACCTCACCGAATCGTTGTATTCACTAATTAGGCGAGGGGAAATGAAACCCTGCAACGTCGCGGAAAGAGTGGCAGAAATGTTGAAACTCTCCAAATCTACAGTGCTAAGGTATGTTAAAATATCTGTAGTATTAACCATTGCGTTTGCAAGTTGTGTGTGTTAAGATCAATTACGTTGGCCCACGAAATGTGTTTACAAGAACATAAAGAAAATTTGTTAATAACTTGATAACGTCGTCGAACGTTGTCTACGTGTATTTTTAACGTTTTATTTTGGTAATTATTAAGTTTATAGGGTTTCCTGTAAAAATAAAAATAATTCATTGAAAATCTTATAGTTCCACTCTGGTAATGATGCAGAACACGAATATACGAGGGGCATTAACGTCTGACTAATTTCGTAATATGTGCCCACCTAACCTAACAGAACCTAACCCCACTACGAGTGAATCACTGTTTTACATTTTTTAACTAACCTAGGATTGTAGGGTTATAAAGTAACCAATACCTGCCACCTATTAAACTAACCTAAACTAACACACGGCAGAGCATATCACATTGTCACACATCATTTGTAAACAAACCCTTGTATGTTTTTGGTATCAGTAACTGTAGTTGACCCAGTAACTGAATTATGGTCCTTTTTAAATTATGCAAATTAGGTTGGCTATGTAGCACTGAAAGTGAAAAATATGACACTGATAATTTACAATAACTAAAAGACAATGGCTGTAGAACAGTGGTGTTGGGGAAATGCATTAATACACAATTGTTTTCTTAAAAGATTATGACTGCGATTTCATCGATTACGATGTCCTCTCATGTTTAGTGAAGTGATACAGATATGTTTAATAGTAGGGGAAGTTCCAGTTATATCGACTGTAATCTATTTAGTGACGTATAACAATGGCAATTAATGCCGCAATGTAACTTATAAATACAAAACAAGCTCCTTCTTCAGAATCTTAAAATGCACCATCTCTCCATAACCTATATAAAATTAATTGACTATAACAAACTCACTATAGAGGCAATTTTCCTTACCATTGTCAGTTGTCTTTATAATAAATTTCCACTGTATATATTGGGTTGTTTATGAAGAATCCCTCGCAGGGGTACACAAATTACAAATCCAACACAAAGTAGTTTTTATTTTTAATTACACATTGTAATACCACCTTTTGGTTAGGTGATTCATACATTTGAGTCTATATAACCCTACAATCCTAGGTTAGTGTAAAACCCAACAATCCTAGGTTAGTTTAAAAATGTAAAATAGTGATTCACCCATCGTGGGGATAGGTTCTGTTAGGTTAGGTGGGCACATGTTACGAAATTAGTCGGACGTTAATGCCCGTCGTATATTCGTGTTCTGCATCATTAGTGGAGTGGAAATATACCATTTTCCGTGAAATTATTGTTATTTTTTTTACAGAAAAGCCCCCTAAACTTAATAATTACCCAAATAAAACGTTAAAAAGACACGTAGACAACGTTCGACGATGTTATCAAGTTATTAACAAATTTTCTTTATGTTCTTGTAAACACATTTCGTAGGCCAACATAATTGACCTTAGCACACACAACTTGCAAACGCAATGGTTAATACTACATATATTTTAACATACCTTAGAACTGTGGATCTGAAGCGTTTCAACATTTCTGCCGCTCTTTCCGCGACGTTGCAGGGTTTCATTTCCCCTCGCCTAATTAGGGAATACAACGATTCGGTGAGGTTAATGATGTCCTGTTGGCGTAGGTGACTTCTCACCTTGCTAGAACTCATGACTGCACACAAAAACTACCACAACATATAACGTAAAATACAATAAATAAAATTTTAAGCAAACCTGAAATAAATTTAAAAAATATTAAACACGTGAGAACGCACTAAGAGTAATCTCTTATACAGGTATCAGAAACAAAAGAAATCGGAACAACGAGAAATAATAAAGAGAGGATATTAGTAAAAAATAAAAAAATAAAAAACCAGTAAATGAATTATTGTAGGTTAAACAAGATAATCGCACCAATTCTCTGGCACGTGTGTCGTCCACATCTCGCCAATAACACACGGAACGAAGGTTTGTAAACAAATGGCCGCTCTACTTTCACCCTGAGCGTGATCTTGTGAGTATGTAAGAAACATGGAAATCTAAATACGTTAGCATCACGTCATTAATAATTGGCATAATAAGATACAAGTCTTTTCGAAACCCATTTGTAAGCGATAAATTAACAATTACGTTAAAAATTTAGAACTATTTCCTCTCTTTGTGCTGGCAACCTAACGGCATAACTGTATCCGCGCTCGCCGCTGTTTGTAATGTTATATGCATGTAGCTAACGGCTAGGGTGTTTTTTCAAAGGTTGATTTTCAAAAGTTTCTTCCAGTCGTGAACCGACTGTAGTTAGATTACTTAGCTTATGCCAGGACTTGTTGCAAGATGGGACTTGTGTTGGAGAATGATTTAAAAGCAGTACTGTATGTACAAAACTTTCTGCAGCTCCACTTAAAGAGTACAAAACTACAATGTGACATTCAACCAACAACAATTTTAATTAACTATTAGCCACAACAAAACAATTGTGCTGGATCTAGTAATAATGATGTATGTCAACATAAAATATGTTGTTATACACATCCAAAAATTATGAACACAAATACTGACTGATTTCAGATGAAAATGAGCAATACAAGTACGGTACATTACATTATGGTTGACATACTTCCCTACAAATAAAATAAATTGCAATTAAATAAATATTCAGGATTCCATTCTATCATAATACAAACTAAACTTACAGCATTACGTCTACATAACAAAAATATTTATTATGTAGCAAGGCACCATTCTGTAATAAAAGCCATGCTTGCTGGGCTTTGTTCAAGTCCAAATATTGGCTTCTAGTAGAAAAAAAACCTTGAGTACCATAATGTTGCAATACTGCTGTGGTCGCAGCAAATTTTAGACCCATCACAATTATACCCTATGATGATATAGATTCTTGGCAAAAAGAAATTATAAAATTTTACTCACATTACTTTGTGGGTAATTTTGTTCCTTGACGTGCAGTCTGTTGAGAGGCATGAATGTCACTTCGCCAGGAAGTTTTTGTCTATTCATTTCTTTCAATATCTGTGTCCCAACTTTGTCAGAATCAACAATATGATGAAACAACCTTTAAAAAAGATCATATAAATGTATTATTTTTATTTATAAGTAATTAATAGTGGGCGCAGGACATACCACACAGCATTGGATCGTTACCTGTTTCCAGCTGTCACTTCTACAGCAGTGTAGATACTCTTCTCACAGTCAAAATTTTCAATGACAGGTCCATAGTAAGAATTGGCAATGTCAGCAAAAGCACCACCTCGCTCTCTGAACGTTTCCAGAACTTTCCGAACACTGTCCCGACCATTCAGTATAGGCTGCAAATTAAATTAATAAAAATAAGAATAAGCAGATAAAATTTGCAAATACATAATATGAACATGTATGTATGCACAGTGGAGCCACACCATAATGACTATTCACTATAGCAATAAACTTTAATTGCACCATTGTGTTCTATATTAAATACATGGTTAATACATTCATATCAACAGAATGCCTGTGTTCTTGCTCATTGTAACGAAGAAAGGAAGGGATAGGAATGTGTCGCATCTCTTTCTTGCCCTTTAATACCCCGCTGCCTCTTCACTCTCCTCTTGGCATTGCTACTGTACTGTTGCCAGACTGATGTGTTCTTGCTCATTGTAACGAAGAAAGGAAGGGATAGGAATGTGTCGCATCTCTTTCTTGCCCTTTAATACCCCGCTGCCTCTTCACTCTCCTCTTGGCATTGCTACTGTACTGTTGCCAGACTGATCTGCATTCAGGAAAACAAAGAGGGATGAAGACAGGATGGCTACTGAATTTCCATTTTGGAATTCACTGACTTTTCCCTGTTTCCCAGGTAGTTTCTTACCATTTCCCATGACATATTTTCAGGGATACTAAAACACAATACTGTATACGTTGACAGAACAAATATGCCATCAATGAAATTGCATTAAATTACACTGCAACAGACCAACCAAACAGGTCCAAAATTTGATTTATTCCACTGATATTTCTAACGATACACACTAATGACATCACATGAGTGCCCATTAAAAGCACACAAAAATACTTTATTTTGTACGCATAGACCGTATGTCACTTGGAAAAAATGTATTATTGCCAGTTCACAAAAATAAATTGAAATCTAAAAATGCATGCTGATAACTACATTATCATTTATTCAAACAACTAACAATTTTCACAGAGTAGCAATTATTTACACTTTCCCTGACCTTGGTGAAAATGCCCTGACATTATCACTGACTTTCCCCTACGGGTGGACACCCCGGAAGAAAAGTAGTGATCGCAAGTTCAGCTAATGGAGGGTAGTTAGAGGGTACCCAAACAAAAGAGAGAGAGAAATATGGTTACAGTCACAGCACGAGCATATGAAACTTGAGGCGTGATGCGTACTAACATAATTATTAAATACGACTCCGCCTCATCTTCACGTGATGTCATGTCACCCCGAGCGGGGTTTGAACCCAGGACAACTTGCTTCCAGAGCCAAACTGCACACTCCTAGGCAAAGGGGCACCCAAGGACATTGCAGTAAAGGCCGTCTATGCCATAATGTCAGACGTCACGTGTCCGGTAATCACCCCCACGTGCGACAGAAGCCAGCCACGCAGTAGTTGACATTCAGCAGTTCACTTCACCACCTCGAGTGCTGGAGCTCTCTGCCTACCGCTTTCCTAACGAGAGACCAACAGCCTTCCCGAAGTCTTTCAGACCTTCGCCCAGTGACCCCCAAAGAAGTCTTCGACCCCCCTTACACTCACTATCACTTTGGTAGTGAACCCCAAGTCCCTTCTGGACAACAGCATAGATTAGTTAGGGTCAGTTGTTATCATAACTACCTAGCCTTTTTCTGCTATTGTTTAGTTTAGCCCCTATCCAGATCAGCTAACCCACTCCATCCACAGGGTTGTACTTCGCTGGTTGGAGTAACAGGACTGATTCTGGTTGGCCTGACCCCTTCTGGAACACACGCCACGATACTGCTAGACATCCAGATCAGCTAACCCATTCCATCCACCACGTTGTACTTTGCCGGTTGGAGTGATAGGACTGATTCTGGTTGTCCTAGCCCCCTACTAGTTACACTCTTAGCCAGGGAATTCATCGCCTGCTCCTCCTTAGTGTGGTAGACCGAAGTACCTCCCCGTATGCCCTTCATCTATAGAGGTGGTGCAAGATGGAGAGCTAAGAGGGCAGCTACTGCCTTTATACCTAGTAAGTTGCTCCGCAACCCAGTGCCGTCTGCCCTCAGCAACCCCTCCCCATGAGACAGAGATCACGTCGCCTGACAACTGGCGAGGCCTCACCTCCCAATTCCCCCTAGTTCCCTTTCCAGCCACCTCGCATAAGAACCGCACCCACTCGAACAGCGCATTCGATTGGAACTTCCAGTGCCACTGGGCATTGCCAGCCCTTACTTCAGGCCTACGAGGACCAGCAACCCACCGCAGGAGCCAACCAACCCAGCCAGCAGCAGCCGCACCAGAATATACCCCGGGTGAAGCCCACTGCAGGTAAAGGAGTGGCCTTTGTCCACACTACCAGTGTCTAGAGCCGTTATCATCGTACCTGAATTTGTAGAGTGCTGTAGGGTTACTTGCCCCAACCTATACTGCAGCAGGGTTACCAATAGGCAGCAAATAATCCAAACTTCCCCTCAGTAAGTTAGCCAGTGCCTCTGTCCGGCACTATAGAACCATTGTCCGACAGTGACGTCGCCGCCATTTTAATTGATGTCACACGACAAATTTATCAGTCCCTTCATCTACAGATAATACCTGCAAGCCTTTTGTGTTTCCATGAAGGACAAATAAAAGCTGCTGTTATAGGAAATAAAAGTGCTTGCAATGACACACAGTAGATTAGAGGTAGTATCGTTCAAATGGTTCACACAGCTGTAATGTGGAATATTTAGTTTCAGCATTCGATACGTGCGCGTACAAATAAGGAATGGCAAAAAAAAAGTTGTTCTCAATCACTTATCATTATCACTTTTTCTAAATTAAAAATCTTTACGTGAACAATTATCATGTGGAAAATGCCACTGTCAAATGTACTCCATTATATTTTATGGTCGACGTGTAAGTTTCCATGTCCGCAACAGTATTAGAAAATTGAGTAGATAGTGCCCATGAAATGAGTGTATGACAACACTGTATGAAATTATGATTAGCAGGGAATTTTGGTAATAAACAATATTTTCCATAGGGTTAATTTATCTCGTCACCATTGCCTGTAGTTATAGCACAGTTCTATTGCCAGGCCTGCCTTTTAACGGGTTTTATCCATTTAACAAATTTTTAACTCTAGGAAAATATCTGTGAAATAATTCTAATATAAGCATTGAGGTGTACAAAATAATTTCTTGCAATCTTTTATATCTCGACTATGTTCTATACTTGAGGCACCATAACTAATGTTTAAATAACATGTAAAATTTCTCTATACAATTACTAGGTGTAACAAAACTATACGGTATAAAACTATACGCCCAAAGCTCTTAAAGAGCAGTAAAACCACTGTATGTTTAACTCAATTTACCCAAATATATTACGTTCGGAAATGTGAAATTTTTAACTTCACAACGAATAATACATAAATCAAGCAAGTGTCATCTACATAACGTTTCATCTAATTTCACTTCAAAATTGGGATAAGTTGAGGAATGTAAAAAGTAAACAAATTTCTTGTTTTCTTCATGTGCCAAAGATATTGTGTGCACACATAGCACTTTATTCAAAATGGCTGCTGCGTACGTGCGACACTAGCACCCGCAGCCATGTGTATCAGTTTCACTGACGGGTTTATTTGAAAAATTCTTGCAATGGTGGTGAATAATTAAGCAAAATATTTTTTGGACATACGCCATTATGTACAGGGGATGGACAAAATAATACGAACACCTGACATACACACATTATTTATTTATTAATAAGGTGTTGGGCCACCATTTGATTTTAGAACAGCAGCAATTCTTTGCGGAATAGATTCGTAGAGTGTCTGAATAGTTTCCAACGGAATGTTGTCCCATTCTTGTACCAAAACATCCGCCAATTGCTTCAATGATGTTGGAGATGGAAATCTGCTCCTCACTCTCTGCTCTAAAACTCCCCATAACGGTTCAATTATGTTGAGGTCTGGCCAGGGAAGATGTTTGATGATATTCTGATGCTCCTCAAACCAAGACTGAACCTTTTTGGCTGTGTGTATGGGCGCATTATCATCTTGGAATATGGCAGTGTTTGGCAGCAATATGCTAGTCATAGTAAGAACTTCATCATTGAGGATGTCGAGATATTCATTCGCAGTAATCCGGCCAGTGATGTGAATGAGAGGACCAGCTGAATACCACGATATAGCCGCCCAAATCATAACGGAACCTCCCCCATGCTTGACTGTAGGAAGCAGGCAGTCCGGATCGTAGGCTTCTTTTGGGGTTCTCCATACATAAACCCGGCCGTTTGTAGGAAACAATGTAAACTATGATTCATCGGACCATACCACATTCTTCCAATCATCAAGTGTCCAGGTTTTATGATCGTGGCACCACTTCTTTCGCGGTTTAGCGTTGGCTTCCGTTATAAAAGGTTTCGCAATTGCAGCCCTTCCATGAATGTTAACTTTGTGGAGCTCCCGCCGTACTGTTTTTGTCGATACAGTATTACTCAAGTGAGTGTTGAGTTCTGCTGTCACTTTTGCCGCGGTAGTTTTATGTTGTCTGGCCACAATTCTTTTTAATGTTCGTCGGTCTCTGTCGGTTAACTTTGGGTTTCACCCACTATTCCTCTTCGCCGATGATGTTTTACCACGTTTTGTGTATGCTGTCATTACCGTGGATACTGTCGCTCATGAAGCGTTAAACAATTCAGCTGTTTTCGTCACAGACGCTCCCGCTAACCAAGCACCAACGATTTACCCTCTTTAGAAGTCTGAGAGATCACACATTTCACCGATCGCTTTGTTGTAACCGTCGCAGAACAAAGCGTATAATACACTGTAATATAACCTACAAGACTTGGCACGTAAACTGTGCAATACATACGCGTCACATTATTTACACGGAAGCAGTGTTGCCAACATGCAACAAAATGTACTATATTGCATGGTGTTTATATTATTTTGTCCATCCCCAGTACTTCAATAGCGTATGTCCAAAATATTTAGCTTAATCATTCACTGGCGTGGGTATACGGTTATCTACATATTTCTATTCCTGGCTGTATGATCACATGCTGAGGCCACGGCCATGATTGAAAATAAACTTCCAGCGCTTTGCGGTTTTTGTGCACGCAATCCGAATTTGGTGACGGTGTTATGCATTTGGCATTGATATGACAATGGAGAGGAAACAAAAATTATAACAGATACGGTCGTTGTATAAATAGAGTAAAAGTGTGAGAGAAGAAAAGAATTCCCATGGTTTGTACATTCCAAACAAAAACAAGTACATTAAATAGATAAACGTACTTCATATCATTTTTTTCTGAAATTTGCCAATTTTTGTAATTCCAAGGATTTTACAGGATTTGACCCAATGCTTCCAGGATTTTTATATACAAGAACCAGGATTTCAGCTTCAGAGATGGTGGTAGCCCTGCTACATATGTATATATAATATACAGTAGAACATCAATTTAACATTCCACTCGAATACATTTTCCCCTTAACTACATTTATTCAGGTGCCATCATTTTGTTTATAATGTATTAAATTCCTGCCATATACACTGCAATTCAATACAGACTCCCTTGCTTTCACATTATTAACAAAAACTAACTTAAATTGACGCCTTTCCAACTCTCAGCGTGGCGACAATGTGAGACTGAACAGACCCCGGTATCACCCTAGAGACCAGGGAAACGGTGCCTCCTTAATGAGATTTGTTACCTTATTACTTTAGAGAACCTGATGTTCGGGCTGGCAGCTCAATAAACTTTTGAACTGAGGATGTTGGAGCCGGGCGGAGGACTGTCCTGGAATAGGTCCTGACAGGCACAATATTTGCGGTAGCATGCTCAGTGGTGTTAAATGAGAGTTTTCTGGCTACATGTGACTCGTCGCAAGATGGCAGCTTCTTCGCACTCTTGTGTACACCCTGGGGGCCTTAGACTCTGGTTCACCAGATCGCATAACCTGGGCACTTGCGATCTTGGCAGCCTTTTTCTGGCTTGCTCGGTGGTGTGGCATTAGGAAACTAGCTGTGGGTACACAGCTAGGCACTTACAACGATAATACGTTTTATTTTAGAGAATAAAACAAAAGAAGAAAATAAGGTATTACTATTTAGAGAATTTATTTAGTGGACGACCGTAATTGTTGTTCAAATTTATGTAGCAAAGCAAGGGAAGACTGATCTGGCATGGTCGGTCCAGTCCAGGAAGGGGAAACTACTCTTCCTGGGGCCGGTGCCTTGGGGTAAACCCCTGCTGGAGTCCTATCGCTCGTTCAGCACAGCAGCGTGCGCTTCACGAGGGATGGTGCTCAGGCCTATAGCAGTTTGTGGAGAAGGCCCCCTGATTCCCCTCGGAGAGAAGTTGAGTGAGCAGCGCTACACGCTACTGACCTCAAATGCCCCTCTGGGTTCACAGCGTTCCTCAAGTAAGGACTCCACGGCTCTCAAGTAAGTGGCGTTACCAGCTTGTAGCCTGAGAGTCGTGATGTCTCATTGTGTATGTTCTCCCCAAGCCTCAGGAGCCTCAGAGAAGGTTTCTCTCTCCTCCTGCCACAGTGGCACCAGGAGGGCGACACTACCGCCAGCAACCAGCTAACCCAACTTTGACAAGAGGTGGGAGCACCCTTCAGTGGGGACTTTCGGTTTGATGCTCTACTGCGGTGGTAGTGCGTGCACCTAGAAGTAGATGATTGGATATGCACACAAAAGCAAAATGGGTAAGGGAGGTGAAAGCGAAAGAGAAAGATCGGACCAAAAGGAGGTTACTTGGAAGATATTATATTTATTTCATTAGTAGGAAGTTACAAATACATATATCTCCGACCTGTGTCCGCTAACGTCTGATGGACGAGGGGCCAAGTTTGCTAAACGGGTTTGCCGCAGGGCGACAACGAGATAACTGTAGAAGAGAGGGCGACAGTGACCTTGGTGAAATCACGCCCAGCACGGACGAGGCCTGTGGCCAAACTCAAAGCGAAAGGAGAAGGCAAGAGCTTCTGCCTGATGTGTCGAAAACACAAGTTCTGACAATAGTAACGTATTATGGATAAGTTATACTGCTACTGCTGAAGGCAAGCGGTTCGGCAAGCGTAGCGAGATATCGAGAGTTGCAGGTGATGCTCCGGTCAGAACTGCTCGTGAACTACTTCGTCTGGAAGGCATACATAAGAATAAATACCAGCGAGAGACGTGGCGAGCGAGGGGTGGTTGGAGCTGGCTGCATGGAGGGGGAAACCTCCCCTGATGCGCGGCGAGTGTGCGCGTTCGGGGCCTGCCAGCCAGGGCAAGACAAGCGAAAGGGCGAGTCCTCCCACTCAGACTGGAGCGCAGCGTCGTGCGGATTTCCGGCTCCCCAGGCGGCAAGGAGTTGACTTGCTTGTGAATAGGAACAGTACAGAGGTGGAAAGAGTGGCGGCTGTCGACGCTATGGTACAACAGGGGAGCACCAGAGTCTGAAGCTTATATATGTATACGACAGTGCTCGTGGCACATCAAAATACTGTAGTAAACAGTGCTTTGGCAGCTTAAAATATGTAACTAATATCTGTAGTACTTATTTATCTACAAAACATTAACTGCTCATGATAAATCTTCTAGTTTGCAGGTTTCCCTTCATTTACACTTTCTCCCCATTTCCGTCATTTTACATTTGTCCCTAGAAAAGTGTAAAACAGGAGTTCTAATGTACATAAATATAGTAAAACTGTGCACTCACTTGTGAGATTCAACACCTGCTGCCAGGAAAGCTAAATGAGATGTAGGAAACATACTTGCCCTTACTACTGAGTATTTGTTTTAATCCTGTAATGTTCATGCCACATAAATTCTGAATTTTTCAAAACATAAGACAAATGAAGAGAATTCACAACTTACTGGAATGTTACAATCCAACAACTGTAGGACTGTAATATGAAAAAGAAGTTTTGTAATTTGAAAATATCCAAAATATTCTAAAAGTAGAATGAAAATAAAATATAAAAAATGAAAATACACAAAACAAAAAATTCTCACTCAAGATAACACATCACAAAATAAAAAAATGTAATACATACTACATGTGGAATAGATTATATAATAAGAGGAACAAGATTCTATGATTTAATTTTTTAGTTGAATTTCAAGATTTTGGTACTATTGTTTTTATTCCTGTAAACACTATATATAGTTAAGTGAAATGCACATTTAAACATGTTTTCATGTAAAATTTGTAATATGAAGCAATGTAGCATTTAAAGAACTATGCAATCAAGAGAAGGCAATTTATTTAAAATAAAATAAAGGCATATAGAGGAATTACAATCCCGGTAGAAATGTTTAATTTTCTAGAAATGTACATTCCCTTTGGTCAGTATCTTACAAAAACATTCAGGATAAAATTTGTCAGACGAAACAGTTAAAGTTTTATGAATAAAATTGAGAATTTTCCAAATTTTTTTTATTCTGTGATTTAACTTAAATTTTGGGATTGTGCAGTGCATTAACATGCATTTTGGTATTATTTAGGTTCTATCAATATTCACCATTTAATCATTTCTCTATTTATTAAAGCACAACGTGATATAACATTAGTATGGCAAATTACCAGGCAAATGTTGGTAAATCATTAACGTCAGAACAATACCTTGCCAGCCATTGACCGCAGTGACTGATCAGCTTTGGCCAAATCTTCTTTGAGCGACGAAAGGGTCTGCTGAAGTGCTGTCTCCTTCCTCCACAGCTCGCTGCAGAACACAAAGGCAGTCAACAGTGGACACACCCTCCCTACCATCAACAAATCAACATCCAATGAGAAGGCTTGGGAACTCACTTCCTGGTGCTCTGGTACTGGTCCTTGCTCTTCTTCAGCTCGTAGTAGTGCTTATTCAACTCATCAATACAGCATCGCTGCCGCTCCATTTCCAGAGTCTGCTCCTGTACACCAGCCCATGCATATCAAGTCTGACTGTTCTATGACATACAGTGAAATCTAGTTAATACAAAACTCTTTAATACAAACTTCTCATTAATAAACAGTTATCCTCTTTCCCCTTGGGATGAGATAGTGAATTTAATGTCAAAAATAATTTCTTAATTTGTATAATGCAGTGTAAAAAGAAGTCATGAAGGTGATAAGAATATCATTTTTTCCAATATGCTGGAACACAGATAGAACATTGAAATCTTTTTAGATCACAAACACATGTTAATAAAAACTGAGAGATTTCAGGTTTCTTGAGTTTGTATTAAAGTGGCTTCACTATTTATTTTAAAGGTAAAACTATACAATACAAACAAAATTGAACAAAAATCGAACACCATATGCTTTGTGTATATAAAATTATAAATTAAAAAAGAAGAAGTAAAAATGTCCATACAATTAATTATGAACAAATTAAATGAGCTCCATTTAAGAACCAAATTCCAGATTCACTTGATTGGAACTGTGCCTTACAGTTTCAGAAGAGAGAGAAGCATTTATACTTTATTAGCAAAAACCTATAATGCAATAAAATACAAAAATCGATTTGAGATTCAATTTAAGATAACATAATTATTAACCTTATACTGTTATGAGCACAACAGTATACGAGGGTTCTATATTTTTCATTGTCCTTTAACGTCTGCAGAAGTTCCCATTAACAACAACGTTATGCAAGCACAACAAAGTATTGGAAGAAATGAACATTTATGTTTCAAAACCTGTAGTGCAATATCTAAGAGCAATATCTTAAGTGTGTTATAATAATTAAAATGACAAAATACACTATCCAGAATAAGTGTGCAATAAAAAAGGGTGTTTAGTAACTTTAGACAGGTCTTCCCAACCACTTCAAGAAGATATCAAATTCTCACTCACCATCTAAAAAAACATGACCAGCAAGTCAGCTGATGCTCAACTTACTATCACCTTGTCAAATACTGAAGCAGAGAAAGAGTTAAACAGATCCTACAATCCCACTACATGTCCACAGATGGCCATACTGCCCACATTAAAAGCAAAATACAAAGGATGCATCATACTCCATGCCTCTTTAGCCATGGACAAGAGACAAACCATGCCTAAGGAAACATTACCTCCCTCCCAAGCAAATACCTGTTTTTCACTATTGTCTCCTGCTTCCAGGAAGATAGTTTTCAAGATGGAAAAAGTAACAGGTCACTACAGCAAAAACTGTGCACCATATATAAGCAATGACCAAGAATGCTTAATGGGAAGGACGAGTTGCAAAATGCCTTCAACAGATAACAGTGGCAACGAACCCACAACACCTTCGCTGGGCTGGTCTCACATGTTGGCTATAAAACATGAGAAAATGCATAATTCAGAAGTTTTTGCAGAGGAATCAGTCTTCTATTTAACAATCCTTTTCGGTCCTGACATCCTGGGAGAGTCTATCTAAACAACATTACAACATTAATAATAAAGAAAACCTCTCACCAGGGTTGTGCAGATGTAACTCTTTATCCTCATGAAACGAAAACAGAAAATATGTTGTGAACTTTCGTGAAACTAAAAGAAAATGAAAAATAATTTTGTAAAACTTCAGTCTTAATGAAAGTTTAATGAATTTCATAACATTTTAGCAAGTTATGCATTATAACAAATGTTGCAAAACCAAGCCAAAAAAATTTAGGAAATGGAGCATTTACCACAAAGGGTCTTGCCTACATTTAATTTTCCATTTTATGTAATTTTAGTTATAAATTAATGAAAACAAATATAATTTACAGATAAAAATTTCCTGTGCTGGAACACTAAATGAACATTAACTAAAAATACAAATATTCTTTAAAATAGAGGACTTTAGTTTCATTACAACTTTTGGCAACCAAATTTCTTACCGAAACTAAAATGAAAGTTGTCATTTTTAGTTTTCGTTTAGGTATACAGAACATTCGCACAACCCACTTCTCACATCACTCCACAAGTAGAGAGCACAGAATATGGTACAAGCATATTCTGTACATGCCTTCATTATTTACATGGTTAACATAAGAAAGAAAATCTTACTCTGTGGCTGAAAATCAACAACCATTTGTTATCTAATATTTAAAGTAAATCTAATAAATTATTTTTTGCAGACTTCCATTATACACATTTTTAAAGAGTCTGTTTTCATAATGGTACAAATACCTCAATCTTTTTCTCTAAAAGCGCTTGCTTTTCAGTATCTCTCTTCATATCTTCGGCAAGCTTATCACGATGTTCTTTCTTGTCCTTTATCTGCTTATTAAGGGATCTGCAATAAATTTACTCCATTAAAAACAACACTGTAAGATCAAGGTGAAACCAAATACAAATGGTGGTTTTTTGGCTAACAAATTATTGAGGCAGAAAAAAAAAACATACGTTTAATACTGCAGTGTGGTTGCAAGGTCGCCCAACTAGGTGACATGCAAAGGAAAGCCAAAAATACCATGTGAAAAGAGCAAAAATTTAATATCTTCTGTAGTAAATACAGGAAGTGATTTTGTGTGTACACTTTACAAATAGAATTCCTGTAACTGGTGTTTTAAAACAAATACACTGCATAATTGAGAGGATGGTGCAGGATGGCTTATATTTGAGATTTTATATTAAAATTCATTACACAATTCCTAAATCAAAATTGACTGATTTTAGACTATATTTTCTCATGTGGGACTGAAATTAATAACTAATGAGTTAATCCTTATGGTCAAGGTGCAACAAAAAAATGGGCAACAAATTATTGATTTAAAATTATCTGTTATAGATATGCCATATGCCCTTGTTTTCAAATACTTGATATGAAAAGAAAGCTACAGTAAAACAAAAATAAATCCAAGATGGAAGGGATACTACACTTACTACCGTTAATGTATGCCCATAAATAGTGAGACTAGTTACTCTTTTTTTATTGCCCTTGTGGTGTATCCCAAGAGGTAACTTTGTCATTATTGTTATATACAATTTTTGTATAGGTTGTTTACAGTACAGTAAAAACTTCCGGAAAAAAAAAAAAAAATATATATATATTTACTTCACTATCTGTATAGTTGGCAGGGAATTTTGAAAAGCAGTTTCAGGTATATAACTGCCAAAAGCTTTCAAAAGTACTCCCTTTACTGCAAAATTTCTTACCATGCCAAAAAAACTTTCATCTGCTACACAACTCTTTTGTCAACATGCCTCAGTTTAGGCCTATACCCGAGAGGCCTAACTTCAAAATTTCAGCTTGCAGCCATGCCACCCCAAACCCGGCCGCAAGCCACAATGCTAGCAAATCGACACTCGTTTGCATCAACTGAATTTCACCAACAGTACATTTCACTGGCCAAATATCACAGCACCTACCTACATCTAACTTCAAATTGCTCATTTTAACCAACTCTCCTGTACTAGACCAAGCCAACACCATATTAAAATCTACAACAAAAAAGACAGCACAATTGCACCACCTGAAGCTCCTAAAACTCAGCCAACTATGTAATGAAGCACTACAATTGGGTTCTTTACCTACAGGCATTCAAACCAACCTCTCCCCTCAACCCCCTTGATTGGCTAGAAACCCTGTTTAGCCTCAGTCTTGAATTTTCCCACACCATACACACACTGCCCACTCCACCTCCCGCTTGTGAGAAATCAAACACCAAGCCCAAGTCACAGGTACTTAACCTGTCTGACCATAACCTCACTACATCCGAATGCAGAATTCTCGAAAAAAAAACCCGCTAATTTTCCCTAATACAGGAAATATAACCATTTTGCAACAGTGAAAGAAGTTCTGAGCTTTGTATGCAACCTTCGCCTCAAACATTTCTTTGACAATCTGCCTGCCATCAACGACAATAAAATGCCACAGACCCAGCCTTAACCAAGTTTGCACCACCATCCATCTGGAACCCCCTCCTCTGCCACCTTCTCTTCCCCTCGAACAGTTCGTGTCCTTCGTACTGATAAACATCTCAGACCCAGCTTTTGCCAGTTCCCTCCCTAACAACAGCAACACCACACATGCAGAACGGAAATCCATCAGAGACCTCCAGAGTAACAGGGACATCATCATCATATTACCAGCAGACAAAGGATCCACTACAGTAATCCTAAACGGACTTGATTACATACTAGAAGCAGAAAACCAGCTGAAGGACTCGTCCCTCTACCGACTCCTCCCAAAAGACCCAACAGCCAAATTCTGTAACCAAATCCTACAGCTTCTTGCATCTCAAGGCCACCTCCAGGGTCTTTCTCACAAATCGATATGACCTCTAAGCCCAGAGAAACCCACCACACCTGTCTTTTACTTGCTCCCGAAAATCGACAAAGAACATCTGTCACGTCCAGGACGCCCCTTTGTATCGGGATGCGGCAGCCTCACGGAAAGAATCTCTGCACTTGTGGATGCCCAACTTCAACCTTGGGTACAGATGCTCCCATCATACATCAAGGACACCGGCCACTTCTTGGAATGCCTGAAAAACCTTGACACCATCCCTTAAGATACTTACCTGGTTACAACAGATGCCACTTCACTTTACACCAATATTCCCCAATCATCAGGACTGTCTGCTATAGAATTCTACCTCAACCAAAGGCCCCCCAACAGCAAACCTTCCACAGTATTTCTGGTCGAACTGGGAAGACTAATACTAAACAATAACAGTTTCAGGTTCCAAGACAAACACTATCTCCAAATTAAAGGCACAACCATGGGCACTCGCATGGCCCTCTCTTACGCCAAACTGTTTATTGGCAAAATGGAACAAAACTTTCTGAGCCTCCAACCAATTCAACCACTCTGCTGGATGTGTTTTATAGATGAAATTTTCATGATCTGGGATTCAACTGAGGACTATCTCATCCACTTCCTCAACAACTTCAACTCACACAGCCTGTTTAAGTTCACCTGGACCTGCTCTAAATCATATGCCATATTTCTGGATGTGGAACTAGCCCTCACAATGGCAAAATTGAAACAACTGTTCACATTAAACCCACCAAACACCTTCAATACCTACATTTTGACAGCTACCAATCCATTCCATGACAAGAAATGTCTGATGTACAGACTTGCCACCAGATATAAACGTATCTGCTCCACCCCAAATGACATTAACAAGCAATGTGATAAAATAGCCAAAGCATTCCTTGATAGAGGCTACCCGAAATCTCTGGTTCACAAACAAATCTAACATGCCGCTTCATATTCGCAGATCCTCAAACTAAGATCAGTAACTCAGATATCTTTCTGGTAGTTCCCTACCACAAGGGATGGACAAACACAGAACCATTCTAAACTGTGGACACAAAATTCTGGCCTCATCACCACTCACTCAAAACTTGTTCTCCAAACCACCCAGATTGGGCTTCAAACGAATCCCCAACCTTCGCAACAAACTGGTGCACCCCAAATTACTACCCAGTTCCACAATAAGTAATATCATTACCCCCAGGGGGTCTCATCCCTGCAATAGCCCATGTTGCAGCTCTTGTGCTATACACCAATCTTCCATCTCCTTCAACAGCAGGCTCACCAATCGGACTTATCCTATCCAGGGCAGCTACAACTGTGCGTCAGAAAATCTTATCTACCAGCTACAGTACGTTCACTGCCATGTAGAGTATATTGGCCTCAACACCAACAATCTAAAAAAGAGAATGAATGACCATAGAGCAGATACCAAACAAGTCATAGCTGGGGCGAATTTTAATTTTCAGGAGAAGCCAGTTGCAGCACATGCAGCACCTCACAACCAGAACTTTGCCTCCTGTTACACAACCTGAGTGGTGAGGGCCCTACCTCCTTCTAATAATAGTGCAGAACTGCATCGCTGGCAACTGACCCATCAATACATCACCAAATCCAGACAGACACCTGGCTTAAACATAAGATAACCCCTCCGCCACATTTCAAATTTCCTGCCTCACCCTAGTTTGCCTTCTGGCCGCTACGTTCACTGTTTGCCAACAACCATCCAAGAGACTGCAGTGTGCCACCGCTCACCACCTTATGAAACTGGTCTAGTCAGCAAAACGTTGTGTGACCGCATGGAAAAAATGTTCTAAGTTTTGTTTGTATGTGTCTATCTACGAGTACCACCCTGTGAGTACTTGTGCATGCTGTCTACTTTTTAAAATGTAATCAGTAGCCTAGCAGCCTTTTCCCGCCATATGTTGCCGTAAAAGTATTCACTTTACTGTTAATAGTGTAGTGTGACAAGCTGGTTCTCTTACCACTTATTTTAACAAAATTGTAAGTTTGAATGAAAGGCACACGTTGTCAACAATTGTTCACAAAATCAAGCTTAAAACATTACCAAATCAGAATAAAAGAAAAGAAAAACTAACTAAATATAAGTTGTTAAGAAACCGCAATTAAAAACCAAGAGAAATCAAAGTTGTAAATACACAATCAAAGTGCTAGGGCAAGTGAGCAAGAGCACAATGGTAGGAAAAACACGTGACGGCAGTCATGCACGGAAACCCTGAGCTGCCTGAGGGGTGGAGGGTGGATGAAGAAGTGGAGCCAACTGGTATTGGCTAGCACTGGTGGCCTAGGGGGTCGGTATCTATTTTTTAGGTATGTACTACATCCAGTATAGCGCTCACCCCGAGAAACGCAATCTGTAGCAACCAAAAGGAGACCAACAAATCTATTTTTCAACCCATCCCTCAAATACTTTTTTTCACCCAAATTTTTACGGTTCCTCGAAAACAATTTGTTATAGAAAGACGGCCACAAGAAATGGGGTCGATACAGAGGTCCTACAGCACATCCATTTTCAGTACATAGAGAGTCAACAGTAAGATTATAAACTGTTTTGTTAATTTCACAAATTTACCTTGCTTTTTTTAATTGTAATTGGACGTCATGTGTCGAGTTGCTGGAAGCGTCCCTTATGACAAATCTGAAAAAGTTAGCAACCCTAAAACCTACTCATGATCAGAGAAAGTAAAAAAACACCACTCACCGGAGTTCTTTCTGTATCCATTGGTCTCGCTCATCCCTGGAGGTAAACTGACTTCCTCGTCCTTGTTTGGCGTACAGTTCTTTCCTCTTCTGCTCCTTCAGAGCCAGCCTGCACGCAACACACACATCACATCACATACTGTAATGTTCACTACCCAAATTTGCCAAACCACCAAGAGATATAATACTCACTCCCTTGTACATTCTTCTTCCTTCCTTTTCATGTCTTCATACTTAGGCTTCAACTGCTCCAAGTCAGCTTCCTTTTGGGCTATGGTTACTTTCAGTTTTTTCAATTCGTTCTCTGCTCGTTCCTGACAAAACCACCACAAAACATAGAAATAAAACATACATAATCACGCTCTCGACAAGTACTACTGAACAATATGAAGTAAACTAGTTAACTGTCTAGTGATGAGCCAATACAGATACCTGATATTACACATAGGCTGGTATCCAGAATATCAGACCCAACCAAAATGGTTTTATTTTAAACAGACACTTAATGAATGCTGATATTTTCTTAGTTGGTTCTTCCACAACTGTGATGGATAAATCATATTAACAAAAATGTGTTTCTTACTTAGGTTTGATTCAGATTATTTTAATGAAATTTTTATCTTATTTACTGCACCAACAATGAGGTCCATCTAATATCTATGCCATCCAGTACCACAGAAATGAAAAGAGCTGAACGTTATTGGGGTGAGTGAAGAGATTTGAGCGGTTGTTGACATTGAGGTCTTGAGAGCAGACTGAACCCTATTGGGTATAGGTACATATATCTATGAAGTGCTTTTGATAATGTACAAAGTTCTAAGGCGCATCGTTGTTTGTCGACAAAAATGATGAATGTGTTGAGCTTAGGCCTAGTATAGATTGTTTGAATTAAAGGAAACGGCAATGGCGGATGGTGATGAGGAAAGTTATGGGTCTTCAAGGTGTGCTATTTTTGATGGTAAATACTTCACAGTCATTGAAGAAACTGAAGGCGAAGTTAAAGTTTGGTGAGAGTTATGTCAACCAGGCAAATGTGCCATTATCAGTGTTTAGTATACAGTCACAACCAATTTCAAAACCCACTTAAAGGCAAGTAAATAACAGATAGGTTTACAGCTATGCTTAACTATTGGCCAATTTAAATCATATGCATTTATACTTTTTCCGAGAATACATCTCAATGAGATAAATGAGTGGGCTAGAAATGGAGTTGGAGATTCAAGAAAGCGAAAACTCCATCTAAAAGCTGATGACGATAATCCACAAAAATTAAAGTAAATGCATCCTTCTTTTGCAAATAGGCCTACCTCAAATAGTGTTGCAAGCTAGAAGAAATTTGATACACTAATCACAAAAATTATAGTAAATGGTATGAGATCATTGTCAATTGTAGATGATCAAGACTTTGTAAATTAATTGAAGGTAATGTTTTTCATGTTATAATATTTAATTTGTTAATACATTTTCGTTACATATTTCTTATGAATTACACAGGTCAACAAAAAAATATTTTGTGAAATTTTTTTTAATAAATGCAGCTGAATCTTATGTATTTTTGGGTGCTGAAACCGAATCTGGCATCAGTTTTTTTGTATCATCCACAGTTCTCTCACAATATGCATTTGTAATTAAAAATGTGATGTATGCAATTATATTTAAAAAAAATTAATAACATACATTTTAAGTGTTTTTTTTTTGGTATTTTCTTTCTCTCTTCTCTTTGAAGCTTCTTATGTAGCTTTTTCTCTGATGTGATGCATTTTGTTGTTCTCGGTGAAGTGACCAGAAGTAATCACTCATCATGCTGACGTTCCACCGTCCCTGGTAATGTTTCTCCATCACTTTGATGTCCTGGTGAAACCGCTTTCCCTGCTCTTCACTCACATCACCCAAGTTGTCAGGGAAAAAGTCAAGATAGTTGTGTAAGAAGTGGACTTTAAGGCTCATCAGGCATTCCAGATTTTTGAACTGGTCTATCATATTAGCTACGATAAGCTCATAGTTTGAGTCTCTAACATTGCCCAAAAACTTAGTCACAACTTGCTTAAATGATATCCAAGCCTCCTTTTCCTTTGTAGTCATTTTTGTTTCAAAGTTGGAATCGAACATCATTTTACAAATGTCAGGCCCAACGAAAACCCCTTCTTTCAGTTTGGCTCCTGATAAATGAGGAAACTTTCCACATAAATACTTAAGGCAAGGCTTTTACAAACTGTTTCATTAAACCTAATTTAATGTAAAGAGGTGGTAGAAGAATTTTTTTTTGGATCTATTAAAGCAAAATTTTCTTTCCAGGTGTGAAGGTTTTTCTTGCAGGCCAATGTTTTGTGGACCAGTGTAGATCCCTTGCTCTGCTGTCCCACTCACATACATAACATGGAAATTTAGTAAATCCCTTTTGTTGAAACAAACAATTTTCAAATCTCCACACATCATCCAATCGTGAGCAGGATAGTTAATTTCCTTTTTTCGTAAGTTTCCTTCATATGAACTGAATGAGCCACAGGCAGTGAAGCATAAGTATTACCATTGTGTAAAAGAACAGCTTTTAAGCTAGTTTTTGGTGAGAGTATAAAAAGCCTCCATTCTTCATTGTTTTACACAATTCCAAATTCATTCATTAGACCACCAATATCATGGCAGTTCACCAAATCCTGTTCTTACTTAAACTTAGCGAACTGTTGATCTCTTGTTCTATATTGATAAATAGATGCTCCAGGTGCCAACAAATGTTTTTCTTTTGGACTAGAGCCAAGCAATTCAGCTTTCTCTTTAGTCAAACCCAAATCTCTTACCAAACCATTCAACTCAGCCTGTGTAAACAACTGAGGTTCTAAATTTTCTGGAGAAAATTGAAACATCATCATCATCATCATCCGGTTTACCTTCATCAGATTCAATTTCACTGGACTGAACAAGTAAAACGTCATCAATAGCCTGTGGTAGCTCAGGGACAGGAAGTCCCGGACCATGACCGACTGGCCGAATAGCTGAAGGAAGATTAGGCTAGACAATTACTTTGTTATTTTTGGAGTTATATCCAGCAACATCAATGCTACAAAAATAACAATCGTCTGAATGATTTTTTGGTTCTCTCCATATCATGGGTACTGCTAATCTAAAAGCTGTCTTTTCTTTTTTTGACCATTTTCTAAGGTCTTCAGCACAAACATAGCATACCTTGTGTGGAGTCCAAGGTTTTTCTTGATCACAGAGTTTTATTGCAAAATATACCAAGTACACTTTTTTAACCAATTCTGTAATGTTTCTTTGATGTTTTTTTAATTACAAACTCACCACATCTATAACAAAAACTGTTACGAAAGTTTTTACAACCACGGTTAGCCATACTTAGAGCCCATGGGCAAAAAGCTCAAAAGTGAGGTTGTGTTGACTGAAAGAAAACAAACAGTCGTACCACCACTGCCAACCTATAGTCGGTTCACGACTGGAAGAAACTTTTGAAAATCAACCTTTGAAAAAACACCCTAGCCGTTAGCTACATGCATATAACATTACAAACAGCGGCGAGCGTGGATACAGTTATGCCATTAGGTTGCCAGCACAAAGAGAGGAAATAGTTCTAAAGTTTTAAAGTAATTGTTAATTTATCGGTTAGAAATGGGTTTCGAAAAGACTTGTATCTTATTATGCCAATTATTAATGACGTGATGCTAACGTACTTTGATTTCAATGTTTCTTGCATACTCACTAGATCACGCTCAAGGTGAAAGTAGAGCGGCCATTTGTTTACAAACCTTCTTTCCGTGTGTTGTTGGCGAGATGTGGTCGACACACGTGCCAGAGAATTGGTGCGATTATCTTGTTTAACCAATAATAATTCATTTACTGGTTTTTTTTTTTTTTTAATATCCTCTCTTTATTATTTTTCGTTGTGCCGATTTCTTTCGTTTCTGATACCTGTATAAGAGATTACTCGTAGTGCGTTCTCACGTGTTTAATATTTTTTAAATTTATTTCAGGTTTGCTTAAAATTTTATTTATTGTATTTTACGTTATATGTTGCGGTAGTTTTTGTGTGCAGTCATGAGTTCTAGCAAGGTGAATAAAAGAGAAGTCACCAACGCCACCAGGACATCATTAACCTCACCAAATCATTGTATTCCCTAATTAGGCGAGGGGAAATGAAACCCTGCAACGTCGCGGAAAGAGTGGCAGAAGTGTTGAAACGCTTCAGATCCACAGTTCTAAGGTATGTTAAAATATATGTAGTATTAACCATTGCGTTTGCAAGTTGTGTGTGTTAAGATCAATTACGTTGGCCCACGAAATGTGTTTACAAGAACATAAAGAAAATTTGTTAATAACTTGATAACGTCGTCGAACGTTGTCTACGTGTATTTTTAACGTTTTATTTTGGTAATTATTAAGTTTATAGGGTTTCCTGTAAAAATAAAAATAATTCATTGAAAATCTTATAGTTCCACTCTGCTAATGATGCAGAACACGAATATACGACGGGCATTAACATCCAACTAATTTCGTAATATGTGCCCACCTAACCTAACAGAACCTATCCCCACAATGGGTGAATCAGTATTTTACATTTTTAAACTAACCTAGGATTGTTGGGTTTTACACTAACCTAGGATTGTAGGGTTATATAGACTCAAATGTGAGTATGAATCACCTAACCAAAAGGTGGTATTACAATGTGTAATTAAAAATAAAAACTATACTTTGTGTTGGAATTTGTGTACCCCTGCGAGGGATTCTTCATAAACAACCAAATATATACAGTGGAAATTTATTATAAAGACAACTGACAATGGTAAGGAAAATTGCCTCTATAGTGAGTTTGTTATAGTCAATTAATTTTATATAGGTTATGGAGAGATGGTGCATTTTAAGATTCTGAAGAAGGAGCTTGTTTTGTATTTATAAGTTACACTGCGGCATTAATTGTCATTGTTATACGTCACTAAATAGATTACAGTCGGTATTACTGGAACTTCCCCTACTATTAAACATATCTGTATCACTTCACAAAACATGAGAGGACATCGTAATCGATGAAATCGCAGTCATAATCTTTTAAGAAAACAATTGTGTATTAATGCATTTCCCCAACACCACTGTTCTACAGCCATTGTATTTTAGTTATCGTAAATTATCAGTGTCATATTTTTCACTTTCAGTGCTACATAGCCAACCTAATTTGCATAATTTAAAAAGGACCATAATTCAGTTACTGGGTCAACTACAGTTACTGATACCAAAAACATACAAGGGTTTGTTTACAAATGATGTGTGACAATGTGATATGCTCTGCCGTGTGTTAGTTTAGGTTAGTTTAATAGGTGGCAGGTATTGGTTACTATATAACCCTACAATCCTAGGTTAGTTAAAAAATGTAAAATAGTGATTCACTCATCGTGGGGTTAGGTTCTGTTAGGTTAGGTGGGCACATATTACGAAATTAGTCGGACGTTAATGCCCCTCGTATATTCGTGTTCTGCATCATTAGCAGAGTGGAAATATAAGATTTTCAATGAATTATTTTTATTTTTACAGGAAACCCTATAAACTTAATAATTACCAAAATAAAACGTTAAAAATACACGTAGACAACGTTCGACGACGTTATCAAGTTATTAACAAATTTTCTTTATGTTCTTGTAAACACATTTCGTGGGCCAACGTAATTGATCTTAACACACACAACTTGCAAACGCAATGGTTAATACTACAGATATTTTAACATACCTTAGCACTGTAGATTTGGAGAGTTTCAACATTTCTGCCACTCTTTCCGCGACGTTGCAGGGTTTCATTTCCCCTCGCCTAATTAGTGAATACAACGATTCGGTGAGGTTAATGATGTCCTGTTGGCGTTGGTGACTTCTCTTTTATTCACCTTGCTAGAACTCATGACTGCACACAAAAACTACCGCAACATACAACGTAAAATACAGTAAATAAAATTTTAAGCAAACCTGAAATAAATTTGAAAAATATTAAACACGTTAGAACGCACTATGAGTAATCTCTTATACAGATTTCAAAAGCAAAAGGAATCTGTACGAGAAGGTTAGCACAAATTAAAGTCATACGTTATGAAAAATCAAATAATAAAGAGCTGATATTAGTATAAAAAAACCGATAAATGAAATATTAGGTTAAACAAGAATCGCACAAATTCTCTACAGTACGGCCATCCGGGGGCTTATGAGAGATTGGCGTTGCCATGTTAATGTTGTTGGATGGACTCCTTGAATGTTGACACATTTCATTGCAAAGTATTGTGTCTATAATATGTAATCAAAGTGAAAGTTTTTCTCCCCCACCCAATCCCCCAGTCAAAATCAAACCTATATACACACACACACACACACACACAGAGAGAGAGAGAGAGAGAGAGAGAGAGAGAGAGAGAGACAGACACGCACACGAAACATCTCATTTTTAATACTCACATTTTGGGTTTATATAATGAAATGTTTTTCGTTTGCATCACATATTCTTTTGTGTGAAATCCTCAAGATTAAAAACTTTACGCTTGTGGAATATCCATTAATAATATATACATTACTTTTATGATGGGTACGTGCATGTACGAACACATGTACACACACACAGTGGAATGTAAACATTGCATGTAAACATTGCCATGTGACTGCCACATGGCAATGTTTGTTTACCCTTTGGCAGAAGGATACGAAATGGGCTTGAAAGTAGATCTTTAGCAGGGCTTCAAGAAAGTCTCTTCCAGTCATGAACCGACTATAATTTTATTTAGATTTACTGTATGTTTAAGTACATTAATAATGTATATCAAGTATATAAAAATGTATATAAATGCAGATAAAAAATATAAATAAAGTATATAAAAATGCACAGATATTTGATAAAAATGAATTTCTCTCATTTCTTATATATAAATATGAAAAAATAGTGGGTATTATGACTTTTTTTTATTATTATTTTCGGACTCAGCACACCAAAACACATAAGAATCCGGCAAAATCATCAAAAAAGTTTTTTTATCGTTAGCCTGTGTTATTGTATGATTTCTGAATATTTATTGCTTTCAGGCATGGATTTTGGTGGAAAAGTCATGCTGCAATGGACACTTGGATGACAAATAAATGACCTGGAAAAGAAACTTGTTTAATATCAGAGAAAATATTTAAAAAAGTACTACATGTCTGCACAACTGCAAATATATGGTCAATGAAATCCAGAAGTTTCTTGGGAGTTACTGCGCACTGGGTAAACTAGTGATCTAGCAATAAATTTTTTTAATGTTATAATTATTTTAGTTTTCATGAATAAAAAACTAAAGGGGGAGGAAAAGCTGTGATATCCGAGGGGGATGAAAAGTTGTTATATCCGAGGGGGGAGGAAAAGTAGCTATATCCGGGGCTGGGAGGAAAAGTTGTGATATCAGAGGAGAGGAAAAGTTCCCATATCCGACGAGGGGAAAAGTTCCGATGTTCGAGGAGGTAAAAAGTTCCCATATTCCANAACAGTCTCAAATTCGAGGGGAAACAGTCCCATATTCAAGGGGGAACAGTCCCATATTCGAGGTGGAACAAGTTTGATATTTGAGGGGGAAAATGTCTAATATTCGAGAGGGAAAAGGCAGACGTTAAAGAGAAAACAATCCAATATAGAAAACAATTTTTCAACAAATCAAAAAGTCTTTTTCACATTTTCTGCCTAATTTCATGCAAATTCACGAAAATGTCATGATCTTGAAATTTTACCAGTCCCTATCTATTAGTGGGCCAGTTCCCAGCATCGCCGTTCTGCACTATTATTAGTAGGAGGTAATGTCCTAACCACTCTGGTTTCATAACAGGAGTTAAAGTTCTTGTGAGATGCTGCATGTGCTGATATGTTGGTGCAATTTAAACCGGCAGTACCGAGAAAAAAATCATCTCCACACTCATATAGTCAAAAACCATATGAGAAATATTCTTGTACTTATAGAATTACCAACTATCCTGTCTCAACATTCAACTTAGTGATGGCCCGATAGCCGATATTCGGTATTGGATATCGGTATTATCTGTACATTTACCATTATCGGAGATCGGCACTAAAATATTGGCACATCGGTAATGGCCATTCTAACCTCAAGTATTTTCCATCCTCTGCTGCACACTTAATTTTCTCAACTCTTAACATCAGGCTGCAGCAATACGACTAAAAAGAACATCATTAATTTGAAATGTCAATATGCAATAATAATAATTTTAAAAAAAATTAAAATACTTGCGATACAAACAAATTAGAATGTACATGTCCATCATTATTTTTCACTTCACGGATTACATTTTTATTTTTGGTAAAGCAGTCTTATGTTTGACGTACGTTTCTCAAAGTAAACAAAATGATCGTGGCTTGTTAGCTTAGTTTTCATTCCTGTCCTTTTACACATTTCTTGTATACTAGCGACCTACTTGCAACCTTAACTTAGTTTTGTAATATGTTGTAGTGAGCTATAATTTTGTATAATGTTAAACTATTTTTTTTTGCTGCTTTGATGTACCGGGCATAAAGTAACTCTCACTTAACAGTAAGTCTATTTAGCTTGTTGCAAACAAAACTTTTCCAGGCAGCAGTTTTCTCTCATACACTTTAGTGACAAATGTCTGCTTACAGTATGATAAATGAAAATATCGGTTTACAGGTATCGGATCGGCAAAATGCTTAATATGGGAACCATCACTAATTCATCTAAAAGCTGACACATGACAATATCAAGAAGAGTCATGCTGAACTGACCTTGGAAGTGTTATCACCCATGACCTCGTCAGACAAGTCCTTAATGGTGAGCTCCAACTTTGTCTTCTCTTTCAACAGCTGCTGCTGTTCTGCACCAAGTGTGTCCCTCTCCTCCTTGTGGGTCTGTACATTCTTTTTGGCTTCCTTCAAGCGCCGCGCTGCTGTGCGGATGTTCTCCTGAGACAGTTTCAGTTCCGTGCTGAACTTTTTCTGTTCTTCCCCCGAGTTCTTCCTTGCAGCTTCCATCTGGAATACAAATGAGGAAACTTCCACTTCACTACCATAATTACAGATCTTTTACACAATTTTTGCAGAGGAGAGAGAGTGATTGTGTGTATGTGCGTACTTGTCTCTCTTTAATGATGTATATATTTTTTCCTTGCAAACTAAAAATTTGTTGTTTAAGATGCCATGCAACATATTTTTTTACAGCTAGCTCCCCTCTATTTGTCATAAACAGGAAAACTAATTGGTACTTTAAGTAACAAGGATAACTGAATAATACTGTTACATTTACCTCAGAACTAATATTAGGTTCAACATATTTCTTTGGGATATCATTTTAAGTTGCACCATACCACACCTACAAATTTATGACACCAGAAATGACTCCTCAGAAAATTTATTTACCTCAGGTAAATTTTAGTTTACGAAAATTATAGTGGGTTATGTAGAAATGCTGTTTATTTTATATTTCTTGGCTTCCACATATACCTATGCAATTCCATGAAAGCACCATGCATTCACTTTTTATTTAACCAATACTCTCTTCAAAAATACTTTCACTTGAGCTCTGGAAATAAATACCAAGTGATAATGGGGGCGAGGAAATGTAAATGTTGAAAAACAAATTTTGTGCACATGCATAAAACTTAAGGATGTTAACTTTAATATTTTCATTCCCCTGATTTACCATGGTTTCCATTAGGGATGGGTCGAATAACCAAAAATGTCGATTCCGGTTCCGGTGCCGATTCTACAATTTAAATATCGGTTCCAGTATTCAGTTCTATGTATTTTGAATACTTGCCTTTTGCTTGCAACTTTATTAAACCAATGCAGGTAAAGTTCATTAAATGTTTTATTTAACAGTTATATGGAAAAATTGAACAATAACAAAGTGTGAAGATAAGTTTTAATGTATACAGATAAACTTATTGTATTTAATTTATTTAAGGTTAGTAAATATGTAAAAAATTATTTTCTTTTACATTGTGGCATGCCGTATGATGGTAACCTACAAAAGTTCGTTAAAGGAAGTCAACAGCTGTGTTGGGCGGCCGGATTTCTTATCTTTTTGTGCTTCTTTTATGGTGTTGGGACGGCCTTTTTTTTTTGCGTTTTTTACACAGTGACTCCCTGGTTTTTTTTGCCTTGCTGGAATGTGACACCTCGAAAGAAAAAAAAAACGTCTCTTCTCCCTCTCTCACTCAGCCCCCCCCCCCCCNGGCTTTGAGGAATGTATCGATCGGCTAGCAGTGTTGTTTACGGCGGCAGGCGGCTGAGAGAGAAAGAGAAGGGAGCGGAGTGTTGATGTAAGAGCGAGAGATGAGAGAACAGACTAATCCCATACACTTTTCCCTCCAAACATCACCAAACAGTTTAAGACTACCACTCCTTAATTGTTTTTCCATATAGCAGGCACCCCAGAAATTTTTTCTTTTGTGTTGGGAAGAAGGGGCGCACTATACATGAATAAATACCATAGTTATTTTAGTAACAACAGAGCTTTGCCATTGCTGTGTAGAACCAAGAACCGATTAATTGCTGTTAACGAGTCAAACCTCAAGAACCGGTATAAATTGGAACCGAAGAACCGAACCGACCCATCCCTAGTTTCCATTTTTGATGTACTACAATTTTCACACACAATAATGAAAACAAGAACTTACTGATATAACTAATGGGTCTACTTTCCTCTTCATTGGATGCAATTAAATTTTAATTAAGTTCTTAAAAACTAACGAGACTTGACGTCTCATTGAAAGCAATATCATTAGAAATGAAAACAAAAACATATGCAACTGTAATGAGGCAATTTCAAATACACACGTGCCTTATAAGGGATTCAAACCCAGAAAACCTCGTACAATAAGCCAGAGAAATAGAGAGAGAGAGAGAGAGAGAGAGAGAGGGAGAGAGAGAGAGTGAGTGTGAGAGAGAGAGAGAGAGAGTGTGTGTGAGAGAGAGAGAGTGTGTGTGAGAGTGTGAGTGAGAGTGAGTGTGTGTGTGTGTGTGAGAGAGAGAGAGAATCTCATAATACTTGGAAAGTAGGATAAAAATTGTTTTACCATGGTACTAGTTAAAGCAATCAATCTCAAATAAATTAACCTTAAATTGTCTAACCTGGATTATGTACCAATTATTTCAAATTTATAATTTATTTTGAAGAACAAATTAAGAGATAAGTAAAAATTTACATCATCCAACTTTTTCCTCGTCTCTTTCAGTTCTCGGTCATGGATTGTATACTCCAAAGATCGCCTCATTTTGTCCCATTTCTGGTACTCTTTCAGCTCCTCTTTTTCCTCCTCTAGAGTCTTGAGACGCTCCTCGATGGTGCGTAGGAACTCCTCTATTTTGTCCACCTTACCTTCCGTTTCTGAAAATTAAAGAGATGTTAATTTCAACTACTGTAATGAGTAAATCAGCGTTCAGGGATCAATTTTAAGAAACCTTAGTGTCTGTCTGATGGACACATTCCTATTTTCTCATGCCTGGCTGCAACACTTGCAACATTCCTAGCTACAATATAACAAAGATGCAACAAAATTGTCTTAAAAATATCAACATTGTTCTCTACATTGTCACACTGTAAATTAGGAAATTGACACAAAATTTACTTCAACTTTTTTAACTGGCCTTTATTTTTTATCAATCTCTTACCTCATCTGTCCCTTTCATTGGCCCAAGCATTGTCCAACTGAAGATAATTCCATGTAATTGTAATATTTACAATGCAATAAATAAAAGGTTAAAGTCACAACAAATCCATCCGGCTATAGACACTGCAAGTGGCCACAGATGACATACGAGGGTTGTATTTGGCATTGCTTTACTTGCTTGAGCCGAGACTGGCACATGGGGCAGAGGGGGGAGATAAGTTGCTTCATTGGAAATCAGTGCATTAAATATACCGAAAGGTAAAACATGACTTGCTGATAAAATGACGAGATAACAACTTGCTAATATGCGAAGCTATATTATATGCCCCATACTATTTTTACTTTTATCACAGAAATTTTGGCAGACAATTGTAACATGTTACTTCTGAATTGGTTTTCACTACATTCAAATTAAATATTCTAGTTCTGACACATCTGTAATGTACTTACTCCACTGGCATGTAAAAATTAGCTCTTTCTTGTTATGGCCATTTGTAATAGTACACAATATGTTGCATAAATTACACACAATTTTATTGAATGAATGCTTGGATATGTGAAGAAGAATCAAATTTCTAAAGCCCGAAAACATCTGTATAAAAATTAGCTATTTAACAATGAAGATCAAAATCTTTTCTAAAAATATGGAAAAAGAACCATGGAAATGCATTAGTATTAGATTCTAATAAAATAAATTAAAACTAACACACTCTTTGGGAGACATGTATGCATATCCCTTATCAAAAACAGTGGTCAAATCTGATTTGTCACTAAGTAGGTTAATAATCCTTACCTTTCAGAATTGCTTTAGATTCTTCTCGTCTCTCATCGTATACCCGAGTACCTGCCACTTCTCTCAACAGCTTCAACCTGTACGAGTCTGGGGCTGTAGCCATCTGGTTTATCTAGTTGACACAAATACATATACTATATATAGACAAATCTCATTACAACCTACTTTGCTGTAAACTACATATTTCCAGTCCCTTCCAAGGTGTAATATTATTTACCACTTGTTCAGCATAAAGTACTTTTAGAATTAAGTATAAAATTTAAATTACAGTCTTTTAGTGTGTATATACTTAGCGAAATTCTACTGTACCACATCATTTTCTTGCATTCAGATATGCCCAGTTACACAATAAACTTTACACACAAAGTGCAGTAAAACTCTGTTACGACATTTCTGCAGGGACAGAAAAAATAATACTTAATAACCAGGAAAACTTCTTAAAAGGGGTTAAATTACACCTGCAAATTAACAAGGTGCAGAATTATTCAACTTATTAAGCAGGATAACTTCAAGTGGGAAATTCTTAACAGGGTTTCACTGTACATGTTAATGGCTCTTGTGGAATAAAATCAGACAGTTGCAATACTCCTTCTAGGCGGTGGGAGAAAAAAAAACAGCTTTAATTCTGATTCTACCTGTATTTCAACCACCTCACTAGTTTCTGTCATTCCTGTAAAGAAAAATACAGCATGCGAGTAAAGACAACCTACATAATGCAGTTCAGCTAAAAACATAACAGTAATTCAAATATATTTTCACATAAGTACAGTGAGGTGGAAATGTAGTACAGTACAAAGAGAGTTGGATAATTAAGTGTTAGTTACCAACTTCACAAGTAGTACTGTACTGTAGTTCTAAAGCAAAATAATGTCCATAACTTTGCTTGAAATACACTGCTTCACTAATAATGGTTGCTTAATAAAAACATTTGTATTTCATTAGATTTGCTTGTACATTTAAGATCTTTAAAAAAAAACTAACTTCCATCTAATATGAATTTCTGCGGTAAAATTTGGTCACTAATATGTTAGTAAAACAACTAAATTAATTATTCAATGAGGTAAATGACATCAAAAGGAACCCAAAGTGCAAGTAATCTTCAATATCCTTATACTATATTTTTAATAAAAAATATGTAAGTGTGCACAATGTAATAGTGCAAAATTCTGAAAGGCAGCAATGATGTTATAATTGTTAATAAAGTATACATATTAAGAATTTATTAAAAAATGCCAAAAACTTGCTTATGGAAACCACGGGAAATTGCAGTTATGTACTACACGGGTGTATGAAACTGCATTTTTAAATTCAAATTGAATAGAAATGAAGTTCCAAGATATTCATGAATTGAATCAAATTTTAAAAATAGAGTGAAACCTTTTTAAGAAGTTTTCCTGCTTAATAAGCATTATTTTGTCAGTCCCTTCAGAAATGTCTTAACAGAGTTTTACTGTATTGTATTATAATGATTTACATTTTAACAACTCCCAAACATGAGATTAAAATTCAAGTAATTCCTTGAAACTTTTGATTAAATAATTACCTTAAGAGACTCCCAACACTAATTATCTAAAACTACTAAGAATTCTTGAAATTTGCTGTAAAAAAATTACGTAAATGATGAAGTACAAGACGTTTTTAAGGGACTGAAAACGTAATGCTTATTAACCAGGAAAACTTCTTAAAAGGGACTAATTACACATGCGTATATAGGCAAGGTGCAAAATTATTCAACTTATTAAACACAAAAACTTCCTAGTGGGAACTTCTTAACAGGGTTTCTCTGTATATTATTTGTTTAAAGTTTTGAAGTTGGTATTTCATCATACCTGGTGCAAAACTAAACTCTTTCTTATATAAAATATATAAATTTATTTTTATGGGTAGAAATATTTTGAATAAAATTATACAGTTGAAGAATAACTATGAACCTTCCTTGATGCTAAATAAAGCGTAAACATACAAATAACTTTCAACAAGCTTTAAATCCTGCAGGAAAACTACACTAAGTATTAATGAAATACTGTAATAATTTATTATTAAAAGTACATTGCAATGATACCCCTAAAGTGCAAATTAAACACTTGCAAAAAAAAAATGCTGAGCTAACTTCAGTACTTTCGAATACATCTGTCTGTCGTGTTTTCGCTCCCACAAAACTAAAACAAACACAAGCTAAAATATACCCAAAAACTGCTCAAATTTGATTTTAGTTGAATACTTGATCATTTGGAGCTGAATCACAAAGACTTATTTTTTAAACTGTGCATACACAGCATTTCCTTAGTTTGTGTGGAGTGACTGACCAAACTTGGGAGCACATTCTCTGTATTCCACACACATTTAACGGGTACACCTGCCTGCACCATTTTTCTCCACTTTTGGCAGAGAAGCGTAGGAGCTATAAGGGTTACTCTGGCAGGTGCTACAAGTGTGCCATTGTTGCTACGCTCTGAACTAGCGTGCAGTGTTCTTGTAGTGCCGCGTGTACATATGCCACTTTCAGAGGTGACCCTATAAGTTAATTGATGAAAAGTCTGTAGCAAAGTTCAATACAGACTCCTATTGTAATTTGGCTCAAGTCCAGCTAGTATGTTTTAAGATATGGCAGTCTGAGAAAGCCATTTTGAACTATATTGGAGGGCTCCAAAATAATATATATTTACAGCATGCGTGGAAACTTTAAGAGTACCATTCCTTCCTCGTCTCGTGTATGACGTGTAGGTAAACATACTGGGAGTACGGTACGTTTAATAGCGTCATAAAAAAAACCAGGCTTTCAAACATACTGTAACGCAGTTCGAGCGCCAGGCAGGCAGAACCTTTAAGGACCTGTGACCACAAAAGCAAAACTCAGCATTTTGAGATGACATGTTCTAGCATCATGAAAGAGCTGTTCAGAAAAACTAGTCACTGAAACCAACATCACCACATTGCTGCAGTATCTCAGCAGTGTTTCGATACAGTTAGCATAGGCCATAATTTTGTATCTTTGTTTACTCTATATTCCACATTGTATTAATGTGATAAAAATATTCTCATTTTAAAGCAGCATAAGTTTAGGTATTTTGAGCACACAATGCCATTACCAAATCTTAGCACATGGAAAAGTATTATCAAACAGGACACTTTGAATTTGTGGGTTTGTGTATGACTTCAACCCTCCAAATATTAAAATATTTTTCTGGGCAAACAGCAAAATACAAATTAAGTAATTATTCGGTGTGTATTATAAAATTTTGAAGCTTTGCACACCCCCTTATGATGTAGATACATGATGGAGGGAAACCCAAGAATGAGTATATCAACAGAAGCAAGCATTGCAGAGGACAGGTTAAGGCTCAACATGCAGTAACAGGGAAAATCAAGGTTTAACTTTCAAGTTGAAACTGCCAGCTGTCACAATGACTGAATGACACAGGCATGAAAAGCAAATGGAGAACTACCAAAACATAACACAGAAGTCTACGTACTTTTCCTTGCTTGACAATATAATACGGGTTGGACCTTGAAAAACCTGCAGACTCAAGTAGGTTCATCACATCAGAACGAGGCACCACCTTCTTGTTGAGAAAATACTGATCTTTCTTGGCTCCGATGACTCTTCGCAGAAATACTTCTTCCTTGTCAATCTAAAAACATATATCTTATATACTGTTACTAAATAATAGGAAAACTCCAAACTAATACTATCTCCACATTTCAATTTTATATGGTGGAAATATTAATTTCTATACAAATTATTTTGACGTGTATTAAACTTGAATAAATGTTTACCCAGTATGACTAATGATGTAGGAGACAAAGATTTAAGAAACCAAACTATCAGTCTGTGAATAAAAAAATTTAACACTAAAAGTTTCATGCTAAAATATTTTTAAAAGAAATAGGTTGTAACACTAACTTCTATTTATCGCTACTAAAAAAATATTCACCCCAAATTTCATAGTTAGTAAAAATATGAAGACCTATTAATTTTGTTTAAAAACTGAAATAAAATGTTTTAATTCAGGTTTACAGGTTCCAATAAATCTCACAAAATGGACCCACTTGAAAATACAATCCAAGGCATTTACTGCTCTACCAACAAACTACTGACTAATTAAAAAAAAAAAATTGCTTGTAAACTACCTTGTCAGCATTTATTAATAGCTAATCTAGTACATTACTAATTTGAAAATAAATTTAACAAACCGGCAGTCTTCCATCTGCGTTGTCAAAGATAATTTCAACATAGGCATTAAGGACACGAGGTCCTGTTCCTTCGTGCAACAGTGCTTGACGTTGTTCCGGTCTGAGATGAGAAAATTCATCGCTGAGAACAAACTGAATGGCTGGAAACAAAAGTTACCAGTAATCAATACAATATCTGTTGGTTTTGTCGTAGATTACAGTATAGAGCAATAAAAGATAATGTTCATTTACCTTATGGTGATATACTTAATTTACTAGAAATACTGGCACATCAAATTTTAAAATCTTCGTAAATGTTAAATGACAGTTGTAACTGAAAGCAAATTCTAATCTGCCTTTATGCCTGAATTATTGAATGTAACGTATTGGGAGGGAGGGTTGGTTATGTTTAAAATCTGGCATCATACCTGCCTGGACACAAAACTGTGTGTGTGTAGGCAGGTCAGGAGCCTGGCAAGCAGGGATAACCCATATATTCTGACAGCAGGAGATAGCTCTGTCGAAACCTCGCGCGAGTCAAGAGATAGCTGGCTACGACAGAATGTTGCAATACTGCTAGTAGATGATACAGCGGAAATGAACACTAATAAGTGACTGGCAGGAACAGAACTCGTGATACTTCTGCAGTGTTCCTTACTTCCGTCAAGCTAAGGGCGAAAGGGAGAAAAAAGGTGGCAGTTAAGTGTGATACAATCCCCACTCCTCTTGCAGAGCTGTACAAGCATCCATTGTTAACAGTATGCACACAGAATCAATAAGTGACCCGGCCATACGACTAGTGGTCATTATGACCACACAACAGTGATGTCGCGGCAACCAGAACGTGACAGCCTTGGTCATCTCTGCACCGCTCGGGATCTCGACAGTTGCCACAGCAACCAAGTGTACACTGTCCGGTACACCGTCAAATTTCTTGGTGGCCGCGGCAACCTGGTAGTGCGACTTGGATGCCTAGTGTGTGGGCACCCTCAAGGGTGGCATGGATGGAAGGTGGAACTATACCTTTCAGATGGGCACCTGTCCCTGTGTTGTGGGTTCTGTGCACATAACTTGCCTGCCTGCCACAATTGTGCATCACTTGATAACTTGTTGGCTGGTATCTCATGAGAGAGGGACCGTTTGAGTTTTGGGTCAACAGGAGTATCATAACAAAATAATTGACAATATAAAGTTCACCTCTATCACCACATAATCATTACTTTAGGTCTGGTTGTGCAATCCACATGTAGTGTGATGAAGTTCAAATATATCATTAGAAAGTATTTTTTCTTACACACTGCGAATTGAATCCAGATATGTGGGTAATGGCACATGAGTAAGGTTTTAACTGATACTGTTTCCATGCACAGGAAAAAGTTTTAATTTCAAGTACATATAACAACCTGGAAATCCCATTCTTTGTGTGACATACAGTACACGTCCCAGCAAATTACAAACACAAAAATTTGCTTAAAATTATTTTACGTGCTAAAAAGCACAGTAATGAAAACAATTACAGATCACATTAACAATTTAACAATTCAAATATTTTGAGCAAAAAAATTTATGGTACGTACTACAAAATTATTTGGTGTTTCCTGTTACAAATTGTGCTTGTCACAAAACCATTAATTTTTTTTTTTAGACTGGCTGCAGGAAGCTGCTACTTAAGTCATAGAAACTACAGCGAATTTCACTAACAGAAAACAGTAGACACTGCAAGTATTTTCCGCTCAGAATGGAAGAATTGTTATATCATATGCTGTTAATAATTTATAGTAAATTCTAGAAAGATGAATGGTATTTAAGTTATTTATGATTGCTTTACATCAACTTCCAAACCAAAGATGAGAAAATACTAGAGGTCATTGTTTCACATTCAGAGCATACAGTTGGTTAAATATTATTTTTCAGGATACAGCAGTTAGCATCTCCACTACATTCAAGGCAAAAAATTACTACTAAATAGAAATACCGACATTCAATAATAAGACAAATACTTTTATGTAAAGGCCGTTCATGGTAAAGTGAGCACTTTTGAAGTCCTTTTACTTTTTCCTTTCAGCCATTTTTTAAATCTTTTAACCACTATTTTTAAATAAATATTATAATGGAAGTAATAAACCCAGTGTGCATATTCCACTGTACTCGGAAGTTAACGTCAAAGACTAAAATAAAATATATTTATTGACTACTATTCCCAAGAAATACAGTGAATAACCTATAACAAACAGGTTCTATTCTACACATGAATCTAGTTCTGAAATTATACAATTAAGTACAATTCAAACCATACATCGGCTTTCAAGACCCCAATGTTAAGAGCAGCCCAAATCTCTTCACTCACTCACTCACTCACTCACTCAAACCAAAAATAAATATAGTTTGAATGCTTTATTAAACAAATGCACATTTTCTAATCACACTATCTCTGCTTTCACTAACTCATTATTAAATGGTTCTACACAGGTAAAATGATAGATATGAATTCCAAACCATAAATGCATCCTCATTCAAAAAACTCTGTGTGTGTGTGTGTGTGTGTGTGTGTGTGTGTGTGTGTGTGTGTGTGTGTGTGTGTGTGTGTGTGTACACAGGGCATAGTAACATTCTTTAACTTTGAATAATAGGCTAGGAAACATATTTCTCGTGCTTACCATAAAAGAAGTTACTCTTGCCAGATCCATTTCGTCCCACTGAAAAAAAAGTAGGATTATTTTTAGTTTCACAAGCATATTGTGAGATAGACAAGCTATAAAAAACTATGATACACAATTTAAAAAAGCCACGCCATAGTAAAATCTTTTTCATGTAAACTACACACAGACAAAAACAAGGTAGGCCCAATACAATTAGGGAAATCATGCAATTATATTGGTGTCCAACATAACAATTTACCAAAGAAAACAAGACTACCTTATTTAATATTCTGGAGTGTTCAGTTATCATGCACAAATCACTTAAGAAGGCAGCGGACAAACTATATTACGTCCACCATGAAATTTCGACAGTGAAGAAGATGCAAAACTTTGTATGTCAAAACAACAACAACAACATAATTTGTTTCACAATTACTGTATAATATTAATACTGTGAGGGCGGACCAGACATTGCTTCTGAAAGAAAAGGCCAAATACCAATTGTCAACCTCAAGCCCTTCGTAAACCCACACAGATCTGGTTTGAAACAAATATTATAGTGTTGGGCAAATTCACCAACTACTTGACATAACTTAAAAGTCCCCTTTCCCAATATTATTGTAATGACGCAGTATTATAAATTTTCGGGATACGCGGTTTATTTTATTTTGTTTAACGGGTTTCGTAATATTTTATCAACATTCAAAATTAAAGCCGCGGTAGTCCGTTTATCGTTATCGGACATACATTTGCCGTTTAATGTTTATCAGGCATCCGGTTGCCGTTTTCAAAATATTAGTTTTCAGTAAGCATCAGCATTAGATTAAAAGCTTTTCCAAACTGCATCAACGGTTATTATTCTAAAAGGTTGGGTTATTTTTTTACCAACGACGCAGTTTGGATGGCGATGCCGGCTGCCGTGCCCTTGTCTGGGTAGAAGGGGGGTGATAGGCACGCGACAAATACACGTGTGCCTGTCGCCGTCCGGCAGTTGATATCGAGCAGCGGATAACAAGCAGCCGACACCGTTCAGCAGTAGACTCTCAGTGCTCGCCTAGGCCGCGTCAGGTTTGGCGCATAGCCCCCACACCGGCAACTTAACCCTGCTCGTTTGATTTCTTAGCCGGTGTGGGAGGTTGCTGCATTTGTTTTCTTCGGGCAAGTTTTTAGAGACGTAAATTAATAATCAACAACGACTGTGGCGCTGCTTTCTACTTCGTCTGTGTAGTGTATCGGTGAACCCTGTTCGTACTCGCCATACCTGAACTGTATGTGAACTGTGGCATCCTTAAGAAATAAAAGTAAAGACTAATAAACCGGAACTTGACTACGTTATTTGGTAATTAATTGGCGCCTTTTTAAAGAGTCTCGTGTTACTACCTCTGAGCATAGCCGAGTGGCAACTTCCAGCCGTCAATACCTTGACGTGCGGCATTACAATATGGCGTCCTAACTGTGTGGCTGCAAATATCATAAAGCCGGCTATAACTGTGCGCTGGAACATTACAATATGGCGTCTAACTGTGGGGCTGCGATATTAAAAATACAGAAATTACGGGCCGTGTGCCACATTACATTATATTTCCTGAACCTAAATCAAAGGAAATGTGTCATTATATTCCCGACCTGCAGTTCTCCTGGGCACTCTTAGACCGTTTTAGTTCGTCAAAATATACCAATGAAGATTCAACGAGCACAGGCACAAGTAAACCCTATCTTAGAACAATGTCGACTCAGAGATATGCACATTCTGCTTAACCTATCATCATTGTCCAACAATGGTTTCCAACTGATGACATACCAGTTCAATTTATTGTGAAGATAAGATTACACGTGGGCGTACACTCTAAACCATAACACCATTAAAAACACACTAAGTTACATAAATCGGAAACTTGCGAGATTAGTCTTACCAACAACATTATGCCGAGGGTCAAAAGGTTCCACCACTGTCTGCTCTCTGTAACTTTTAAAGCCTTGTATGATAACCTGAAACAGATTAAACAAATCATATACACTAAATCTCACTAAACACAGAGATAGACACATGTGCAGAAGATATACACATACATAAGCAGTAATTATAATTAAGGGCTAACCTGAAGGAAAGACTGAGAAGTATGAATTTAGTATATTTAGTTTTTGCAAAGCTACCGTGTCCAAATTGCACAGACGCATCATATTACATTTTATGGTTTCAGTAGTAAAAATTTGATATAGCTGCAGGAGACATGGTAATTATAAAGAATAGCGGCTTTTTCGAAGCAGGCATAGTAGACCAACAAAAGTTATGTAAATGGATTTTGCACACCTTACCTGTTTCATATTAAGGAGGGCGTAATTATACAATAAGCAGAACGTCAAAAATAAAATACATAATATACTAGGAGTTTGGTCACTTTGTTTACGCTGGACGCCATGTTGTATAGTCCTGTAATACTGTAGTAATGTAAACAAATGTGTATCTGCAGTCACCTGTTTACTGTGGATATGTAGACATTCCCATGGGTTAGTTGCTGATTACATGCAATACAGTGCGGTTCATGGCGAGTGGAGTGTTGCTGCGTGCGTGAGTTGTGACGTCCGAATCCGGCCGTGCAAAGACTTGTGATTTAAGAATGGAGGGTGCAAGTGCGAGTTCTTCTGTGCGTGACTGTCGTCTATGTAGCAGTGTTACCTAAATATTTGCCAGTTTGTTGAATTAACGTTGTTTTGGCCTACCTAGGTGAGTAAATTCACATTCTTCCGGTATGTTTTATTTTAAAACCCTAAAAGCCTAGGTTAGAATAAAATCCTAGGTTAGATTAAAACTGTTAATTCCCTACAATCCTAGGTTAGATTATAACAGTAAAATTCTAGGTTAGATTAAAACTGTAAACTAGTGATTCACTCATTGTGGGGTTAAGTTAGATTAGATGGGCACATATTAAGAAATTGGGTGGACAAATGTTAAATTGAGGTGTTTTCATATTTTCTATGGGTATATTTTTAGTGATTTTACCCCACAATTTCCCTGATATTTATAGTCCTCCCCACTATTGTTTTTGTGGTTTGTAATCATAATATGTTAGTGCCCCTAGTAAATTTGTGTACTGTGTAATTAATAGAGTCGAAATATACCACCTTTCGGAATTTTTTTTTGTTATTTTCAGAAAAGCAGCTATTCTTAACAATTACCACACAAATACTATGTCAGCTACTATGGCTGGAGACCCCACGAGGAGGAAAAGTCCAGGGTCACCCCTCCCCACCAATCACGTTGCTGGACATCTTTTAGTAAGACTGTACAAGGTGCGAAACAAGGCCCATCTCCGAACTCTCGAACACCACCACAGGGGCATACAAGTAGCAAGATACTTGTATAAGAGAGGCCTACTGAAATACACATAAAATATACAGACAGCAATAAAAATACAATAGTGTTAGTGGGAAAAAAACAGGGTGGTTAATTGAAACACGGGCAAGTATGCAGTAATTATATAGAATCGCGGCTTTTCTAAAGGAAACGTAGTAGACCCACAAAAATTGTAACGACGCAATATAAGTTTCATGTTGCTGCCGATTGAGCTAACTGAGTTGTAACTTCCACTCGTCATACCAGACGCTGCATCGTTACAAAGTAACATGAAGGGGTTCTGCACAGCTTACCTTTTAAATATTGAGGAGGGCGTAATAGTAAAATAAGTAGAAGGTACTAAATAAAATAGATAAAAATATAAGCAGTTCGGCCGCTTTGTTTACGTCGGACGCCATGTTGAATAGCCATGTAAAGTGTGCTAACGCCACCTATCAGCTGTGGACATGAAGACATACAATAGTTTAGTACGCCATTGTATGGGATACAGTGCAGTTCGTGGTGAGTGGAATATTATGTGCGCGTGGTTTGCGATGTCCGAACCTAACCGTGTAAAGGATTGTGATTGAAGAATAGAGGGTGCTAGTACGAGTGTTTCTGTGCGTAATAGTTGGCTATTTGGCGGGTGTTACTTGGACGTTTTAGTAGATAATGGTGTTTTGTCAAGTGAGGTAAGGTGCTTTGTGGTATGCACAACGGTAGTTTAATTGGCCGAGGACAGTGAAATTGTACCCGCAGCGTACCTAGTTGAGTTAATTCATATATGTCCGGTAAATTTTATTACCACTTCAAAACCCAAAAATCCTAGATTAGAATAAAATCGTAGTTTAGATTAAAGCCCTAAAATCCTAGATTAGAATTAAATCGTAATTTAGATTAAAGCCGTATAATCCTAGGTTATATAAAAACCCTATAATCCTAGGTTAGATTAAAACCGTATAACTCTAGATTAGATTAAAACCCTACAATCCTAGATTAGATTAAAAATATAAAACAGTGATTCACTCACAGTGGGGTTAGGTAAAGTTGGGTGTACACATATTACGAAATTTGGTGGACAAAAGTTAAATTGTGGTGTTTTTGTATTTATTGTGGGTGTATTTTTTAGTGATATACCCCACAATTTCCCTGATCTTCATAGCCCTCCCCACTATCGTATTTGTGGTTTGTAATGCTACTAGTAAATTCGTGTTCTGTGTAATTAGTAGAGTGGAAATATACCACTTTCCGTGATTTTGATTTTATTTTCAGAAAAGTCACTATTACATATAATTAGTGTAAACAATAATACAAGTGGTCCTAACAATTGAACCTGTAACTAAGTGAACACAAAAGAGGAAATTCATTATTTTATCACTAGGCCCTTTGTAAACAAATAATACGTAATTTTCAAAACGATTACATCAACTATGGTTATACCAGTTACGGGTACGAGGACTAAAACGTAAAAATATAGTAAGTACAGAAAAATTAGTGGTAATTATCTAGTTTAGGGGCTTTTCTGAAAAACACAATAAAAATTTAAAATTATGATATATTTCTACTCTACTAATGATGCAGAACACGAATATACTAGGGGCATTAACGTCCGACTAATTTCGTAATATGTGCCCACCTAACCTAACAAAACCTAACCCCACGATGGGCGAATCACTATTTTACATTTTTAAACTAACCTAGGATTGTTGGGTTTTACACTAACCTATGATGTTAGGGTTTTAAACTAACCTAGGATAGTAGGGTTTTACACTAACCTAGGATGTTTGGGTTTTATACTAACCTAGGATGTTTGGGTTTTACACTAACCTAGGATGTTTGGGTTTTACACTAAAATACGAATGTAGGATTGCAGGGATTTAAAGGAACCGTAAAACACACCAAAAGAATGTAAATTGACTCACCTAGGTAGGGGGCTGGTATAATTCCTCTGACGTTAATAGACACAAACAAACATATTTCGCAAGTTTTTTTAAATATGTTCTACTTATTTTAACACTACGGCCGCTTCAATATCAACTAGGTAAGCTATGCTGAATTCATTAAAACAACTTTTGTTGGCATAAAACGTTTCGTTCATAAACGTAAACAAACTGTCAGAAAGACATCTCACAAACTTGTTCAATTTTTTAAAATATGTTGCACTTATTTTAAAGCGATGCCCCTAGTATATTCGTGTTCTGCATCATTAGTAGAGTAGAAATATATCATAATTTTAAATTTTTATTGTGTTTTTCAGAAAAGCCCCTAAACTAGATAATTACCAAATTAGTGTATCATTCAGAGCAAAGTCGGTAATGTAACTGATACGTACGTTGACTATGCTTATATTAGGCTAGCTATTGTCAGAATTCTAATAAAACTTCCTAACACATGCAAAACAAAACAATTTTGTATAAGTTAGCTATCATCTCTACGTGTTAAGTTCTGCAATCGCATTACCCAAATTATCCTTGTGGCAAAAAAACTTACAGCGGTTAAAAAAAAAACAACTATATATTACCCATTTTCTTCACTTATTTACTAAAGCAACTATTTCAAATAGACTTAAGTACTTGACAAGGTTAGGTAACAACATAAACATTACACAACCCTACACAATTTAAACATGTACGTAAAATATTTATTACCTGTTTAATATACATTATGAGTTGTTCCACAGAAAAGCTGTTAAGAATTCCATTAGCAATTTCTTGGTTTAAGAATATTATTAGATAAAGGATCAATTCTTTTCTGCAACAACCAAAACATAAACTTAAGTCATAACAAAAACACTTTTCGCAGCAACATTAGATAATAACGGACAGACGTGGAAAATTTTCTGGTAATATTTATATTATTTTAATTTAATACCCGTAAGACAATAATTTTATAATGCTGAGTTTTGGATTAACAATACCCTACTTCTATCACTTTAGTATTATTATCAGTAACAATATACATCAAAAAGGGCGGGAGAAAATGTGGTGCTTGGGCGTATAATCACAAAACATTTACCAAATGTGTCGTGTACTCCAGGGAGGAATGAGACACAAATGTAGCGGAAATTCTCCGACGCCTTTAGAAAGTTGTATACGCAAATGTAAAAAAAAAAGGTAACATAATTATGCTACGAACACCAAATATTTGTTTGTTTTTAGTCTGCTAAAGGTTTAACGGTAGTCCGTGCCAAGAAATAATTTTCTAACAAAAAAATTGTGTTCTGACTTTAGTTAAGATCGAAAAATGTATTTACATAGCTAAAATATGCAAATGATACATGCATGGGATATCCTTGAAATCTTTTAGAAAACACACAACTTTCCTAGCAGAATCACTTGATTCTTACTCAATGATTTTTACTAACATAAATATTTATTTGACATTATATATTTTCATGAATGCGAAAATTTAGAAGTGTATCCGTCAATGCACACCTAACGTTCGAAATTTAATTTTTTTTTGGTGGTAATGTGGCCAACAGGGAAGCACACTGCCAAAAACAAGAAAACAGTAGGCAGCTAAATAAAGGATAATGAAGGAGAAATACTAGACGGGATCACAATACTAATCTTCTCGGTAGAGGCCCATCAACATTTGAGGGAAAGAAAGGCCATGGAACAAGGGATAGCAAGGAAAGATTGGGCCAATCACCGAGGATATCTAACAGGACACCAAATTCTTAAGATCAAATAACAAGACTGTGCGCAAGTAAAAACTGAGCGAGAACGATACAAACTACCCGAGGGTCATGAAAAAGTACCCAAGGATAAGAGACAGGAAAAATCACACGAAGCCTACGAAGAGCAGCATACAACGAACTTCTATCACCTCCAGTGGAACACTGAAACAGAAGATGGGTCAAATCTGCACTAGGGGCCCCACATACACAAGAAGGATTAGAGACTATATGAAGCTTATATAAATGATATTGAGTTGCATTATGACCGGAAAGGAGACGAAAGGAAGTAACTGCTAAACCACGGGAACTGCAATGTTGATACGGTGGTCGAGAATATGTAGGAAATAGCTGTGCGTACGAGGTATTAGAAAACGAGGTATAAGTTTCCCATGTCTGTTTCCAATGCCGAAAAACTTCTCTGGTTAATAAGGGATACAAAACCGAAAAGGAAAGCAGTGGCTTCGAGACACCCTCTAAAACACTCAATTTGGCAAGTTTATCTACCATCTCATTCCCCTGAATCCCGACATGCCCTGATACCCACATAAAAAGGACAAATAAACTGAGTTTATCCAAAAGAACGCACTGTTCCCGTATCAACCATATAAACATGTCCTTATGGGGAGTAGGAGAAGACAAAGCTGTAAGGACATTTCGTGAATCAGATATGATAAGATGATTTGAGACTCTGTGATCGTATACATAGCGTAAAGCCATATACACTGCAAAAGTTTCAGCATAATACATTGTGGCAGTAGAAGGGAGTTTAAAAAGCCCAGGACATTATGTGAAGCATCGAAATATGCAGACCCAACACCGTCGACAGTTTTAGAGGCATCCGTGTATGCCAAAGTACAGTCGGGATATTCAGAAACTTTAGCCATAAATTCTTGTTGAAGAACAATGGGAGACACAGTTTTAGTAGGGGAAAGAAATATGGGACAAGGAAAGCGAAAAGAGACCTCGTACTGCAAACGGTGTAACAAACTAGGTGGAGGGGTAACGAAGTGTGCCGTCGTTAGTAATAGTTTCGGTAGGATGTAACCAAGATTGTCAACCGCCTGTACAATACTCCTTACACGAGAATCACGAGTACGAATCCAATGTTTACCTTGCAATAGTCTATGACGGTCGGTTAAGGACATAAGGAAAGATTCCATACGCAGGACCATAATGGGCGTAGAAGAGAAAGCGCCAAGAATAAGTCTGAGGCAAACATTCTGTATAGTTTCTAATTTGTTCGCCAAAAGGAGTGGCAGCTGACCAGCAATCTGAAAACCATAATCTAAAACAGACCGTGTAGTAGACACGTAAAAAGAGCGAAGAGCAAAAAAGCTAGAACCCCAACGATAGTGGGTGAGAGCCTTAAAAATATTAATTCGTTTGCGGCATTTGGTAATAGTGTATTCAACATGGGTAGTCCATCCACCACGGGACTCTAAAAAGATACCCAAGTATCGTACCTTTGTCACACAGAGTAGAGAATAACCTCTGATGGTTGGAGAGGGAAGTGGTGACTGGGACTGTTTACACGTAAAATACAAGGCGCGACTCTTATCCACAGAAAGATTGAAACCACGATCATCCAACCAAAGTGATAAAGAATCAAGGGCCATAGTCAGAGAAGTACAAGCATTGTCATAAGAGATACATTCAACCCAAAGCACAATATCGTCAGCATATTGAATAGAACGAACATGGGAGCCCAGGTGAAATATGATGTTTTGAGTATATAAGATAAACAGTAAGGGGCTAAGGGTACTACCTTGAACCAAACCATGAGACACCTGACGAACAAAAAATGCTCCATCAGGTACTCGAGGCATATAACGACGAATGCTAAATAAAGAATGGATACATTGTATAAGAGTATGTGGTAAACCTAATTTAAACATTTTATCATAAAGGAGTTTAAGATTAACATTATCAAAGGCCGATTCCAAGTCTAAAAACACAGTACACAAGACATTTCGGTGAGCATAAGCATCCCGAATACATGAAAACAATACAGCAACAGCATCCAGGGTACTAATACCAGAACTAAAACCAAGTTGTTCTGGACGAAGTAAACAATGATATTCTAACCACCAATTAAGCCTGTGTTTTACCAATTTCTCAAAAAGTTTCGCCAAACAAGAATGCGGAGCAATCGGACGATAAGACTCAGCTGATACAGGAGATTTACCAGGTTTCAAAATCGGGACTATTTCAAAATCCCTCCACACATCAGGGATACATCCATAACAAAACACTTTATCATAGAATTGAGCTAACCAAACGAGAGTGGAGCGAGGAAGGTGCTTGAGGAGATCATACGATATGTAATCCAAACCAGGGGTGGTATATCCTGTGGTGTGCAAACAATGGCTTAATTCCTCCACCTTAAATGCCCGGTAAAAAACCTGATGATCACGCGAAGCTGCATGAGAAACAACTGAAGGAAAACAGAAGGTAGCAGCCTCCAGGACGGTATCAGGGGCAATGCGATTCATAAAAGCGAGAGAGAAATACGATGAGAAGGGGGAGAGAAATATGATGGGAACGCTGTCCCTCTTTACTAGCGCGAAAGGCTTTAAATTTACCCCATAATGTACGAGAGGGAGTAGTACGAGAAAGTGAAGCACAAAAATTATTCCAGCTAAGTTTTTTACGTTCAGACCACAACTTGCGCGCCTCTATTTGGCATTTCTTAAGATGTATAAAATTGGCCAATGTAGCCTGTCGTTTATATTGGTGAAGTGCATTCAAACGATGGCGATTAACTTCGTCACATTGTCCATCCCACCAAATGGAACCATGTTTCCGAACACCAATACGAAAAGGTCGAAAAGGCATAGAATTTTTAGCAGTTTCCAAAAGAGACATATAGAAAACATCATACACAATGTTGATATTAAAAGCAGTAACCGGGGGGGAAATGGGTTGTTGCTTCCGGACATTAAGGAAGAGAATTTGCACCAATCTGCCCGATTATATAGTAAACGGTATCGACGAAAAGTAAGGGAAGGAGACTGAGAAGTTTGGTGAAGAAGTGAGGATAATTGGGAAATGGTCACTACCCCATGTATCATTATGGACTGACAAGATTAAACAGCTAAAGAGGCTGGCAGAAACGAAATTTAAATCAATGGCAGTGGAGCGGAAATATGGAGACCCGATCCATGTCGGTTGCGTACTGTTCAGTAAAGTAAAAGGTGAAGTAAGTAAAAATTCTGACAAACGCCGACCAGAAACATTCTCAAAGGGATTACCCCATAGACGATGGTGGCAATTGAAATCGCCGCCTATAATTACAGGATGTGGAAACTGGGAGAAGAAAGACCCCCAATCGTGTGCTGAACATCGAAACTTAGGATGGACATATATTGAGACTATAGTGATATTAAAGTAGCCGAGTGTCGATCGAATCGCCACCGCATCAACGCCATGGAAACCGTCAGGATAAGTAATATTAAAAGGCTCACCAGCATGCGTATTCCTTAAATATATAGCCGTCCCTCTGTCATCCTTAGGGGAGACGAAAGACTGAAAGGTTCTGATATAGAGAGGGGAGATACGTAGCATCCGGGTTTCAGACAGTAGAACAACATCTGTGTTATGAGCATCCAAATATTGAAGCAGAGGAAATCTATTGGTCAGGAGAGATCTAGCGTTTCACTGTATGGCGCAAAAGCGTGAGGGAAACATGTGAAGCAAAAAAGTGGTAAACAATAGCAGACACACTCACCTTAAGAGGACACATCCCCTTATAGGAGAGTTTGAAGAAAGGATTGGATCATACTCTCTCGGTCAAAATTATAAGTAGAATCTGTTTTTGCCACAGTTATCATATGCTCAATTGTGTCTAGCAAAGATATCAATATATCGTTATTAAGTCGAGGGACTTCACGTACCTCAGTGGGCGGTACCTCTTCAGGTAGTGGAGCACGAACAGGAAAAGGAATATTGTCGACAGCATCCGGCTTAAATTGAGCATAATATTCTGGAATATTAAAGGAAGGTGTAACAATGTTGGAAGTCACTGGGGGTATTGCCTTATAACAAACAGTATAGCCATCTGGCCTTATGGTGGTCATTTGGGATTGCTGCGTGGAGCTTTGTGTTGCTAATGAATATGATGTCGGGAAGGCCAAAAGCGCTGATGGGGGATGTAGAACTGAAGGTGTAGGCAGAGGCGGATATTGAGCCAATGAGGTGGGCGGGGACATTGTTGGTTGCGATGGTGGTTGTTGTTGTACCAGATGGACCCTGAAGTACGGCTGGACTTTGGCTTTAGCGTCAGCATAAGGCAGGTTGTAGTATGCCATGACACGTTTTACCTCTCTTTCCATTTCCCAAACAGGGCATTGAGCCTTGTCATGGGCCATGTGTTGACCAGAGCAATTCATACATACTGGGGTATCTGCAGTAGTACATTCGGAAATAACACGAGGTTGAGGGCAGGCAGGACAACGAACATTCTTTGCGCGGCAGTTTTTCTGTGTATGCCCGAAGCGAAAACACCTGAAACACTGTAGCACAGATTGAACCCGAGGTGTAACTTTGAAGAGCTCTTTATATATAATAATCTCATTAGGTAACTGTTGCCCCTCAAAGGTAAGGCTCACCAGGCGGATGGGAACTCGTTCCGATAAGGATCCATTAACGACATGTTTGGTTAACCTCTCTATAGACAAAATCTTTTAATCGCATTCCAAACCTTCGCGAATGTCATCTGTCGACATATCGAGTGGAATACAATATACCAACCCTTGGTGTTGCACAAGACCAATAGGGATATTTACAGAAACGTTCAGTTGAGTTGGTAGTTCTGAGGACATAAATTTATTGGCGGCAATACCAGTAGTAAATGTTATTTTCAGTTTCGCTAGGCCTGCTCGATGGATATGTAATATATCGCGGTTAGGATGGAGTTTGCGACCGAGAGAAATGGGATGTAAATTACCAATATTCTTATCTTGAGACTCAACAAAAACAACAAAAGGCCCTGGGCTATCTCGAGGATAGCATAATTGGGGAGGTCTAACCTGTCTCGCAGTATTTAGTGGCTCCATGGAAGGGCCATCAATCCCCTACACGATTACTTTTTGCTTGACGACTATCATTATGGGCTTGCCCAACTGATAATTTTCTCTTGCTTGCAGTCTGTTCATCTACATCCATCGCTTACCTGCGGTCAATATTTATATATCACCAAAACGAATTCGACCACATTACCACCAATATTACCCACAGCAATCCACAAATCACTCATCACTCTACGACTACTCACAAACGAATGTCGAAAAATAAAGTTTCTGATAAATTCTTTTGAATATTTTTTTTGTGGTAATGTGGCCAACACCAAACCCATGGCCAAAAACAAAAACAGTAGGCAGACAAATAGAGGAATTTGAATCGATTGATCCACAATTTCAGTAGGACTGAAAATTCGGTGAGACCGGTGGGTATGCATCCAGACATTAACCGATGAATTTATGAACGCTTTCTCTAAAAAATAGAAGTTTACACACATACAACTCACAATTTACAAGCATTCCAAAAAAATATAAAAATTATTTGGACCTCGAGTTTTACAAATCGGCGATGAAAACTTTAGAATTTGAGTGTAATGTATTAATAGGTGCCTGGAAGCAGACAAAAATACCGCTAAATATAAGAATGATCTTCAAAAAATGCCTCAACTGGTTTACAACGGTGTAACAAAACCACTGATAGATCCATTAATGAATTTTCGAAAAAGCGGATTGTTACTTGTCGCTGATCTGTGCTGCTGAACTTGGTTCCCCCCGCGCGAGTGGGCGAAGTGAGGGACAGAGTAGTGATATGATAGCGAGGTGGCGAGTCCATAAGGAATGTTTAAAGGACAGTCGAGCGATAATTCTACCAGCATTTTCAGTTATGGAGGAATTCTGCCGCAAACCCCTTTGTTGCCTCGCCGCTCCTGACCTTCGGTGGATAGGATTTCTGTGTTTATCTGAATAATGCTCTGGATTGCTGACATCGTTCTCTCAGCGTGACTCGGAGTGTGTTAAACCTTCCAGATGTTCAGGGTGAACGATATAAAAGTATGACTCCCCTCAGAGCCAGAGTAGTTGATGAGGGAATGAGTGGCTGAGTTCCGAGCTATAGAAAACGAGCAGGGAGATAAGTGACCAGCAGAAGGGAAATCTGCGCCTGTGAGTATCAAACAGTGGAGGGTGTGGCTGGCAGTCTGGACTATTGGACTAGATGTGCGAGTGAAATACATTGTAAATGGCAGCAACAAAATACTGAACACGTATTAATGATGAGTATGACCTAACTGACTATACATAAACAGAAACAATTAAAACGATGCTAAATGGAGTCGAAATATACATTAAATATTGCACTCACTGTTAAATAAAAAGAGTAATAGTGGATACAGATAATTTAAAGCCATAAATTATAGCTGTGTAAATAAATTAGAAATAAAATTTAGTTCTTTTATTTTTATTAAGACATCCATCCCTCACAAACTCAGATACACCCCTCAGGAATCCCATGTAAACAATATTTCGCCAGTGTCCTGTCCTACTGTATTGTCTTTGCACAAGTTGGACATTTTCCCTGGAAACTCCTTATGGTCGTTATATTTGGCCAACAGACTCTATGCGGCTGTCCAGGCACGTGGTTGCTTGTTCATGACATAATTTGTTGGAAGATATTTGCTGTTCATGAATTGTGTTCTTAATATCACAATTGCTCAGACACTTGTAACATGTGCTAATAAATAAGTTAAATTTGAGTAAATGGGTAGAATATAGTTGTTTCGTAAGTGGTTTTGAACGACAGGTGACACATATTCTAGATCATATATCATTGTATGTATATATATATAGGTGTTGAAAACATATTTTAGCCAAATGCCTTTGACAAAGCGTACAAAGTCCACAACAAATAGGTGACTTATTTTTCCCATGTTGCAGAGACACATGCTTAATGCTGGCTGCCCTAGTATGAGTGTACAGTTCGGCTTGAGGAAGTGATACACCAGCACATGAACAACATGCCCTCCACTAGTACACACTGCATAGTGCACCAAATGGTCATGTCCCATCCCATTCAACCATGAGGGACATACTGTATGTAAATTGCCACCATCCCTACCTCTAGCAGAAAGTACAAGACGTTCAGCGAAAATAAATTTTCAAAACCCAATTTTCACAGGCTCATATTTCCTTTAATATACTGTTTTCTCATGGTGTCCTGTATATTTTGACTCGATTTTTCTTAAGGAATCACCTCCCTCAGTTTGGGCTTTTAATTTCCAAACATTCTCTGTTTGTGTGTGTATGTATATATATATATATATGTCAATAACATTTTTGTTGCACGAAATCGATTGAAAATGTTTTATTGTATGGTACATGTGTCGCATCGTTACCAAACCTACTACAGCATTTCGAAAGGTTATGCATATATTATATGTAGGTGATATATCCATGCCCATGTGTAATGTGACATTTGGAATTTATTCGTCATCCTTTCTTTGTGGAGTTGTTGGGGCGCCTGGTTACCTCAAGTTTACTTATGCTCAGGTTGTAAAAACTGGTTATAGTGGAATCTTGTGGCAGAGGTATATATTAGGACGCCGTAATATTAGTGTAAACTGTTAAAGTATCTAGTTTCAAGTGTTAAGTAAAATTCCTTATGATAGCGCCACTTGTCAGTTCTTCTATCTGTATGGTTTCTTCTTTGTCACATTATCTTCTATGCTATCTTGTTTAGTTGTGTTGTGTTGTTCGTCCGGGACATTGCTTGTCCGATCGTTTATAATAAAGTGCTTTTAGTATTCAAGGCATTTTACTTCAATAGGTTATGGGACCAGTCGCTTTATTTAGATGATTTGTTATTCAGTAAATTATTAAAGTTCGTTCGTTTAGTGTGAAGTGTTGTTAAATCCATAGCGACGATGGAGTTTGCTAAGCACATTAAACCACTGACCAGTGAAGCAGATTGGCCAGTTTGGAAGCGAAAGATTCGTGAGTTAGTGGATTACCATGAAGGTGCATTAGATTGTATCGATCAGAAGTTGAAGAAACCAGATCCGTTAAAAGGTGACGCAACGAAACAGGAAGTGAAAGATCACAAAGAAGCTTGTGATTTGTATAGAAAAGCGAATAGCTACGCTAAGTCAATGATCATTAGTACGGTTTCTGATGCAGTCTATCAGAAGATAATGGACAAAGATACTGCCAGTGAAGCTTGGGAGGCGTTGAAGCAGCAGTTTGAGGCAACATCAAAAGACCAACTCTTCAAAGTATGTGCAGATTTCTTTTCTTTTAATTGGACATCAGGTGATGACGTTTCCACTCATGTAGCCAAGCTGAGGAGTCTGTGGAATGAACTAAATAATGGTTTAAAAGAAATAAACGAAAAAACTCTCCCAGATCTGCTTTTGGTATGTAAAATTTTGCATATTTTACCATGTTTTTTCGAAAGTTTTAAATCTAGTTGGATGCTGCTTACCAAAGATGAAGTTCGTTCATTTGATGAATTGAATATGCAGCTCTGTGTTTTTGAACGAAATATGAAACCCTTTACAAGTAGTGAGAGTAATAAACCAGAAGCTTTAGTGGCTAGGTCCGATAGACAGAAACAGAGTTGTAATAGCTCAACTAATAAACATAAGCCAAATTACACTGCTCAAAAGTGGAAGCCAGGTAATTGTAATTATTGTCGCCAGCCTGGTCACTGGGTTCGTCAGTGTAGAAAGTGGATTGCAGATGGTCGTCCACGCCCTAATGCTGTTAGTAGTAATTCACAGAGTAATATCGCAGATTCTAGAGCTTCTACAAATACGATTGCTCTTGTGTCTATTCACAATGAAATCTTAGCTGCTGAGCCTAATGCAGAGGATTGGTGGGTGGATAATGGAGCTACTAAACACGTTACAAGTCGTTTAGATTGGTTTAGTTCTTTTAATGAGTTTGAGAACTCGTGCAGTATTAAGGCAGCTGGAGATGAAAAACTAAATGCTGTTGGTAGCGGTGTTATTGAGATCAATTCCATAGTTAATGGCAGGAGCCAACGTTTGCAGTTAAAGGACGTTTGGTTAGTTCCTAGGATTGCTAGAAATTTATTCTCTCCATTATCTGCACATGATAAAAATCCAAATAGCAAGTTCCAGTCAACAGTTACCTCCTGTTCGCTTTCAGTAAATGGTGCTCCAGTGCTGGTGGGCACTCGAGAGAAGAATGGAACATTATATAAGGCAGAGATTAAGACTGTTAGCCCGAGTAGCAGTAGTATCAACATTGTAGAATCAAGTGACCCACTGCAGTTGTATCATGAGAGATGGGGCCACCAAGATAAACGTCACATAAAAGAAAAGCTTGAACGCGAGCTAGATATTAAAGTCAAGCTAGATGACAAAATTTGTGAACCTTGCATTTATGGCAAGTCTCATCGACTGCCTTTTGGTACTAGAAGAAAGGCTTTGAAACCAGGAGAGCTTATGTCAACTGATGTTTGCGGACCTTTTGCTGAGTCATTTCAGAAGAAACGTTATTTAGTTGTATTTAAAGATAGCTACACTAAATTTCGGTATGGTTTTGTCATCAAAGAGAAGTCAGATGTCAAAATTGTTTTAGAACAAATGCTCGCTCATGCTGAGAAACAAGGTCACAACATCAAAGAGCTTCTAAGCGACAATGGTGGTGAGTTCGACAATGCAGACGTTCGAGAGATTTTGCTAAGTAGGGGAGTTACACAGCGGTTGACAGCCCCTTATACGCCACAGCAAAATGGTAGCAGTGAACGAGAGAACAGAACAATAGTTGAAATGGCAAGAACTTTTATGTACTCGAATTCTGATGTTCAGTTTCCACAAGCAATTTGGGCTGAGCTTGTTACAACAGCGGTCTACATACTAAACAGAACGGGGAAGTCGTCAGTAAATGGAGTAAGTCCTTACGAGCTTTGGTTTGGTAAAAAACCAAGAATCAGACATCTTCGTATTATTGGTTCAAACTGTTACTTTCATGTTCCTGTGCAGAAGAGGCGTAAGATGGATAAGAAAGCTCAAAAAGGTTACCTAGTAGGCTACGATGGTGAAGAGCGCTACCGAGTCTATATTTCAGAAGATAGGCGAGTCGTGTTATCCAGAGATGTTCGTTTTCAAGAAATACTTCGTGACTGTGCTGAGAAAGTAAAAGTACCTTTCCTGAGCACTCCATCAAAAGAACAATTGGTTGAAGAGGAACTTGTTCAGCGAGAAATTTCAACCAAAGATAAAGAAGATTCAAGTGGTGAAGAGTCCAGTTCCAAATCTAGGCCAGAGTCTGGATTAGAGCACACTGAAAGAGCAGATACCCGAAAACTGCGTGATAGAAACACAATCAAAGCGTCAACATATTATGATGATTTTGTAATGATCATGATAGCTGAAGAGGATCCACAAAGTTTTCAAGAAGCTGTAGGTGGCAAGTATGGTCAAGAATGGCTTAAGTCAATGAACAGTGAGATATCCTCTCTACTTGAGAATGATACGTATGATCTAGAGTACCTACCTAAGGGAGCTAGAGCCCTTCCATGCAAATGGGTATATAGAGTCAAAATGAAACCTGACGGCACCATCGAGAAGAGAAAATCAAGAATAGTTGCTAAAGGCTACGATCAACGTAAGGGCATAGACTACTCTAAAACATTTAGTCCAGTAGCAAAGTTGCAAACTATTCGTTTGATGCTTGGTGTTGTTGTGACAGAGAAGATGCACTTAGTTCAGTTCGATGTATCTACAGCTTTTCTTTATGGAGAGCTGGAAGAAGATATTTACTTGCAGCAGCCAGAGGGATTTGATGACGGCACGGGTAGGGTTTGGAAGCTCAAGAAGAGTTTATATGGACTTAAGCAGTCGCCAAGGTGCTGGAACAAGCGTATTGGCAAGTTTCTGACATCACTCAAATTCAAGGCTAGTGATGAGGAGCCTTGTATGTTCATTCGAGATGAAGGTAGTGTCAAGATAATTCTCATTCTTTATGTAGATGATGGCATCATAGCTTCTACCAGTAGAGTAGAATTAGAGAAGTTTTTAGATCAGCTTCAGGCTGAGTTTAAAATTACATCTGAAGAAGCGTCTTATTTTTTAGGACTACAAATTGAGAGACAGTCAAATTGTGATATAAGAGTGTGTCAAAAGTTCTATGCACAGAAAATACTTGAACGTTTCAATTTTGTCGGTTGTAAATCAGTTTCTTCACCAATGCTTCAGAGTCAAGAGAGTTTGATTTCAGGGAAAGCAACAGAAAGAGCACATCAGTTTCCATATCGCCAAGCAGTAGGCTCACTAATGTATCTGATGTTAGGCTCTAGACCTGATTTAGCCTATTCAGTCGGATTTTTATCCAGATCTCTTGAAAATCCTACTGCTGAAGATATTACCAGACTTAAAAGAGTTTTCAGATATATAGCAGGCACCCTTAATTATGGCCTTCTATATCAGCACAATGCAGAGAAAGGGATTCTTGGCTGTTTTTCTGATGCAGATTTTGGCGGATGCCTCAAAACAGGCAGATCAACAACAGGTGTTTTAATAACTTATGCAGGCGCTGCTGTTTCATGGCTAAGTCAACGTCAGGGATCAGTTACCGATTCTACCACAGAAGCAGAAGTTGTCGCCGCTAGTGAAGCCTCAAAAGAAATAATTTGGCTTAGTCGTCTATTGAGCCAAATGAGTAAGTTAAAAGAAGTTCCAGTTCTACAGATAGACAATGCTGCAGCTGTCAGACTTGCAGAAAATCCAGAAAATCATCGTAGAACCAAGCATATCCGAAGAAAGCACTTCTTCATTCGAGAGCATGTAGCAGAAGGTAGACTGGCTGTCGATAAAGTTACTTCAGAGCATCAAGTTGCAGATATCATGACCAAGCCACTAGCCGCCCCTCGTTTGCGGATGTTGTGTGACAAGATGGGACTTATATAGAGTTGTATTTTTTTTGTGAATTGTTATTTAACAAGGGAAAGTGTTAAAGTATCTAGTTTCAAGTGTTAAGTAAAATTCCTTTTGAGCGCCACTTGTCAGTTCTTCTATCTCTATGGTTTCTTCTTTGTCACATTATCTTCTATGCTATCTTGTTTAGTTGTGTTGTGTTGTTCGTCGGGGACAGTGCTTGTCCGATCGTTTATAATAAAGTGCTTTTAGTATTCAAGGCATTTTACTTCAATATAAATACTTCGCCCTTTGTCGCTTAGTTTCATTCTGTCAACTATATGACCCAGGATGTCTATTCTGGTTTTCCCAAGGTGGCATTTTTGTGTTTCACATGGTATCCTGTTAATGACTAGTCACTCAGGCACCAAAGACAGTTGTTCATGGATATATTTCTAGTATTCCGAGCACACTATGTCTGTGAAAAGGCCAAGGTGAATTAACCTACGAGGTCATCGAGTACCTGGACCATCATAATCTGGAACATGGCAGGTCTGCATGTAGGCAGAGCAGCATGGTACAGAAGAGGAAATGGCATCTGTAATGGGCAGTGAATGTTTTTTGTCATAACCTTTGGGGAAAATGAAAACCGGCGAATACACAGGTTCAGAAAGTACAGGGCATGTACTCGCTCCACAGTATTCAAAGCATATCTGATGTTGATGTTTGCTAGCTTAATTATAATATGTTGCATAACATGTTTACTGCCAGTGCATTTTTAGTATTTTTGTATAAATTGTCTTCATGTATTTTGTAATGCAGTGTCATACTATTTTTGGATGTCGATTCTGTTTCTTGTGTACACTTTGTATTTTCAGTGCCTCTTGTGCACTTTTGGGCTGAGCTCTTGGCGGGCCTCTGCCATTTTCTTCAGTTGCTGTCTAATGCTTGTTGGGGGTGGTCACACATTGTGTGCCTCTGGGCCTTCATAATATGTCGTACTCACCATTTTGCTACAATAGTCGTCTTTTAGTAATGGCACCTTAATGTAACTTTTAGCCCAGAGGCAGAACCACCCCCAAGTCCCGCCAGTTCAAAAGCGCCAGGATCTTAACCAATGTAATTTTCTTTATTGGTTTCATCGTTTCTCATACAGCGTGGGTTGCCAATGCGCTGTAGCCATGGTGAAATTGTAAGCATATCCCAGGAGGTGAGTAGAAGAATCTGCTCTTAAAATGGTGTTTTATTTCATTACCAACTGCTTCACAGCCATGTAACTTTGGGTCCTCTATCCACTCAAATATACTGCACCCCATAAGTGACATGATTGTTGGGCACATGATTTCTATCTGCGTGTTAGATGGCAGTACAATCTCACTCGGGAATCAGCAGTGTATGAGGCGACCTACATTCTCATTAGGCAGGCGTACAGGACCTTTACCACAACAATGCAATGTCATCATCGGCGCAGAGTGAGTCCAGGAGCTGCCACACTGGCGAATGGCCTGCCCCTAGAGAAAAGTCTCACTGCTCGACCGAACTGGCGCCCTTGAAATTCACATGTAAATTGAACTAACATTTCCTCAAGTCTGGCACAGTAAATCCCAACTACATGTTACCTGCTCCTGAGCCCACAACAGCCTGTCAATATGCTGACTTTCGTCCATGCTATAGTGATTGTGGAGTGTTATTGACTATTTGAGAGTTCGATGATATATCACAAAGTGCTTCTTATATAATATTAAAATGGGCTTGTGAGTGGTGTCACCAATTTAAATGGTAGAGAAAATATCAGTTCATTTTGAAATAGCACGATGCTGTGCTTCGCTACTGCATTATATCAGAGGGATCGGTGACCATGACCGCATCGCATCGATCGTTGATTTCGGGTGAAATGTCATTATCCAGCTCTGCTAACTGTATAGCAATGGCAGAATTAGCTGGTCTCCGATCGATATTATATATGGTGCAAATCTCCAGCAGGCCAGAATGCACCATGTAACAGGTTCGATGGTAGTATTTTGTTCTCGTAGTCAGAGTAAGGTATAACTACGATGGCTTTCTCTCAGAGATCACTGCAGACAGGTGCTGAAAATTTGGAAATGGTAATAGTGTTAGAGTTTTGCAAAGTCCCTGGGACAATATACAAAGACTGGGACTAACCAGATGCTTTTAGGAATGGAGGTATAATCAAATAAAAGAGCTAACACATGTGTCCATTTTTATTTTCAAACAGAAAAATCTCTATACTTAGTATCTCATCAACAATGGCTTTTATTAGCTATTTTAAGGTAATATTTACATAATCGTCTGCCATATCACAAAAATTAGCAATCAAACACTTTAAATACTTGTTTATTATTTACAAAAATGTTAGCACTAAAAAAATAAACACGTTGGCAAGATAAAATTACAGCAAATTATTTATTACATAAATGGGAGTTGTCTCTGCAAGTTGGTTTTTCAGAAATATTTACACTTGATATTTAAGATGTTATGGGTTATATAGCGGTGGTTCATCATGGGCGAGTCCACTTCTCGTGAATAGAGGTGTAAAGTAGCCATGCTCGATGGCTGTTAAAACAAAGTTAATTTAATTTGCACTGGAGTTGAGCACTATTCTGCAGTAGCGCAATATATTAGATTTTATTTGGCACATGCAAAACATATGCCAAATCACTTCGCATACATCACATCTGGAATGATAGGAGAAACATCTATAAAGCAAAATGGCATGGCACACACATGAAATTATGGTTGTCTGGCATGATAGAGGTGGTCTTGGTCTTTGGACGGTCTTCCAGTATTATTGGAATTTGTTATTATCCACTTCGAAAAATAAGTTATGTGTAACTGCTCTTTGATAATGCGACACTGGCGAGGTCGGTAACAGCATTGGGCTGCATACACTGTATCCTCTGAAAAGCACGAGCTTGCGAACACTTGACAAAGTGGTCACATGAGAGGTAACTGGATCTCAGGAACCATTGTGTCCCTGTCGCTGCATTTATTTCCCTGGTGGTATTATTATTGGGGACTCTTCTGGATGTAGTCAGCTAGCCAANTGTATCCTCTGAAAAGCACGAGCTTGCGAACACTTGACAAAGTGGTCACATGAGAGGTAACTGGATCTCAGGAACCATTGTGTCCCTGTCGCTGCATTTATTTCCCTGGTGGTATTATTATTGGGGACTCTTCTGGATGTAGTCAGCTAGCCAAATTATCACGCCCACAAAAGTTACCTCTTGAGGGCATGAAGGTGGGATGGCCACTGAACTCCAGTGGTACCATAGGAGTAAGTCGGTGGGGTTGTACTCCCAACACACTGTGCCATCTGTAGAGTCGGAAAGGGCGACCACCCGCTTATCTGGAGCACAGCGAGTCCCTAGTAGATGGCACGCCATAGCTGCGCAGTGCCAGTGGGATGAATGGGCTAAGGAAGAAGGGAAGCAGAACGCATCAAATTGAATAATCTTATGTACTGTCAGTAATGAGTGATGTGTCAGTGGAATTGAAAGAAAGAATGGCGAGGACACATAACCTTGTTATGCAAAATGTGAAGATAAATAAAAAAATGCCAGGTATAGCTACAACCCATATGCATACACACCTCATAAGGGCTTGGTTCCTAATTTAACATAAGGAAGAATTAAGGTACCTACTAATTTTCGCCTCGACACTAAAACTTCACTTCACCTGAATTATGTGTATTCCTCCGATGTCAATTTGTTTAATTGCATGAAAGTGTGTCGTCTCTGGGCTTGGCTCGTGCTAATATCTTTCCACTGCAATGTATAAGGTATTAATAAAAACACAATATATGTTAACATTCGTTTCAGTTTCGTGCATTTGACACACATAGGAAATTATAACCCATCGCCCCTCCTCACTCAGTTATCTCCATCGAAACAGTAACATGGACTCAAACAACGTCTTTCTCTCTTTTCAAAGGGCAAAATTCACCGTTTTTGCCCTTCCATAACTTATTTTTGTAAATTAACTTATTAGCTTAGTAAATATTAGTCTTTTATTTAAAACTGTTCTGAAGTGAAGATTTATTTGTTCTTAGTTAGTTCTCTGAAGTGGTTTAGGAAGTGAAATACGTGAAAAACAACACTAAATTTACTAATCAACTTTATTATTAAAAAAAACTCCCAAATATTAGAGTTGTAGGTGGTTTAAATACATATGTAAATAAACTTCAATGAATTTATAATTCTGGATATCTATTTAGAAACATAACTTCCAATTTAACAGTAGTATAATATTCGGTAACGCAATAATTTATATCTTTTTATTTTCAGATCTTACAAGTATCGATAATTTGGACCCTTGAGTTCATATTACGGTGTTTAACATATTGAGATAAGAAACAAGCAAGGAGTATGCCACCGACATATGTCTGCTACGGTCCTCTGCTATTTTATACGTCGTCATTCACATTGTGCCTTGGCCCACAGAGTGTGAGCAAATAACAGAGAGGCTGCCACGGCCACTCTACCGCCGAGACCTGCACACAAAAATCACACATAAAATGAGTCTTAATGCAGTCCACCTATGATTCACACATTTTGATAAAGGTTGTGGAAGAACACCTACAGTGTCTGGCATCTTAGAACAGAGAGCCCGGCAGACGTCTGGAGATGTGAGTTACCTCATACTCGCTACTGTGTAGCTCGTCAAGGTCCGGTCTGTGACAAAGTACAGTGACAACAGAACGGCCCGGCTGCATATGCGTCATTCCACAAACATCCAGCAGTAAGGACACGCCACTAACATTCCTGATGTTTGTGAGACAGCTGGTAGCATGATATAAGATATTCTTCCGCCTCATGCAAAAAAGGCTTAGCCGAGTCTAGAAAATCAAATCGAAGGGACAGCGCACCGAATTTTTGCGCACTCAGTGTATTAAAATTTTGCATAAGAATTATTTCTTACTAGGCATTACCAACACAATTGTCTTCTCCCTGTTTTTATTCATATTAATTACAAATGAAGTATTATAATTTATAGATAAAATATTTGTAAAAAGTTCAATTTAACCGAAAATAAGTTACTTTTATGTTAAGACAAATATAAAACGCTTGTGATACACGACATATAAAGGAAACAGCCAAACACATCACACATGGGATGATTTTTCGAAGGTTTGATTCAAAAAGTGCAAAGAAATCGTGAATAGACTACACCTGCATGTCACAGTAAATATTTACGAAATGTAACTACTTTGTACACAGCACTGGTGTCATATTATAGGTATATGTATATAATATATTTAATATATCATATATTATATATAGGTTATATATATGTATGTATGNGTAGCGCTGGACAAAGCACAGAAAACTGTAAAACATAAAGTGATCAATAAATAAATACCAATACATATTTTATAACTGCATTGCTAGCATTGATATTATAAGGAAACACGCTTTTTCAGTAGTGTCATAATGCTCGTTCGATAACACTTTTCAATCCTGTTCCTTCAGTAAACTGCAATAGCCCATATGTTATTCTTATGGTGTTAAGAGGATGCTGTACACAAAAAAAAAAACACTAAATAATAAAAATTTACAGGTTTTCGGAAGCGAATATAGATAAACTAAGAAAAGGCAATCCTTGATAATATTTTTCGCAAACTTAATAAGTAAATGTTTTGCCAGCATGATGCATTACTGTCGAGCTATTTCTCTCGCCGTGAATTTGCACGTTTCAGTGCAACGCAAGATATCACGCTAAAGGAATTTATCATTCCGTCAAAATATGAGCTCACACAGTAGGTAGNTTTTCGGAAGCGAATATAGATAAACTAAGAAAAGGCAATCCTTGATAATATTTTTCGCAAACTTAATAAGTAAATGCTTTGCCAGCATGATGCATTACTGTCGAGCTATTTCTCTCGCCGTGAATTTGCACGTTTCAGTGCAACGCAAGATATCACGCTAAAGGAATTTATCATTCCGTCAAAATATGAGCTCACACAGTAGGTAGAAACGGTAATCTAAGATTTCTCTGTTTTGGCTTCGAAAAATCTGTACAACTCAATTAATGTTTTCAGCGTTAATTTATGTACCACACCCTCTACATATTTATTGCTGTCATAAATATTGATGAATATTAAACTGACCATTCTAAAGATTTCTTAAGTATTTCATAATTAGTACCTCACACATTCCCACCATGACAGAAAGCATGTAAACCACTCATTCATGTATCCTTACTTAATGTGTATGGTTTTTCCTCAGAAAAGCTAATCGAACTGAAGTTAGGGTTGGTTCCAACACTTATATTTTTCTCTGGACCTTTTTTTTTTTCATATTTGCGGTCAAATCTAAGAGTTGTGATGTTAACTGCAGAGGACTGAACCCTGAAATTCGCATCTTCAACTCACCCTTACAAGCCTCATCAGACTTATCAATCACTCTATGAATTAAAGTGTGAATTTTAAAATGCACAAATAAGAGTTATTCATCAGGTATACGTTCTATTCCAGCAAATGTATGTGACCTCATTAATGCATCAATATTGGCTGAGAGAAAACTACAAATAATCATACACTGAAGAGCAAAAAAAAAAAAAAAAAA
>NQII01000157.1:803397-849982 GCA_002778355.1 Clitarchus hookeri
CGCGATGCGGTCGGCAGCTAGATCGGTTACTGCTGCTACAATGGCAGGTTATCAAGATTTAAGTGAGTTTGAACGTGGTGTTATAGTCGGCGCACGAGAGATGGGACATAGCATCTCCGAGGTAGCGATAACATTTGGATGTTCGCGTACGACCATTTCACGAGTGTACTGTGAATATCGGGAATTCGGTAAAACATCACATCTTCGACATCGCTGCGGCCGGAAAAAGATCGCGAAAGAACGGGACAAACGACCACTGACGAGAATCATTAAACGTGACAGACCCTTACTCAAATTGGCGCAGATTGGATTTGTGGACTCGGGACGTCCTAAGTACCACACTTAACGGAGTACGTATGGAAGTGACATTAGTCGAGTCCATGCCATGTCGTCTTACGGCACTTCTGCGTGCTCGGGGTGCCCTACACGATATTAGGCAGGTGTACCAGTTTTTTCTGGCTCTTCAGTGTATTTTATGTCGGTATATATAATTACCTAAATAGTACAATCATTATATACTCTCGCTTTGAAATCAACATACTAAAATTACTGTAGATATCCAAGTGTACACTTTTACTATTTACATTATTTTGTCTTAGACAATTGACAAGGTGGTAAAAATAAATTTCNAGATATCCAAGTGTACACTTTTACTATTTACATTATTTTGTCTTAGACAATTGACAAGGTGGTAAAAATAAATTTCAGTGCTAATCAAACATAAATTAGGTAGGGGGAGGGGACAGCAATATAAAACCTCACAGTGACGTGAAAGAATATTAAAAAATATATCAAATTCGATCACATATCTACAGTAATCATTGCCATAAAAAATTAATTTGTAATATTTCTAAGCTTGTCCAATTCTCTTTCACCTCTCATTCAATAGCATGAAAATTGTTTAAAAGTTAATCATTACTTTTTCCCGTAAAGCCTATTCCAATGAAACAGTGGACAAAGTGGCACTAGTGTGTATTACTATCGTAATGGATAAAATAAGTCGTTCATGTAACTGACATGCCTATGTGTTGAAAATAACTTTTACATTAGCACTAATTAGCTAAGTGGTGTACATTAATATTTTAAGCACATTAACACTAGCATTGAACGATGACTGTCTATCGTAAATGATAAAAGAGAAGGTTTGTGTGGTTATAGAATTCAGTTGATGCTGTTTTCAAAGCCAAACTTTATAATTTTATAATAAATTAAATTTTTTTGTTAACTGGCAACTAACATGACTATCGATGTTTACTTTTTAACTTTATTTTATCTAAAAAGTGGTACAACTATGTAGCTGTAAGTACTGACCTCCCAGTTTGGTCGACGATTCTGTCTGACTCTGTTCAATGTTTACTTTGTCGAGCTTCTCAAGAGTAGTCTCGTTGCTCCTAAAGTAAATTGACGAAATAGTGGAGAGACATTTGAGCTTCATGCTGCCTTTCCGGAAGTGTTTCGGTTTCACAGTGAACTCGAGTCCCAGAATAACCGCCTGTAAACCTTCTGTCTGCGACTCCAGGATCACAGGTCTCTTCAGATATGCTCGGTTCGCCTGCACGACAAAGAAAGCAGCGAGGTTAACAAAGCGCCACCCTGGACTACGAGCAGCTGAATGTATTTATCGTTCGCAACACTGTGGACAACATGTAGTTACCAGACTTCCGGGGATAGGAGGCTGGTACTCTTTCTATTCAAATAAGTCCGGCAAGTGCACTATTAGCGGTTTCGTTGTAACATATATTAGGTCCTCCTTAAGTATTTTTTACGTCAGGCCTGAGTCTTGGTATGTGATAGAAAATGTCTGGCTCTTTTTTTCATTATGCTATTCGTTTTTGTGTAATAAAGCTTGTTGTAGTTGTGTTGTCAACAACACTTGGTACATATATAGTATAAAATCATCTATTTATTATTTTAATTCAATTTACATTCTGCAGTGTGTGTATTAATAATTTGTTGTGAACTGAAGTAATATAAGTTTATTTTCTTGGTACTTATTTTGTATATTTTATGTCAACTGATAATGGAAAAACTATTTAATGTCAAGGGCGTGTGGTGAAGTGTTGCAAGGTAAGCTGGTGCTTGCTCGCTGCTGTACATTCTCGGTGCACGCAACAGGAGCCAGTAACTACACTGCAGCCTAGGGAAACTGAATGCATTCCGACCACTCACAAGCGAGTAGCAAGGGGCCCATTACACACGTCCTGTGGCGTCAGCTGCCGAGCTACGCTTTAGGTGGAAGTGTAAGCTAGCTAGCAACAGGGTACAGCACAGAGCTTACGCCAGCTTACCTTGCAGCAGTTCACCACACGCCACTGTTAAATTTGATTAATTAAACAAGAGAAAATGATTAGTTTAATACTTATTACTTAATTAAGAGTAAGGAACGGTGAAGAAGCAAAATATAATATTTAAAAACAAATTGACAGAGATGCATAAAATCAAAGGACACTCTAATGGTTAAAATAAATTTAGTGAAAACGAATTTCTCGAAACAAAAATTAAAATACATATTTAAGAATTTTTTAAAGAATTTTTGTTTTCAACATATAGGTCAACACTTATTTCAAAGCCATAAAATCACACATTTATCACACATAGGTTGATTATAACACAGGATTGATGCTTACCATTTAGAATGAATCAATTTGTATGTGGAAAATACGTTTGGCAACAAACCTTAATTGTTTGCAATGTACAAAGTCTGCTTTGGATATTTATAAAAGAGCTTTGAATGTCTTTTTTANGCAACAAACCTTAATTGTTTGCAATGTACAAAGTCTGCTTTGGATATTTATAAAAGAGCTTTGAATGTCTTTTTTACATTTTCCATGACAGTTGTTTATTATTTAGTTTTGAACATGAGTAGATAGAAAATGAGAGTTCTGGCGCAGGAGTAAGTTGTCGGAAACCACAGCCATCCGCCATCTTGGATTATGNGAGTAGATAGAAAATGAGAGTTCTGGCGCAGGAGTAAGTTGTCGGAAACCACAGCCATCCGCCATCTTGGATTATGCCAAAGCCACCATCATGGATTACCTTTGAACTTTGACCCTAGTCTTGACCTCAAAATTTCCCGTTTTTCCTTAAAAAAAAAACATTTAAAATGTCTACAATTTCCCTCTAAATCTACAAAACTTCCTGCCTCTGATATCATCTAAGTCGATGAAAGACACGCCCTAGTTTGGTGCAGCGAGGGACATCAGTGAATAGGACGGATGACGATGGACGGCGAGAGGCGACGGCAGACGAGTGTTTGTGCGGTGTGGACGGACGAGAGGGTGTGGTACCCAACGAGTAGAAAGCTGATGTGCAAGGGGTGCTCGGAGCACTCTAGAACATTTCGGACTGGTTGCATGTGGAATAAATTAAGGAAGGACTTTATGAATGTATGAAACGGACTTTATTGTAAATATTGGATCTGTTAATCATGGTACATATAATTTGTAAAATAATTCAATAGGTTTTGATATACTATTCATTGGGACTGATTTTAGTTATTTGATTGCATTCATTTTTTTGAGGTGATTTTAAATTTTGTTAATTAAAAATTGATTATTTGTAAATAGCAAGTGCTAACAATTTATTGTGAGGTATTAAGTCGAGAGTATTTTCTTTGTAGTGTTTGTAAATAAATTGGGAAATAACTGTTAACTCTTTTATTTAATTAAGACCTCCATCCTTTGAAGAACCTGACTAGGTCCACTGACTTTGATAAATTGCAACAATATTTTCCGGGAATTCGCGCACTCCAGTCGCTCACCTGATGTTCGTTGATGAACCACTTGAGTTTCGCCACAGGCCTAGACCAGCCGGAAGTGCAGTTCACCTGCACCCTGTCGCCGACCTGGTAGCGAGCCTGCCCTCCGGTGATACGTGGATTTCCCTTCGGCAACACTGTACACACAAACACTGTAAATTTTTTTTAGTTAACTTCGTAAACTGTCATTGAAGTTTTTAGCTCATATATATTATGAGAACTGTACGATAAATCAGTAGTAAGATAATGTATGTTCAGACACAGCGTCGGTGTAGGGAGACCGGGAGCCAGAAGCTTGGATAGGAAATGACAAACTTCATGAGTTTGCATTCCGCTTCGGGGGGTCATCTTGGTGGCCAGTGTCATTCTAAGGCAGCCATTTTGGCAGCCAGTGCCAAAATGTGCATAAAAATTGCAAAAAAATTGCAAATTTATTTTAAAAAAATTAATTTTCTAAAAATTATTTTTTCACAAAATTAATTTTCAAAAATTAATTTTTCAAAATGACAATTTGAAAAGTGTGATTTAATATTTCAAAAAAATATTGATTAAATATTTTAATATACTGATTTAACTTTTGAAAAGTTCCAACTTATCAAAAGTTCCAAAAAATTATTTTTTCTCGCGCATTTCCTGGCGGCCATTGCATTCCGCTTCGGGGGCGGCCATATTGGCAGCCAGTGTCACCCGGAGGCGGCCATATTGGTAGCCAGTGTCAAAATATGCAAAAAATGTGCAAAAAATCGCAAAATCTATTTACAAAAAAACTATTTTTTCACAAAATTAACATGGTGAAAAGTGTGATTTAATNTGCAAAAAATCGCAAAATCTATTTACAAAAAAACTATTTTTTCACAAAATTAACATGGTGAAAAGTGTGATTTAATATTTCAAAATATTGATTAAATATTTTAAAATCTGGATTTAACTTTAGAAAAGTTCCAACTTTTCAAAAGTTCCAAAAAATTATTTATTCTCGCACATTCCCTGGCGGCCATGTTGGTTCATGGAGGCTCCCTAAACCGACGCCAAGGGGTCAGACATGTTGGTTGTGGCTCCCGAAGACGACACTGGCATTAAAGGGGGGTGCCGCAGTGAAGCAATGGTGTGGCATTCAAGGGGGGGCCGCAGTGAAGCAATGGGTAGAGCGCAATCCCACGCTCTTGCATTCACGCACCGACGATGACGAATCCCAACAGAGACGCAGCCAGGACATGCTCTGGCATTCAAGGGGGGCCGCAGTGAAGTAATGGGTAGAGCGCAACTCCACGCTCTTGCATTCACTGCGTCGGTGTCAGCCATGTTGGTTGCGAATCGCAAAGACGACGCACCCAACGGTTCTGCCCAGGCATTCAAGGGGGGCTGTAGTGAAGCAATGGGTAGAGCGCAACTTCACGCTCTCGCATTCCCGCACCTATGTCTGCGTCTCCCAACAGAGACGCAGCCAGGACATAGCTTCGGGACGTAATGCATTCAAGGGTGCCACAGTGTAGTAATGGGTAGAGCACAACTTCATGCTCCTGCATTCCCAAAAGAGAGATGACGTAGATGGCAAGTTAAATGTAATGCTCTAGAATGCCTAATTCAATGGGGCCGCAGTAGCGTAGTGGGTAGAGTGTATGTTAAAACATCATGCTCCCGCATTCTCAGGGAGTGCAGCAGTGAAGCAATGGGTAGAGCGCAACTTCACGCTCTTGCAATCACGCACCGACGACGACGAATCCCAACAGAGACGCAGCCAGGGCATAGCTTCGGGAGCTACGGAACACCACGCTCTCGCATTTCATAGCAAGGGTGCCGCGGTGATGCGATGGGTAGAGCGCAACTTCACGCTCTGAGTGCACGTTAAAACAATGCGCTCTCGCATTCACAGGGGAGGGGGCAGACGCGTCCCGAGAGAGACGCATGCCACGGCCTACTAGACTTCACGCTCTTGCGTGCCATCAGTACGATGTCCCTCACCACGACGACGAAACATTTTCAGAGACGAATCGCAGCAAGATATTGGAAGGGATGACGAAGAAACTTAGTACAAATCTGCTCGAAGAACAGCTGACAAGTTAAATGGCACCCACTAGCATTCCATTTCGACGGGGGCCTCGGTACAGTAGTGGACAGAGTGCACACTTCGCGCTCCTGCATGCACGGACAGGGGGCAGGCGTGTCCCTAAGAGAGATACGGCCGCCACGCCTCCATGACATCTTTATGCTGCAGCCAGGCTGTACGATCAGTCAGTACGCAAAAAAAGAAGTCATGCAGCATACTGACATACACGTACGCGCGCGCTCACTTCCCAGACACAAGTGGAAGACCGCATCGAGAAAGGTAAGAAGTCACAGCATGCAATCTCCATAATATAGGAATCTGTGTTTGTACGTCATTACCATACCGCTTATCGCTAAACTGACTTTCAAATGCAGAACAATATATTAATGAAAAAAATTATCGCTGGTAAAATTGGAACATGAACGTATTATATTTAATATCGGTTAGATACGTCCCAAACGACATCTTTGCCGCCTGACGTTTCTCTGTGTTGAGTTCAATATATAACTTCAGCGATGACTTCTGATTGAATTGAAGCACCCGATGTATATTCTTCAACTTCAACCCATGACCTAATGCATGCTTGAGATTNTGACTTCTGATTGAATTGAAGCACCCGATGTATATTCTTCAACTTCAACCCATGACCTAATGCATGCTTGAGATTTACGGAATGAACTATATAGTTTCCCTTTGTCTCAAGGGTTGTTATAAGACACGTGCCGAGGCACGAGTAGGGGGGACTCATGTACACACCGGACGACTTTTCAAGGACGTCAATGTCTCACATCCCAAGAGGAGCCGAGGTGTTGCAATTGAAAGAGTGACTGCCGCGACAGCTGAGTCGTGTCCCAAGAGGACACGACAGAGGCTGCGTCTCTGTTGGGATTCGTCGTCGTCGGTGCCTGAATGCAAGAGTGTGAATTTGCGCTCTACACATTGCTTCACTGAAGCCCCCCTTGAATGCCAGAGCATGATGTAACGACTCCGAAGCTATGTCGTGGCTGCGACTCTGTTGGGATTCGACGTTGTCGGTGCATGAATGTAAGAGCGTGAAGTTGCATTCTACCCATTGCTTCACTGCGGCACCCTTTCTTTGGAATGCATGAGCGTGAAGTCCCGAAGCTATGTATTGGCTGCGTCTCTGTTGGGATTCGTCATCGTCGGTGCATGAATGCAAGAGCATGGAGTTGCGCTCTACCCATTGCTTCACTGCGGCACCCTTCCTTTGGAATGCATGAGCGTGAAGTCCCGAAGCTATGTATTGGCTGCGTCTCTGTTGGGATTCGTCATCGTCGGTGCATGAATGCAAGAGCATGGAGTTGCGCTCTACCCATTGCTTCACTGCGGCACCCTTCCTTTGGAATGCATGAGCGTGAAGTCCCGAAGCTATGCCCTGGCTGCGTCTCTGTTGGGATTCGTCGTCGTCGGTGCGTGAATGCAAGAGTGTGAATTTGCGCTCTACACATTGCTTCACTGAAGCCCCCCTTGAATGCCAGAGCATGATGTAACGACTCCGAAGCTATGTCGTGGCTGCGACTCTGTTGGGATTCGACGTTGTCGGTGCATGAATGTAAGAGCGTGAAGTTGCATTCTACCCATTGCTTCACTGCGGCACCCTTTCTTTGGAATGCATGAGCGTGAAGTCCCGAAGCTATGTATTGGCTGCGTCTCTGTTGGGATTCGTCATCGTCGGTGCATGAATGCAAGAGCATGGAGTTGCGCTCTACCCATTGCTTCACTGCGGCACCCTTCATTTGGAATGCATGAGCGTGAAGTCCCGAAGCTATGCCCTGGCTGCGTCTCTGTTGGGATTCGTCGTCGTCGGTGCGTGAATGCAAGAGTGTGAATTTGCGCTCTACACATTGCTTCACTGAAGCCCCCCTTGAATGCCAGAGCATGATGTAACGACTCCGAAGCTATGTCGTGGCTGCGACTCTGTTGGGATTTGACGTTGTCGGTGCATGAATGTAAGAGCGTGAAGTTGCATTCTACCCATTGCTTCACTGCGGCACCCTTTCTTTGGAATGCATGAGCGTGAAGTCCCGAAGCTATGTATTGGCTGCGTCTCTGTTGGGATTCGTCATCGTCGGTGCATGAATGCAAGAGCATGGAGTTGCGCTCTACCCATTGCTTCACTGCGGCACCCTTCCTTTGGAATGCATGAGCGTGAAGTCCCGAAGCTATGCCCTGGCTGCGTCTCTGTTGGGATTCGTCGTCGTCGGTGCGTGAAAGCAAGAGCATGGAGTTGGGCTCTACCCATTGCTTCACTCTGCACTCCCTGAGAATGCGGGAGCATGATGTTTTAACACACACTCTACCCACTATGCTACTGCGGCCCCATTGAATTAGACATGCTAGAGCGTTACATTTAACTGGCCATCTACGTCATCTCTCTTTTGGGAATGCGGGAGCATGAAGTTGTGCTCTACCCATTACTTCACTGCGGCACCCTTGAATCCATAACGTCCCGAAGCTATGTCCTAGCTGCGTCTCTGTTGGGAGACGCAGCCATAGGTGCGGGAATGCGAGAGCGTGAAGTTGCGCTCTACCCATTGCTTCACTGTGGCCCTCCTTGAATGCCTGTGCAGAACCATTGGGTGCGTCGTCTTCGGGATTCGCAACCAACGTGGCTGACACCGATGCCGTGAATGCAAGAGTGTTTAGTTGCGCTCTACCCATTGCTTCACTGTGGCCCCCCTTGAATGCCAGAGCATGTCCTGGCTGCATCTCTGTTGGGATTCGTCGTCGTCGGTGCGTGAATGCAAGAGCGTGGAGTTGTGTTCTACCCATTGCTTTTCTGCGGCCCCCCTTGAATGCCAGATCATGTCCTGGCTGCGTCTCTGTTGGGATTCGTCGTCGTCAGTGCGTGAATGCAAGAGCGTGGGATTGCGCTCTACCCATTGCTTCACTGCGGCCCCCCCTTGAATGCCACACCATTGCTTCACTGCAGCACCCCCCTTGAATGCCAGCATCGTCTTCGGGAGCCACAACCAACATGGCTGACCCCTTGGCATCGGCTTAGGGAGCCTCCATGAACCAACATGGCCGCCAGGGAATGTGCGAGAAAAAAATAATTTTTTGGAACTTTTTAAAAGTTGGAAATTTTCAAAAGTTAAATCCATATTTTAAAATACTTAATCAATATTTTGAAATATTAAATCACACTTTTCACAATGTTAATTTTGTGAAAAAATAATTTTTTGAAAATAATTTTTGCATTTTTTTTGAAATTTTTTTGCACATTTTGGCACTGGCTGCCAAAATGGCCACCACCGGATGACACTGGCTGCCAAGATAGCCACCCCCGAAGCGGAATGCAATGGCCGCCAGGGAATGTGCGAGAAAAAATATTTTTTTTTGGAAATTTTGAAAAGTTGAAACTTTTGAAAGTAGGAACTTTTGAAATGTTGGAACTTTTCAAAAGTTAAACCAATATTTTGAAATATTTAATCAATATTTTGAAATATTAAATCACACTTTTCAAACAGTTATTTTGAGAAAATTAATTTTTGAAAATTAATTTTTGAAAATAAATGTTTGCCATTTTTTTGCAATTTTTTGCACACTTTGGCACTGGCTGCCAAAATGGCCGCCTCCGAATGTCACTGGCTGCCAAGATGGCCGCCCCCTAAGCGGAATGCAAACGCATGAAAATTGTCATTTCCTTACCAAGCTTCTGGCTCCCGGGCTCCCTGCACCGACGCTGCGTCTGAACATACATTATATAACTACTTACATTGCATTACAAACACAGAACTGCTACGTTTGGCGGACCAGCTTGTATATTCACCAAACCCTAAACGTTCTAGTTGTGATAGTTGAAAACGCCATCTCTCGTGAATGATCCTTAGTCACTGAAGAGGAAAGATATACAAAAACCAGCTTTTCCTGCAACCATTCACAGCACTGCAACCGTGCCGGACGATCTCGCGAAGTGACTCATTACGCTAAGTGACTCATTATTATACTGGTTGAAACTAGAACTCTCATAATCTCTTCCGACGTAGTACGTGGCTCATTGTCGAACGTACGTGATGCGTTATGTCGAGCACCATGTCACGTATTGATACGCCTAGCCGGCAATCGCTTGCGACGTGACTTGTTACGCATACACTTCCGATTTCACGCAGGCAACTATTCACTACGATGAATGTTTGTGTATTGGCCGTCCAACTATAGTCCATTCGCTGCTACTTCCAACTTTTATAAAGCCCTGCGACAGTTCTGTTTTCAGGCCATTCCTCCGCCTCATGCAAACAAAGTGTAACTAAGTCTAGAAAATTACACCACAAGGACAGCGCACCGCATTCGTGCGGACTCGCTATACAATTTTTGCCATGCAACCTATTTCTTACTAGGCATTGTCTTTATTCATATTAGTTATTAATGGAATACTATAATAAATTATAGTATTCTATTTTAATTCCAGTTTAATTTACCCAAAAATAAGGTAATTTAATATTAACATCTGGATAAAACGTTTGTGATACATGACATGTTTAGGAAGCAATCAAACACACCATACATTGAGTGTTTTTGAAAGGTTTAATTAAATCAGTGCGAAGAAACTGTGAACAGACTATGCCTAGCACTTGCTACGTCGCACAACTCTAGCAGGTTGGTCACCTGCGAAGCTTCGTAACAAACCAGCAGGCCTAATGGGGCGCTATCCTCACGCCCCACGTAATCGATTGTTCGCCAAGACCTTCCATCCAAGACCACACCACAACTTCCAGTCATCTACGTATCGTTACATCAGAAACTAAAATCGCGAGAGACACGAAGAATAAAAGTGTTTTTGTCGTTTTTGAACATTATTGTTAATAATCCATGTTCATATTGTTTTGTATTCGAAAATATAAAGTACTGGCATTGTGGCGATTCCTATTTTGCTAAGTAAAGAGTGCAACTTTTCAGAGGTCTTATATCTTTCTTCAACGTTACCTCAACATTACTGATTCAGTTCACTTACTTTCTGATATCTAAAATGAAAAACACTTTACACCTTTATTTCCACGAGTCAACATGATGGCGGCGACTGTGGTTAGATATCTACGACTATGTTATGGACAAGTGAATGACAATACAGACACCAGCCCATTACTTTCTGTTATTAGGCTGTACATCTCGATTAATGTTATTTTATTTTAGTCTACGACAATATTAAATATATCATGTACTTAGTCACTATAAATGTAATAATTGCTATTGCAATTATATGGAAAACGCCTGGTTGTTCAGCTACACGGTTATGCAAAATAGCACAGTTGGCTACATATCTGTCAGGCGTTAAAAAAAAAACACATTTTAGCCAAAACATGTCAAGCTTCTTAAAAACAGCTTACCTAGACAACATTATTTTGCTATATTTTCCGTGATTAATAACTTAACGTTGTTAGAAATGTATTACAACATAGTGTTTTGAAACTAAATACCAGAATAGGTGTTAAACCGCAATAAAGGGAGAATGATATTACTAACCATATTCCCACACAATAAAGATGTTCCTTTTTTTTTAAAAAGGATACTAAAATTTGTTTTTATTTAAATTATTTAATAATATATGTTCAAGAAATGCAATTGTTCTTTTGATTTGTAGGGGCACATAATTTCCACACTTTACTGACAAATCCAAATTATATTTTCGACTAAATTTCTAATGTGGTATCGCCTCGTTTAATTAACGCGCAGTCTTACATTACACTGTTTGTGTTATAAAATATTTAAAATGATCTAACTAAATTTTTAAATGCTACAGCTTATGTAATCCTATAAAGACACTTTCATGGCATTTACTCTAAATTCTTTGTGTGGTCAGTGTAAGTATACAGTTCTAAATAGCAGAAATTTGTAATTCTTTTAAAATATATTTTTTATTTCCATTGCTTAAGGGGGATAAAGACCCGCCATATAAGATTTATGGAATATATTGCCGAAACCTACATCACATGTTTTCTATTTTAATTTATATATCGATGGGACATGGGGAATTTTTTTGAACATTTTATAACGTCAGTTTTTGTTAATGACTTGTTCATTGTAATTNGTTGCCAGCATCATTGTAATTTCCATGAAGGAAAGAAAATCACGCATTACTGCCCGGCAGTTACTATTTAAAAATTAATAAAGGCAANTGTTCATTGTAATTTCCATGAAGGAAAGAAAATCACGCATTACTGCCCGGCAGTTACTATTTAAAAATTAATAAAGGCAATGAAGTTGTAATAATTTAATGAAGTTTGAGAAGCTGTTATATGCTGTGTCGTGTGATAAATTTCGTTTAAAATTTTCAAATGGAAATTTATGACGAAAAGCGAATAAATACAAGGCGGCATAGACTGTTACCTTTGAGGTTACTTTTTATGTTGTTATCATGTTGTGTTTTTTGTGTTATTCCGATAACAAAATTATTGAGATTTCTTTTCAGGTATTGTATTCTGAATTTTCTACCTACATCATCGTTTGCTTAAACACATTACAGGTATCCAGCTTGCTTAGTGGATATTCTGACATAATTTTATACTTTTTTTATTAATTGGTCTATTATAAAATTGAAATGTCCCAAAATAACAGAATCACACTTATGTATTTCAGCCAAGCTAAACGTAAAACCATTATACGTGCATGTAATGTGTCATTTTTTATTAGCATGTCATTGTCTCTTGAATGAAGTATAGCCCAATGACATAGTCTCCAACGATTCCACACCACACGTTCACTTTCCACTGTCGCTGGTGTTCCACGTGCCGGACCCCACGCGGATTCTCCGTCGGCCAGTAGTGCATATTTCGTAAATTTACGCGTCCATGGTTACTGAAGGTCGCTTCATCGGTAAATAGTACGTTCTTCAGAAAATTGCTGTCATCCCTTACAGACATAGGAACAAACCTACGAAACTGNTGTCCATGGTTACTGAAGGTCGCTTCATCGGTAAATAGTATGTTCTTCAGAAAATTGCTGTCATCCCTTACAGACATCAGAACGAACCTACGAAACTGAACACGCTGCTGAAAATCTCCTTCATGTAATTCCTGATGAAGAACCACGTGATATGGATGGGATTTCCGTTGGCGCAGTATCCGCAACACACTTGTTTTACTTATTCCTACGAACCTGGAAAGTTCTCACGTTCCCATATGAGGGATTGCATCGACACGTGCCAACACATCGTGTTGATGCGTCTCGCCTGTAGCAGTCTTTCGTCGAAGTCGTATTGTGGGATTCCAATCACCCCGTGACAAGAGACGTGTGCAAATTCCTCGTATCGTTTGCCGTGAGATGGGTGTTCGATTAGGATACATTTCACCATACATTTGGACGCCTTGCTTGGCATTTCTGCCACATTCACCGTAAATAAGTAGAGCGTCCAGTTTTTCCTCATTCGTGAACTTCATTGCGTACGTACAGCCACACACTGCAATACCACTTGCCATAACATATTACGGGGACTGGTACTGCGCTGCTATTAGTTGAGTGTTGCTTGCTTACAGTTGTGAGTAGAGGTCCATTGCCCAATGCTACCGGCCCACCTAACTTAATAATACTTGCACATTATTTCTTGGCGTTTATGTTACTTTACATTGCATATGCTATATCACTGAATATCTCATTGCACGTACTTTCAGATGGCGTTGAAATAAATGTATGTTTCCAGGGGAAAAATCATATGTGGTTTGATTATTTCTGTCCGTACACGTGTTTCGAATAGTCACTTTGCCGCAAATTATTTGCCCCCGCACGTAATTTCATTCAGTGAAAACCGTATTTCGTGATCTGCAACCGTTCCGGAAATTTTAGGGGTGTGCACATTAGGCGGACCAACATGTATATCATCGTGTTTGATTTCCTAGGATATCCAACCAGTTTATAGGTACGTGTGAGATATAAAGTGCTGTCCCATTATTTAATGATCACAATATTGAGCTTAGAAGTTACAAACACTATTTGCTCCTTTAAACAATAAACTAGCGATCAGTGCCATCAGAAACTGTGCATTTTATCAAGTCAACATTCAAAAACTTCTTAAAAGTACGTGTCATTGAAAAATAATAATAACCATGTTACCTCACACTGCAAGCCGACTGCACTCACCAAATACAGCCATATCTGCATGTTCAGATACGGTTTCGAAAGGAGGACCCTCAGTCGACACTTCGCAACGATATCGACCCGTGCTGTTCAGATTTAAAGACAGTAGCTTGACTTGATTTTCAGCAGATGACTCGATCTGAAATAAATGGTACATGCATAGTTAATCCAACAGAAACATGCACATTGTGTCAAAAATGAGATAAGGTAGGTAATGCCTTGACGAGAAATAGGGACTATCGCACGAACACGAATAACCCAACGAACCAGTTCCCGCAGGATTCGAACTCAAAATCCTTCGTGTCCACAATAAAGGCAAGTATTGTTTTACGGGAGAGAGTTGGGAATAAACTTGCATTTACATATTTTCATTGCCTATATTTGAGATTATTATTTTTAATGTGACTTTGTTAGGGCATAGATCATAATTTTATTATATTTAAGAGATTAACTTTAATTTGACTTCTTGTACAACTTGTAGTCATTCTCTTGTAGTCATGACTTGTAGTCATTCTCAGAAGGCAATTAATTATTATTTATCATGTATTCCACATGACAAACCAATAAACGTACTTCACTGACTATTATTCAGTCATCTAATTTATATACTATGCCTTGTAAAAGAAGGAATCTCAATAATGAATGCTGAATTAATTGTATAACTCGAAAATTGGCAATACCAAAATAATTTCTATCTCTCCCCCTTAAGGCAGTGTGCAGACAATAAGGGGTTGTGTAATCTAGTGGCTAGGCTAGCCCACCATACACTCACTTTTATGGCGGAGGAAATAGTTCGGCAGAAATATTACGGTTCGGTAAAATATTTGATTTCATATATGGTTAAAACAATTATGTAGGATTTCTTTTTCTTTATTTTTCTGTCTCGGCTTCCATAAAATTGTAAAATTTGATGAACCAGCGTTAATTTATGCCCCAAGCCCTCTTAAGTAGCCAATAATCTTCTGAAAAGGCATCGCTACGCTCAGTAAAATTAATAAATACATAAATATAAATATATAAATATGAAGTTTCATGATGTTCAAACTGGGAAATATAGGTTAACTCAACAAAGATGCTTGTTTATACCAGGTATTTTGATCAAAAGCAGTTTACAGGGTTCACAGACTACGAAAGTATATATAAAAAATTGAAATATGTTTATGTGTGCGACTGGGGAGGTCACTTTTACTTAGACACAGAATGAATGCGTACTTATGCACAAAGCAAGAAGCAACACTATCCTGCAGAATAAAATTATGGCATTTGTTAAAGTTAACATATATTTTCAAAATTTTTATTTTCATACTTGGCACATAAGTGCTGTTTGCTTCTCAGTTGCCAGGGAAAAAATTTTTTTGATCAGTTTTGTTTCCATGTTATTTATTAGTATATCACTCCATGCAAAAATAGTTTTTCACAACATGTATTCAAAAATCATACTCACTTCTACATTTACGCCTGCGACATAAAGCATTTGCTTTTTGGGAGTTTCCTCAGGAACAAAACGGTAGAATTCTTCCCCATCTTTGTACCATTTTACTGAGTAGAGCTTCTTCCCCTCAAGGTCGAACTGGCATTCAAGAACTGTGGACTGACCATGGGCAACGTGCCTCGGTATACCAACTGACAGAAGACTGATGCAGCGGGATCCTGTTAAAAGATTTCAACATTTCACTCACTCTAATTATTAATCAAATATCTGCTCTTCAATTGTACGAACAAAATTGTATGTTTAATGTAGCCGGCTGCTTTACTGGAAGGATATGCCCTATCGTTCCAGGTCAGCATGCAGCATGGATGCGTTGGAATGAAGGCAGAGGAGAAAACGGGAGAACCCAGATAAAATCATACACCACGGTAGTGTCCACCGTAAGGAGACGACTTATTTACCAAACCAACTTAAGTTGCCTTATAAAAACAGCACAACATGCATCATTAACGGGAATTCGACTATAGACCTCTGCCCGAGTGTAAGAGCTTAGCGACCTTGATCACGGAGGTTACCAACAAAAAATTTCTTATTCCTCTAACACATACTAATTTAAAACAGCTGTTTCAGTAACACAACTTTTTTCCTATTATCGATAATTTGCATTATTTCCATAAATCTTTCGTATTTCAAAGACTGCGCTATATTTTATTAACTTGAAACCAAATCGTAATAAGTATTGTAAAACAGGGTTAAACATACTTTGTTTCGGGGTTATAATATATAATATTATGCCAACTGACTGTTGAACAAGTAAAATAATGAATTACATACATTTTTTACTATAGCAGAAAAACCCTTAAAGAACATCATGATGCAGAAACCGACAAGATAACTGGGAGAATAGATATGGGTTTGATTTTTGGTAGGATTTCCTAAGTGTATGAGCGTAATAGCACACCATGCTAATTTTTCTCAAAATAACACTTATTTTAATATGCAGAAAGGCAAATATCGGATACATACTGTTTCAAGATCGTGTTTGTTGTATTACCAAAAACATTTTTGGAAGTTGGTATAAAATGAAATTCTAAGAGATCTAGGCAGTCATAGAGGATAACTCATATGTTCCTCGTCGGTGCTATTGGCTGGCTACTTAGCGCAGTAGTTTACATAGGTCACATTTTCATTCAAATAAATCCTTTGCTTACACATGAAGAATTCAAAGCCAACACAAGTGAAAAAAACATCGGTTTTTGTATTAGGAAAGTGCCACATTTATGTGCTTTTGCTTACTGATATATTTTGGCATCCAGGTTTGGAGGGGGGGGGGAGGTTACATCCGTGGATCCCCCCGACCCCTCCCTGGTTCGTCCTGAAATTGGCTAGACCTTAGGATGTCGACTGTATAACAAAGGAAAACTATAGGTATTCTGAATTTATTTATCTTTAGCTATTTATTACTTGTTAACACATTATAAAGTAAACTATATTTAATATTTTTTTAAATAATAATAGACAAACGAAAGTTTAAAAACACCGTTTAAAGCAGAGATGCGTTTTTATGGGGACAATATACCCTAACCTGTCTCTTCCCAAACTGCTCAAGAAAGAACTTTATCACTTTTTCAAACGTTTGCTTTAGCTACGTAAGTCTATTTGAGACCATTCGTACAGAATAATAAATTGTACAATAAAACGATAGTAAGAAAAATTACTTTCAAAGTCGAGAAAACAACGTCTGTAGCATTTATAATAATAAAAAAAGCAATTTATNGATAGTAAGAAAAATTACTTTCAAAGTCGAGAAAACAACGTCTGTAGCATTTATAATAATAAAAAAAGCAATTTATTCGTTTGTAAGGATGACGTTTGCCATATGAAAGAAAACTATAGATGTAATGTAAATCGAGCAGCTTGAAATGGATTATGATAAATATATCTTAATTCTTCCGAGGAGTCCTGCTACTGCGTCCGTTTCATTCAACCAAACATTGTCTATGAAAGTGATTGGTCACGAACTGCTGACCCCATGAGAACTTGGAGCCACCGAGGGCTGTAAAACTTCACACTGTCCAGTAACATGCACTCGCGGAATGCCTTGACTTCGCCGTTGAGAGTTTGTGCTTCGTGAGGGAGGAGAATTTTTAATAATGAGGACTGCATACTGATTATACCCTTTGTCCATGAGCACAGTACCATTTTGGCTCTAAAATAAAAGAAAAATCGCAAGCTAGGTAAATTCGCTCAATTAACTATGAAGAAAATTGGGTTCAGGTGCAGTAGGATGAAATGTAATTATTGTATACGGTCCTTCTTGGGAAACGCGGCAGTAAGATTTCGTTAGGACTTGAGCATTCACATTTTCATTGTGTTTGAAGCGCAAACTTAATAGAAGTAGCAAAATAATTCGAGTAGTTTTATATAAGTATGCATGAGGTCGTAAACAAGAGAGACTATACCTATATCTGGTAAGCAGATTTTAATAAGCAATTTGTATGCAACAATGAATCATTGAATTCCGTGTTACTCTTTATTACGTATACAGAGACCTTCGTCACCCGGGTGCAGATCGTTACGGGACTCACTCCTTGATCCGTATGTCCAAAACATTAGCAATAATTCATGGATTTTCCCAACTCGTTCTCATCTCCTTCCATAGTTATCCCTCCGCGATATCTTGGCCATCATTGTATTACCCCATTTATTTATTTATCACTATTTTCATTCGCTGTAGACTCCGCAAATTTTTATTCCATCCAAAGCCTGCAGCGTTACAAATCAGTTGTCAATTCGTTCGTACATAGAAGCTCCTAGCCAAGAGATTGTAGCTGAGAGTACAAAGTGTTACACCGAGAAGAATCTCGAGGAAGAAAATTCACGCAACAGTTCCGAAAATCAGTTATCATTTAAACAGCAAGCAAACTTCAGTTCTGCATCAGAATTATTTTCTAATTTATAATACTATTTTATGCAGGAAAAATTTAAAGGTTGCTAAATTTGTCCTGTCGAAGGAGCTATATTCTCCTAATGGATACAGACAGGACCACGAAAGACGGCGCTGTTCGGGAGCTTAACAGTATTTAAATTGTATAAAACACTCGTATAGCGTACATTTAGTTAGTAAAACCCTATTTTATTGCCATATTTTTGTATCTTGGTGACCGAGTACGCTCAGTTGTTACACTCACGTAGCGATGCCAACCCCATCATGAATCGCCCAAATAGCCGGCTCGGCTCTTGTTTGAAGTAAGTGGTTCGCCGACCGCAGTAATCTCGAATGTCCCGTCTCTGTACATGATCATGGGATGTAACTAAACGTTTGACTGCCTACTCCATCCCTCGCCACCAGACAGCAGCAGCTGACACACAGCAAACGTACAAAGGTGCGCAAAGCGGTCGGCGTTACCGATCCCAGACGATGCGCGGCGCCAAACAGAGCTATGAAATGAAGTAGGCAATATCGCGAGGACGGAGGCTAACGGGTGCTCAGAGCACGAAGAGGGAGGAGGGTGAGTGCCGTGCCCAGGAATCCCGTCCGGCCGCCTCGTCTTATGAGGCCAGGAATTTCTTTCATTTATAGATGTGCCGGAGACGAGGCGGTACGCGCGGAATGCTGAGAGGGATCATCACCACGCGCCATTCCTATTCACTCGGCCGGAGAGTCTTATACGCACCCCCCCACCCCCACCCCTCCCATCACACACCGATAGAGACGGCTGCGGGAGGCGTTTGGTGCTTCGCGTAATTTGACATTCCCACCAATGAACATTTCATCTCCTTTCCTTATGGAATATTTACTGCACTTTCGTCGCGTGGAGACCGGGAGGAAGAGTATATTTAGCGAGGGGGGAGAGAGGGGGGCAAGGGGTTTGAAGATTTCTTTTTTGAGTTTCAGCACTTGCATTAAGGTGTATACGTAGAAACATAGACATAATTGTAGTGTTATTAGTTTTGAGCCATAACGTGTATTCAGCATTCATTTTTGAATTTTTTTCTGTGACAAGACAAAGTAAACCACTCAAACGATTGTGTAACTGTAATATAAATGGAGTACCTTTATTTAGTTACGATATGGGGAAAATGTCATTCAGTTATTGATTTACTTCTGAGAATGACCTCAGAAGAAATAAAAAGGATAATTTTCTCTAAAATATAATTAAACAATGTTCCTTACCTCAAAAATAATAAACAATACATTTATATAAATCCAAGGTGGCGACCAAATCTCCCCCTTTAAACCAAAACTAAAACTGACCGAACCTGAAACTATACATTAAAATTGACTGGATACAAGTATAAGTATCTTAGATAAATATTTTTATACAAAGCTTATAAGCTTGAAATTTAATTTGGTTTGTTTAGTTGGTTTTAGATAACGTTTGTATAATAAATTATATATTGTGTAATGTATAAGCATATAAACTCTATGCCCCACTGGAAAACTACATTTTGTTTCCTTAGATGTTAGAAAGTCATCTACTTATCGTGCTTGCGAACGAAGGGATATAAAGTTTTTCGTTTAGTGCGTTGTTTACAACAAAATTGTTGACAAGAACTGATACTGAAGAAGAAAAATAACTGGATCGAACCGTTTAACCTCTCTCAAAGGATTATTGCATAAACATATTTCATTTACCTTTCAATAAATGAAAATAATTTTCGATGTCTATGCTCTGTAACTGAATTACACGTATTTATCGTCAACCTGTATTTTCTTTACTGTCAAAACTTTGTTTTAATAATTAGGAGGTATGATCAGAAAAAAAAAAATTCACGCAACAACGCTTCGGGTTTTGAAAAATAATAGAAAAAGAGCTCACAGCGTTTTTTTTTCGCACATGATTGAAAATCTCCTTAAAGCGTGCATCAAAGTAACTTTTCAAGAATTAAGCGATATAATATTAATTAGTTTACTTGGAATGCATATTTTAAAATTCGCTGTATACGAGTATGTCATTCTAGCTCTTTTTAAGCAAAAACGATAAAATACAATACTAATAAGTTAGTTTAAAAGTTGTATGCTTAGTGCATTTTTAAAATATACACAACCGCTATACATATAAAGCTTCCAGTGGACCTACTTGTGACTCAAACCCGTGTATCTCGCAGCAGACCCCGTAACACTAAACACTAGGCTCTCTGCCGTTACGTAGGAATGATAGTTGAGATTGTGTTCTCCTGAAATAAAAATTACTGGACGAATATATGAAACAAAAACTGTATTTATGATGGACTGTAAATAAGTTGGATATGCTAAACGTTGTCACGAACTCTGCTATTTAAGCCACATTACAAATTTCTGAACAAATATGGCAATACTTGATAATATTCCTTTTAATTTCAGTGCGCTGTCTAAGAAATACATACATAACTTACCTCAGGAAAACAACGTTTGCAACTCAGGCTGTAAGATGTAGCATAACAAGCAGATTTGTGTTAGTGGTCTCACTAACACAAATCTGCTTGTTATGCTTACATTACATATGTAATGATTTTCAGGAAGTGTGGAACTTCACTATTTCGAATTGTTCTTTCCTTTTTCACTAGGGCTGAGTTAGTGCATGATATATCTATCTTGTTTGCGGAACTAAAGCCAGAGACTTCGGATGTTTTACTTATTGTAGCTATGGAAATTGTTACAGAAATAAAACTTTGACTTAATTGATTATATTATATAGAATCCACGTCCAAAATTTCAAGATCTGAATAAACACAAATGCTCAAGGAATATAGTGAGCAAAAGGAAGCACTCGACACATCTGATCGGTAAACAACGCCTACGCTATATGCAAAACTCGAGTTTTCTTATCTTTACTTATTACTCTTCAAGTAAATACAATGACTGTGACTTAAAGCGTTTCAGTGAATAACGCAATGGAAACTGCATAGGTAGTCTGTTAGAGAAGTTTGGTTATTCATAGAAAGGTTCGATTTAATAATGACTTTCTTAGAATTCTAGAGAACTAACAATTACGACACAACGGTGCACGCAGAAAAAATGCGCCATTTGCGTGAACATTTCCACGTAGAGTAATATTAGTAGTGTTAATATTAAGTTACCTGGTGTGAAAATGAGGCAGAACAGTAGAGAGATTCTTTTGGAAATAATGAGCACTCCGTCCATCTGTCGACTAAATACGGGCTTTCACCGTACCGTTTCCTCGAAAAAAGTTCTTTTTCCAGGCCCTGAAAAGAAATCAGACTTTATTTGAGTTTGGTATTACGTACTTCGTCGTGTGTCAAACATATATGTTCAAGTTATTTAATTGAAAATACGATAAACCAGGCAACCAAAATTTACCCAAGTGTTCTGCTAATACTATGACTTTATAAAAGTGTCTCGTACATACTGCAACTGAGGTTATTAAGTATGGAATTGCTTCTTAAACAGTTATTACCGACGAAAGGCCGTTCAGGTGACAAAACGCTCTTCCAACACTGGGTTGCGCAGACAGTCGGAGCTGGGCTGGGCCTCGTATAGGATCACAGGTTTCCTGTGAGAATGAGTTTTTAAGTTGCCTCAGAACAGTGTTTAGGTAATGGAGGAGCGTCGAGCAGCCTAATATCGGAGTTTTGTTGTCAGGCAAACCATTGGGTTGGCAGGTGACGTAGGCAGAATTTTTTTTCCTTAGGAGGGGGAATGTGTTTTATTGATAAAGTAGACTATAAAAATTTTTTGAGCTGAAGAACAACTTATTATTTTAATTATTTTTAGTACCTTATTATATAGTTTTATTTACCCAATTTATCATACTATTAATCAATTATATATTTTTTATACGTTTTAATACGTACTTTACATAATCAGGGGCGGGAGGGGGTAGATTAAACCGGGAACTTCCTCCCCCCATACCCACCCCCGTCGACGCCACTGGGGTTGGCGGTAGCAGTTACGCGTTATTCCAGCGTATATCTATCCCTCGCCATCAAGGGGATGAGTTAGCCTAAATGCTACAGTTGGAAGACTCATTCAACAAATTACGCAAACGGTGATTGCAAAAAATTTGGCCACAAGTGGTTTTAAAAATAATCTACTTTTTTTCTTCATCTCCCGTCACATTTTGTTTTTGTTTTCAGTTAACTCTATCACATTCTCCAAAGTAAATAAGGAACCTATAAATAATTTACAAAAATATATAGCCTTTGTTTAATTCAGGATGCAAAAGCCAAAGGCTCTGTACAAAAAAAATCCGTACAGAGTTCCTTTAGACCCATGTTTGTTTTACTTAAAATTAAGTAGGAACCGTGATATTAAAGCTGCTGAACAGAACAATGATAAAGTTTAATATTAGCGATTAAAAATATTACCTTACAAGCTCGTTTCCTATTACAGACTTATTTTTAAAATCTTAAGCATTCTGATGAAAAATTATTTTATGCAAGTTATCTTCTATTTTTAACAAAACGCAACAAATAATTATTGATGCCTTCGAAACGGAATTTGGTTTGGAAGTTTCACCGAACAGTAATCAAACTTGGATCATGAACTAAACTAAAGAAGACAAAAGCCTAACTTAAATTTTTTTTATAATGCAAGCAACTTCGTAAAAGAAACAAAACTGTACCTATAAGTTAACTTAAAATAACTTTAAGTTAGATGGAGACATTTCGTAAGAAGTTTGACATTTAGAGCTAGCGGCTGTTAACGAATGCGCGTAGGAAATATTATAAGGTACTTCATTTAGTAAACAGATTAGTGATCTGCTACTTTCTGTAACAAATATCTCTAGCGCCATTCTTTATTACTTTTAATAAGGAACGCACATATCTGCTTAAACTGCGCTGTAGTATGTTTGGAATGCACTGTCCTTTGAAAAGAAACTATTAAACATTTTCCCAACTGATCGAAGAAAATAACACAAATTTTAGACGAGGTTACTCTCAATGCATCACGGACATGAGAACTATTTAGTAGCTACCCACCGTAACTAAAAACCGCTTTTTCAGACCACTGACTAAAGATGAGGTAGACCGATCTCGCTGGCTGCGCACAACCAATCTCCGTGTCCCAACATTGAACTGCTTTTCTGCCAACATTTCTAGCGAAAACGGTATGGTTTGGATTTTGGGTTAGAAAATTGATTTGCAAACAAATGTTTTGACGTGTATGTATACCACCTCTAACCAATGTGTGGTGCATTTTGATTAAACTCAAATTGATAAAATTATATTATTCATATAACAGTGCTTGTCATTTAAAAATTCAGATATAAACATACACTTTCATCACTGTTGACCATGTGACTTTGACAGTTGTGTTCTTTTGAGGTAGGTCAATTTTGTGTACATGCGCAGAAGACGAATAATCGGTCTTAGTCTATGTTTCAGACGGCTTTAGCTTACGAAGCTAATATAGGGCATATCGGTTCAGTGATTTGCGCACGTGATACGTGTCGATCTCCCTTATCGTTCCCTGTTCCTGTTCCTCAAACGCGAAACACGAAACATACCAAAGTTCTAGGTGGCGGTCACATCAAGAAATGTAATGAAATAGATACAACGCTGCTTCATAAAATTATAACAATTAAGATTTATAGAAGTTAAAAAAACATTTTGCTGTGTACGAGACTAGCTGTTTACGACTATAACAATAAAGAACAAAGTATCTCAGACACAAAGAAAATCACAACAATGACAAAAAAAAAAAAACGTCTGCGGAAAGTGGATGAAAGTGAACATGTAAATATATATTTTTAAAGTAAAAACTGATGTGATCTATTCTTGAATCAATAAAACGCATTTAAATCAATTTAAAAGAAAATGGTAATATGTAGTTGTACATTTACTAACTATAGTATTCTTGAAATTTAAAAGACGTTGAAAGTTTAGACATACAGAAAAAAAAAACGAGCCTTGATTAAGCAGTTCAATACTATAACCGTTCAGCAATATATTTGTCCGTGCAAAGTGTATGCATACACGAATAGCTTAGAATCAATTTATCTCCAGATTTTTTTTAAGGAAAAAAGGAGTGTACCGCTCTGGAAACTTTCTTAATCGCTAAGACTTATCGAGACAAAAAATGATACCTTGTTCACAGTGAAAGTTAATGGTTTTGAAATGTTAATATACCTAATCACACGAACAATGACCAAACACTCATTTCACAATGAACTACACGCTACCGGCTCTGAAAGTACTCGTCCGCAGAAGCTGCCCGACCGCGCGCACAGATAATATTGAAGCGACCAAAGAGTAGTGTGAGTTGTTGAAAGAAAATAGGACAGACTGCGCATGCCAGTTGCGCATTAAATACTACTGCTTCGCAAATAGTATATAAGGATATTTCCCATTAGAACTGTATATATCATAGATAAAAATGGGGTAGAACAATTATTCGTCTTCTGCGCATGAACCCAACATTAATCTACCCCAAAGGAACTCAATTGTCAAAGTCATATGAACAACAGTGATAAACGTGTTTGTTTATTTCTTAATTTTCATAATACAAGCACTATAATATTAATATATTACTTTTACCAATTTTAATTTAATCAAATTGCATTACTGGTTAGAGGAAGTATAAAAAACATTTCAAAGCACATGTTTACTAAACAGTGATCTAACCTCAAATACAAACCATGCTGTTTTTGCTAGTCGGGTTGGCAGAAAAGCAGTTCACTGTTGGAACACAGAGATTGTTTATGCGCAACCAGCGAGATATTTAGTCTGGGATCACGTTTTTCCGACGTTCTTTTGATCTTAGTACACTTTTCGAAATGCCAATGGCGTGGAAAAGAAATGTTAGTTTTATAAAGAAGGGAGTGGGGAGAGGAGCAAATAGGACATTTATCCCTCCCTTATCAATCTAGCAGGGCGCCACAAGAAAACCAAATAGTAGGTATATTTATTAAACATTTATATAAATTATATTGTTAAATACTAATGTTTGTGCTGGTGTAAATATTATGAAACAATGTTTGTGTTTAATTGATTTCAAAATTAAATTTAAGGAGAGGCGCTTTTTGCAGCACTGGGGGCACCAAAGTTTGTAAAAAAAAAACCTTACCCTCCCCCATAAAAAAAAAAGCCGATGCTCATGGAAATAAATATAATGCAACTACAATATAATAAAATTACGAAACAAAATTTAATGAAAGCATGGGTTAGCTGTTAAGCCATAATCTACACAACAAGGCTGTACTCTCGACTTTACGATTTTGAAAAATCTAAATTTAAAGTCAAAGTCGAGCTGTAATTTTGCCAAGAACTTAGCCTAGATCAGGTGCATGGGGTAACCATTTGTTTGTTTTTACTTGAGACTATTTTAATTCAGAAATATCGACCTGTAATTGCTGTATTAATGTCTCGTTAAAACATAATGGCAAAAAGATTTTATGTGAGTACTCGAAAACAGTGGAAAGAAACAGTATGCACTTCACTGTGTGAAATTAAATTTTTAAAGGCAATGTCTTATTATAGGAACAGGCACATAAAACACTTTCCCTGGTATAATGATTTCCATTAAAAAATAGTTTTATATTCGAAGATTGCAGAACCATTTTTTAACTATCTGAACTTGGCGTATGTATTGTATCTGTCACAACAAAATAAAATACAGAGTAGCTGCATAGCAATAAAATCGAGATCACACATTGACAGACACCGGTCATACAAACCGAGCTGAGAGAATTTCAGTGACACCGATTCACACATAACCAGCATTTTTGTGTCATTTACCGAAATTCAACATTAAATCGATTCTTTATAATTCACTTTGTAATATCATTTATAATTTTAACAATTTATAATCTTATCTCTATACTCATAATTAAAAACTTTGTTTGCATTGCCCATTAGTTGCCAGGAACTAAGTTTTCATTCGTTTTAAATTAGCTGCAACTGTATGTTGAAATTCCTCAGTAATATTTTTTATTACTTTTACGGATGCATATTTTTTCCGGTGTATGTCACAAAGATCGTTTTTACACCACGCTGTCTTCACATCGCCTTAACGTCGAAATATAATTTTCGATGGCAGCTATTTTGGTTGCCTTGGACAATAAGCATAGAATTGTGGATGATATCGGATTTGTCTGAACAGAAAATGTTGAGATAGGCTCAAATTTTCTTCTACACAGACAATGTAGATAATGGTGAGAAGCTCTCTGATATGCTGCTGGTGCTATCTGCACTGGTCAACATTACACAGTACTCTGAACTAGTTAATTTAGAATATGTTCAACTTTGTGTATGGTTATATGTCATCTGCAGTTCTTCCGATCCTTGTTACTTAATATTTTAACACAACTTGTTGTGTAAGAAAATCAGAGCGACATTTCTTCCAAACTGTGCTGTGATTGTGTTCTTAAACATCAACAAACCATTGCAATAAGATGGCCGACCTTAGCGGAAATTTGTTTAACAGTATAAAAATTTAACATGTAAGTAATTAAATAATTAAATCAAAGGTTTTACTTGAGTGATTAATAGTTTTTAAAATTTGCACAATGAGATGATATTATATCTTAAAATTACAATATCTAACTAAAGATTCAGTACCTCACACACATAAACAAATACACCAAATGGAAACATTACATTCGTTTGTTGTGTGACCATGTAAACATGTTAACTTCATAGCTATTCAACTAAATGTTTTTAAATATATAGCTCTCTAAATATGCTGTGTAGTTTGGTGTGATATGCTGACATGGTGTGATTGAGTGCAGGGGAGGAAGGAGATGGCACATTGGTCCTATGGCACATTACACAGTTTTGATGGGAGATTTTCCCCCCACTAATGTAACTTCTTACCATCTGGTCTCGAAGATCTTGAAACATGAGATTGGAGTCGTGTGGTCGACCATCCACTTGGCCATGCTCTCCTAGTCTTCCACATAGCCTTTTAATGTGTCAATGTAGGACGACATCCTACCCTCCAGACTGTCACACTGTGCATCATTTACTGCTCCGACTACACACAGTGTATGTCAGTGAAGTTATACGAACATAGAGGCGTACAGTGCAGTGTGCGAGTGTAAGTACATGTAGTGATAAGTTAATACATTCACTGAATTTATTAATGTTACCTGAGCAGTCGGGGATAGTAATGTTGACGTCGTCTGGCAACTATGTTAAGAAAAGTCAGAAGATTACACAATATTCCTATTTCGAATAGAATGGGTGCCAGCTTACTTGGGTGAGCATGAAGACACAGTTCTCAGGAGCGTGGGCCAAACGACCACATGGCTGTATCCATTGACACACACTGTACAAATTTACAGGAAAACATAATATAGTATAGCCAGGGTATTCAGGCTCCCCAGTACACCTAAGTATTACCTTTTACCTTATAAATGAAGGATGCCACCTTGACGTGTCGATGACTTCCTGAATAGGGCCAGGGCCCAAAATACAACACTTAATTGTATTGCCGAATAGTGTACACAGTTATATGTATACTATGCAAATTAAAGCGGACCGGATTCATAAAGCCTACCAGTGAACGTTACTGTAAAAAAAGCCCAAGAATGGCACGAAAACTTACAATAGTAATTAAACCACAGGTGTCGGTAAATTGAGATGACAGAGCGGTGCTGCAAACACGGGTAAGACTGTTGGTAAATAAAATATAAGTTCCAGTAAATTACGTTAACCTATTGTAGTTAGGTGTTCAGGACAAAGTATGAAAGTCCCCCGCGATGCGACACACATGCAGCACCTAAGACCCATGGAATCAGACTGCCAGGGTAGCACGGGTGAACCGCATCCTCACCGAGAGCTCGCACCATTCCGCTAGGTATCTTAGTTTACTGGCTTCATCACATAAACACGTAAAGATACAGACAGTTAGGCCCTTCAACATTCGGAATGGACATCCCTTAGCTCGAGGAGGGTTCAGAGTTCTTTCTTAAGCACTAATTTAAATACAAAACATGATTATGTGGTTCCTTACAGAGCACGTGGAAAATTTAGGTCTGTTTTTTTTGGGGCACTCAATGACCGGAACGGTCAGGTTGAAAGAAAGACTAATTATTTCCCATTTCACTAATTAGTTAGACACACAATTGCACTCGGAAAATTATATAGAACACTTCAAATATCCTAGCATTGCTACTTTACACCTCATTAAATATGCACGTGGTGTGCATTTATTCTGCGATTACTTGGAAATCCCCTAAGGGCGAATTTCACAAACATCTGCCCATGGGCAATACATTCTAATGCTATTTAGTACATCTTCTAACACATGATTCCTATCCTATTTACATAGATCTCTCTAGGGACACCACAGGCACTTAGGTGGATCATTCGGTATCGGGTCATGACCTGTTCCCAAGTGAACGATGCGGACACAAATCGGGACACACGACATGCGTGTTCCATGGCGGCGCTGGTGCAGCAACCGTGGGCCGATTAGGTGGTGACAGTGGCCGTGCCAGACCCCGCAGGAGTGGTCCAGGTCAGCATAATAATATTCCATTTTCTACTGATATTTGTTTAGCAACAGTGAAGGTATCGTAATTATAACCCTCTTTGTAGTGAATATTATAGTAAAACAACACTGTGAGATTCACACAGCTAGGTTATATTTACAATATCTTTACTGTTGGTTAAATATTATTACATAACATTAATGTTAAATAAATAGCAATAAATAAATGTATAATTTTAAACATTCAGCAAATATATCATTAGGTGTCATTAGAGCAAGGTAGGACACTGATGTGATTAGCTTTTCAGCTGAGTGCCGTAGCATATGTGCAAATGTCAGCACTGATAAGTTCGGGGAGTCATACTTATAAGTAGTGGCTTTGTTTTTCCCAATGGTTCGTGTTCACAGATGGAGTGAGCTTTGTACGTCGAAGAATACAACAACTGATTTTTTTATCACAGACTAATCGTGGCCTATCGGGGTTGTCGATTACCCTACCAGGAAATTGGTTCTCTCATTCAAAGAAATGCATATGCATTATGAGTGCTGGCTCTTCCAGGATATCGGTAAAACTGCATAACAAGGTTTTTCAGGACTTCCTTGTTCACCTAGAATATGAGTTTAGAGGTAATAATTGGTTTACTGGGAGAGGGTGCAATATCCTAAGCAGCTGTGAAACGACTGGGAAGGAATGAAGACCACTACATCGATGGGTCATGTGCTTTATGTTGTGCAAAAGTACACCACACGCTTTCATAGAGGCACTGATTCGGACCTGGCAATCAGGCATACCGGAGGCCTATGTTGTTTAAGTTTAAGTTAGTATGGGGCTGAGTGGTGGTAAATTATGTGTATATTCAGTTTTTGGGCACAATATGCAAAAAGGGCAAAGTCTCAAAAAAAAAGTTCCCAAAAAATTATAGTACTGAATCTAAGTGGGGATTGATAGCAATAGGTAAAAATTATAATAATTACGCGAATTTATGTAGTGTTGCTCATATCGCCTCTGGGCTAGTCCATGTACTCGCGAAGTGGTTTGAGCATTCATATCCGAGTGCACTGAACAACATTAATTTAATATAATTACTATTGTGTTGCACAGGTGGTGGGAGCATTTTATTAAAAAGTATCATTTACCACTCTGAAACTCGCTTTTCCGGTGATTACTGTTGTTTTTTCTAAGGATGTGGATAAATTCATGCATTGGGGAGGCATCTAGCACCAATATGAAGCATCCCGGGACATTCACTTCATTCGCCCTATTGACGATGGTACTGAGATTTTGTTGTATATTTTGCTGACTCGAATAATTACACATTTGCAAGTTACCTATTGATGGTGAAATTGTGGGATAGTTAGGTGTTGCTTTGATGGTCAGCAGGCTAATGTGTTGGATACATTCCCATAACTCGCTGCTAGGTGACCGTTTCTGCTCGAGGTGCAGCACCATCCTCAAAAGTGTATGTGGGCGTTAGTGCAGTCTGCATAACGAACTAACACGAGGGGAGCGTGTTTTTTTTTGGTTACCAATCACATGTCAGTTTTGGACAATACAGCTTCAGTGCATTTATGGTTATACAAATTACTTCAAAAAACTGTTTAAATTAGTTGGATGTAATTGTAAACCTTATGCATTCAACTTCCCGTGTTACTCATTAAACATATCTTGATATTCTTAAATTTCTTAATTTTCTTTAGGTTCCACTATTGTATGGTATCCCTTCGAATGAATCCGACATACTTTACTTCCACAGAGTAGTACTTCCGTGTTTCCCCAGAAACTCCGAGTTTTATTTTCATGGTATCAAAGAAAGAGTTCATCCTTGGGTTATGAACTCTTGGGGACTCTCTATGGCTCTTGCTTTTGTTTGTTGTGTACCACGTGCAGCTTGACGGAATTTTTGAAAACAAGTTTGATTGGTGTTCAAGGTTACGTGTGACATAACTTATGAAGCTAGGGTCACAATATAATCAGGATTAGCATTAAGTAGCAAGAGAGGATTTTTCTTTTATCTGTTTTGCAGCCAGTTCATTTTTCTTTTAATTTATTATACTGTACGTTATTACAGCTGCGCGGAAATAAGTTCAGAAGCAGTGCGTGTGAAGACTTTATTTTTCTTTTGGAAAGTTCGTTAATTATCTGTAGTATGAAGCGAATGAAGATATTGCAGCTTATAAATTCTGTGTCGGAGGCATCGTAAGAGCATATAAAACATCTTGTTTACTACTTTTTGTACAATAATTCTTGGGTAATTATCCAGTTTAGCGGCTTTTCCGAAGGATACGTCCTAGTAAACGAAAGTAGCATTATTGGATTCTGCACAGCCAATAAGGTGACGGCAGGAATCATGACATTCGACGTAAACAAAACGGTGAACTGCTTGTATTTTTAACAATTTTATTTAATATGTTCTACTTATTTTAACATGACGCCCTCCTGAATAAACAAGGTAAGCTGTGCAGAATCAATTAATGCTACTTTTGTTTATCTAGGACGTTTCCTTCAGAAAAGTCACTAAACTGGACAATTACCATAAAAGTAACTTATTCCTTATTTTGTACATATGCAGCCTTAGTAATAAATTTACTCACACTAAGCGGCATAATTTTTGTGTATTTAAAAAGATCCACGTTATGTGCTCGGAAATATAACACATTACATAGAAGTAATAGCAAAGAATCGCATGTAATAGCACACTTGTAAATCACAAACCTTCATACGTCAAATTCACGTGTTATCTGAATGTCTGGACACTATCAGCATACAAATGTGACATGAGATAGATAAAAATCTAACCAGAAAACCAAAATCGTTGCACATTTGTTTCCTGTGTCTGTGCAATGTTGTTGATCAAATGTATCATGGCAATACACATAAACTACAAGTAAACAACACTTGGGAACGTTATGATATATTTATATATATTTTTTCTACTTAAGTAGTGGAATCATCTTTTGAATATTAAGATAACACGATTCAGCGACCCAAAAGAAATATATTGGACATAAATTTTACATGTTTCACCGCATAAACACCCCAATCCTCATCGTTCTCCTCACCATCACACTTTATGGTATATATTGCAAATTACGTGAAGCCCCAATAAATATTCCTATTAAGTGTGATTTGTAATGACCATATACACCATTTGCAGATATTATTTTCCAGTTTTTCAGAAAAGTCCCTATTCTGGATAATTACAGTGTGCATGATTCGTTATCAATAAATATGTCATGAACGAGTAAATTAAATGTGAGGTGGATGTGCACAGCTGCAAAGAAAGACTGGAAAACCAGTCTTTTGTTTATATGGTAAATAAAAATTGTATTAGTAATTGTGTTAACAGTAAAAATACGTAAGTATTCTTTCAGATCTCTATCAAGTAAAGTTTAGATGCTATGCACCTAAGTCCCTATTTATTTAATGTAGGGGATGAATATTATAAGAACAATAAAATGCCTGGGCTTCAATAGGGGAAACAAGCGAGCGAACATAAATAAAGTGATTGCCCTGACAAATGAAACTATGCTTGTCAGCAGGGGATCACCTTTCATTGTAGCATCTAGAGTGTGATGATCGGCACTGCAGACGGCATCAGCAGGGTCCATTGCAGCGGGGCCCTTACTCCACAACAGACCCTATTTCACATTATTTTGCAAAAATGCTAAGTGTGCAGATCTTTCATAGGACTGAGGGAAGAACTCCCTTAAGTGTCTAATTAAAATTAAAACTCTTGACAATTTACGAGTAGTATGTGAGTAATCCGGCTAAGATTACAATCCAATTTAATGCCTACGAGGTGTATGCTTACAGACAGTTACTTATTACTTACAGTACTTTTCTAACTAGAAATAATGTTTTGTATCTTGTTTATCTTCATTGAAAATCCATTACATATTACCAAACCATAGTTTGGCATCATTCAAGATTACCTTTGAATATCTTACCAATTCATCAAAACTATAACCATTACTATAACCTTTAACAAAGGTAGAGTCATCAGCATAAATAACAGATTTTTGCAAAACATATTGCTATTTAAATCATTAGTCGTAACCAAAAAAAAGTACCGGGCATAAAACAGATCTCTGCACCACACCACAAGAAACAACTCATTCAGTGGATTGCAAACCTCTATATCAATAACTGCTTATGACCAGATGAATAAAATTTAAATGCACGTAGCTCTGTGTTACGGTGATGCCTCCCCTAGCGAGCGTCTAGCGACGGCGTTTAGCGTCAAGGATTTATTCCTCTGGCAGCTGGGAAGCAGGTGTCATCTTGACTGGGTCTTTGGATCTGGCAGGAGCCCAAGCTGTGGGCAGCTGGATAACTGCCTGTTGGGCAGATGATGGAGCACTGCTCGAAGCAGGTAGTCCTTTGCTTTCATACATCCAAATTTATAACCCCTACAGTAAATATTTCCATACATTGCATACAGTCAATAAAAATTTTAATTCAATAGCTGGCAAGGATCATTCAAAAGTTGACGCATGACGGCCTAGGGAGATAGACATCCTGACAAGAATGGAAAATTTTTTACTTCTGCGCCAGGTCAGTTGCACAGGTTGGTGGCAGACACTACTGCGGAGGCGTCTGTAGAATGACTCGATGACCTCACGTTGGTCCCTTATATGAGGTAGGGTGCGTCGGGCCGTACTTGGTACACAGTCTATGAGGGCAAGGTGATGCCTCTGGGCATTGGACACACAGGTTCGGGCTAGCTTACCACTGGTGTCGCTCCCTTGCGGCAGACACTGAATCTGGCTGGAAGACTTTGGCTCCGGCTGGCTCTGCTGTCGCCTGTTGGTGACCAGGGTGCCGGCAGGCTGGCGGGCACGTGGTCGGCTGGTGCTGGTACCTTGCGGGTGTCCTCTGGGTCGAACGGTACCACTCCCAAGGGGAGAGTGTACCTCTGGCGGAGTAGTTCGACGGCGAGGTGAGCAGCTCCGGGAATCCGAACTGGGAGGTCAAATAGGTTGGCAGGGAGGGTAGTGGAGTGAGACTCCACTAATTGCCAGGCGGTTTGTGCTCTCTCCCATGGGGACTTCCAGCTGAGGGCTGGTGTAGGTTGATTACTTAGGGCAGACATGGAAAACTTTTTAAGGGGAGTGCCAGATAAAATAAAAAATTATCTAGGCGGGCCGAAAAAAAAAATTGAACAAAACAAATTTTTATAAGTGATAAACTTTATTTTTGATTTTTACATCACACACAACTTATATTATATGCTACAATGGTAAAAAAGTTACAAAAAAAGTTACAAAAATTGATTATTCTTTAGAAGAGTATGAAGGCGAATGTGACAGATGAAACTGTGACTGAGCTTCTATAAGTTGTTCATAATCTGGTAGAAACTGGGATGAGCTGATTCGCAGTAGTGAAGCTAAATGGTGGTCAGTCAATCGGTTTCTAACGCGGTTTTTGCGAAGCTTCATAGTAGAAAACACCTGTTCACAGATGTAGGAAGATGCAAACATCGCAATTATCTTCTGAGCGTGAGATTTCAGGTGGGAAACTTGATTTTGACAGGACCTTGTAGAACTCAATTTAAGAAACATTGAGAAATAGTTGCTTCAATTCAGTGTTACATTGCAACTCAATCAGTTCGAGCTGCAATTCTGGTTTGACTGATTCACAATCCACATTAAATGGCATGCTAAAAATTTCCAGGTCCTGTTCGATAACTTTGAAATCTTGGAATCTTCGTTCAAATTCTTTATGAAGACATTTCAGGCTTTTCTCATTGCTCCTAAGTTTGTCTTCCCTAACTGCAATAGTTTTTAGTCTTGGAAAATGAGTAAAGTCTTTCTTGACTATTTGTTTGGAAAATAGATTCAATTGCATTTTGAAACCCTTGATATGACTCCAAATATCATGGATTAATTGATTTCTTCCCTGGAGTTTAAGGTTCAATTTATTGATGTGACTGAGAAGATCTGTAAAAAATGCTAAGTCCAAAAGCCATACAATATTTTTCAAATGTTCACACTCGTCTATTCCTTTTTCTTCCACGAAAGAGATTATTTCGTCTTTTAGATCCCAAACTCGTTCGAAAACCCGTCCTGCACTGAGCCACCTTACTTTAGTAAAGTACATCAGAATATTCAGACTGCAATGAGTCAAGAAACTCTTGAAATTGTGTATGATTGAGTGCTCGTGAACGAATGCTATTAACAAGCCTAAAAACAACATCAAGCACATGTTTCGTGTCTAGAGCAGATTTACACAGTGCTTCTTGATGTATGAGACAATGAAGAAACACAACTTCATTCCCAGGAAATGATTCCTTAAACAGGCCTACAAAACCAGATTTCACCCCAGTCATATTCGGTGCTCCATCAGTAGTAATGTTACAAATATTGGTCAAAGGTACTTTCAAAGACGTGATGGTTTCTTGAAATTCTTGAAAAATGTCAGATCCTTTTGTCGTTCCCTTTAATGAACGCATGCAAGCTAATTCTTCAGTAACACAAAAGTTGTCATCAATACCTCTTATAAATATCAGTAACTGAGCTGTGTCAGTTATGTCCGTACTTTCATCCAACGCAAAAGAACAGAATTTAAACTTGCTTATCTTTGACTCTAGTTGTGAGACAAACTGCTTATTAATTACTTCAATTCTAGAAGTAATTGTTCTTCGAGACAAACTTACTGTCTCAAAATCCTTTGTTTTGTCAGGACACAAAATGTCGCATACTTGGAGCATACAAGTTTTTACAAATTCGCCTTCAGAAAATGCTTTGTTACTTTTTGCAATATTGTATGCTACAACGTAACTGGCATGTGTAGCTCGCTTTTGAGACAGCTTTGTTTTTTTTAAATATTTTGCTGACCTGACAGTTTTTTACGTAGAGCTCCTGCTTNTGTCTTCCCTAACTGCAATAGTTTTTAGTCTTGGAAAATGAGTAAAGTCTTTCTTGACAATTTGTTTGGAAAATAGATTCAATTACATTTTGAAACCCTTGATATGACTCCAAATATCATGGATTAATTGATGGAGTTTAAGGTTCAATTTATTGATGTGACTGAGAAGATCTGTAAAAAATGCTAAGTCCAAAAGCCATACAATATTTTTCAAATGTTCACACTCGTCTATTCCTTTTTCTTCCACGAAAGAGATTATTTCGTCTTTTAGATCCCAAACTCGTTCGAAAACCCGTCCTGCACTGANCACGAAAGAGATTATTTCGTCTTTTAGATCCCAAACTCGTTCGAAAACCCGTCCTGCACTGAGCCACCTTACTTTGGTGTAGTAAAGTACATGAGAATATTCAGACTGCAATGATTCAAGAAATTCTCGAAATTGTCTATGATTGAGTGCTCGTGAACGAATGCTATTAACAAGCTTAAAAACAACATCAAGCACATGTTTCATGTCTAGAGCAGATTTACACAGNCTCGTGAACGAATGCTATTAACAAGCTTAAAAACAACATCAAGCACATGTTTCATGTCTAGAGCAGATTTACACAGTGCTTCTTGATGTATGAGACAATGAAGAAACACAACTTCATTCCCAGGAAATGATTCCTTAAACATGGCTACAAAACCATATTTCACCCCAGTCATACTCGGTGCTCCATCCGTAGTAATGTTACAAATATTGGTCAAAGGTACTTTCAAAGACGTGATGGTTTCTTGAAATTCTTGAAAAATGTCAGATCCTTTTGTCGTTCCCTTTAATGAACGCATGCAAGCTAATTCTTCAGTAACACAAAAGTTGTCATCAATACCTCTTATAAATATCAGTAACTGAGCTGTGTCAGTTATGTCCGTACTTTCATCCAACGCAAAAGAACAGAATTTAAACTTGCTTATCTTTGACTCTAGTTGTGAGACAAACTGCTTATTAATTACTTCAGTTCTAGAAGTAATTGTTCTTCGAGACAAACTTACTGTCTCAAAATCCTTTGTTTTGTCAGGACACAAAATGTCACATACTTGGAGCATACAAGTTTTTACAAATTCGCCATCAGAAAATGCTTTGTTACTTTTTGCAATATTGTATGCTACAACGTAACTGGCATGTGCAGCTCGCTTTTGAGACAGCTTTGTTTTTTTTAAATATTTTGCTGACCTGACAGTTTTTTACGTAGAGCTCCTGCTTTTTGCTTCTGTTCTTCTTCGGTCATAGTTTCATAAGTGACGTTGTTATGTTTTGTCACGAAGTGTCGTGAGAGGTTGAATTCCTTGAATACAGCTACAGCTTCATTGCAAATGAGGCACACAGGTTTATCCTTAATAGGCGTGAAAAAGTATTTCCAAGTCCACTCATCTTTAAAACACGACATTCTGAATCGACTTTACGTTTTCTACTTGCCATTGTAACGATAAAAAATGTCAACAAACACTACGAACAAAGCAAAACTATAGAAACACAAGCCAGACACACAGCCGCAGAGGTGACTTGACACTCACTACGTGACTTTCCGAACTACACTGACCTCAAGGTTCTCAAGAACAGACGAAACGAAAATGGTAGCGCCCGATTCGTTCCGAACTTAGCCGAGCAACACACACATTGTACTCCACGTCGCCATGCTACCGATCTACAGACATCTACTACGGCTCTACGCAAACTTAGTTAATATTAGATACGATAATACCGTACTTAAAACGCAATGAGAAGGAAACCGTTATTCTATTCTAGCTACGTAGAAAATACATTTTGTCTGATGTGTAATTGTAGGGGTTATTCAAAACCATGTCGCGGGCTGGATTGACTAGCCTGAAGGGCCGCACTTGGCCTGCAGGCCGTACTTTGCCCATGACTGACTTAGGAGGTGGCGAGATGCAAGAATAGCAGCCGTCCTCCTGGCTTTCCTCCTGTTCCCTCGGCCGTGAGCAAACGTCATGGACAGGAAAGGTACTAATGTTCTTCCTGTAGAATGCAGCAGGCAACAAACCTGTAGCTAAAGTGTACTCCAGAAGTACCTGGGTCAAGCCTCGTCAGGCCTGGCACCTCCTCCTGCGAGTTTATACGTTCTGGAGGGAATGGATTGGCTGACTTAGTTGGCCCAGATGCTTCATTGTGTGTCTTTCTAGTTGTTGGGGCTCAACCGTACTTGCACACCAGGTACCTTTACATACCGGGTCCACAGTATGGGTGGCTGTCGAACTTGTTCTTGTATGTGACGTACGTGCAGTCAGGGGCTGCCCGCAGTCCTACTCTATATCGGAAACTGTTGCCAATTCGCGGTTCCCTGCCGCTCCCTTCGAGGGTGACGCCTACAAGGTTTAGGAAAAGGCACACTTTCACTATAGGGCAAGGACAGACAGAAGTTAGCTAGACTACATGTTTTATTCTCTTGAGAATAGAAACACGGTGACCTGTACTACCTCCTAACTATACACACAGTAGGTGTTCAACGGACTTTGTACAAGAGCAAGACAGGTGAAGCTGCCTGTCGGCTTGAAGAGCGGACAAGAGCTGACAATTAAGTAGTTGTGAAAACAACTGGACTGTAATTGTGGCTTGTAGTCGTGAAGGGACCCAGAACACCACGTATTGTGTACGTGTCGGGTGTGGTGACTCTTTGACAGCAAGTGTCGGGGGGTAGTGATGACTCTTGAGCTGCTGTGTTAGGGAAGGCGTCGTCGGCTGAAGAACTGGTAGAAGACTGGAAGGTCTTGGAGAGTTCTGAGTAGGACTGTGGCTGTGCGGTAGAAAGCCTTAGCGCAATTTGTGCTGAGGCAAACTACGTGGACAACTCGCGCTTCTGCTGGGTGCACAGTATCATATTCTCCTCGGCTGGAGGGTTCCTGCGTGCTTAGTTCATTTTCAGTAATCTTTGGTAGCCACTCTCTCGGGTTCAGGCCGGGCAGCGCCGCTGCTGCCATCTCTTTCTTGGCAGAGGAGCGGCGGGGAGGTTTTAGTGTAATTCCGGGCAGTATCTGCCGCTTGTTTAGGGGCAAAATCTTGCATACCCGCGGCTGCTTCTCAGCGGGTTTACAAGCTGCGGGGGCGATGACGTGGCTTCCTATCATTACGTGAGTGCTGGCCTTGGAGGCGGCTAGTCTGGGTTCAATTCCCTTGGGGCACGTGGCGCATACGTAATGATGCAGAGTCAATAATATTAATGAGTAGGAAGCGTTACACGTCAAAGTTTAACACAGTTCATCTCCATTCTGGCCAACATTACTAGCCATTTGGGAATCTGTGTGTTTGAAAAAACTATGTATGTACTAGTAATGCAACAAATGTCGATTTTTCCACATTCGCGAATGCGAATGTAAATGTGAATATTCGCATCCAACATTTGCGAATGTTGGTTTTTCAAATATGGCGCCAAAAGCGTGCGCCTACGAACTCGAATTTTACCGCGCGTTTAGAACTGGCCGGCCGGGCGGCCATGTTAAAACCGAGAGTAGCCCATATGCCCCGACTCTGAACGAAGTAAACAAATCGGGATTGCTGGCTTACTGAATGAAGGTAGCTGCTAATAATGTTTTCGTAAAGATTTAGTTTGAGGTTACCTTGACGCGTACCGCTCATATCTACCAGTAGTGGCTACGCTATTCTTACCCACGCCATAAACCGATGGCCTAACGACCAGAGGAATCCCCGAGCTCGAACCAACTGCACCTGTCATGTTGCCTGAGTCACGATGTGATGCTGCGAAAGCGGGGAGTCCCGGGCATATTATCGCTCCTTGCCACAAGAAATTACAAATCGGGGAAAAATAGTGCACCCCGCCTACACCTATCCCACCGCAAACACGAGATGGTAAGTTTTGAGTTCTATGGAAAATAGAACAGAAACTTACATATACCGGAGCCTAGGAGGATAGTTAAGTCAGTTACGCGACAGTTAAGAGAGTTACGCAAGGATGAAGAACAGTTGAGGTCAGTTACGCGAGAGTTACGAGACGTTTACGACGGAGCAGCAGCGACAAGACAGTTACGACTGAGTCGGGAGTCACGAGAGAGTCAGATACGAGGAGCGACGAGCGACAAGGAGAGAACTGAACGTCCAGGGATCGAGTTCAGGACTTCCAGGGAGAGACACTGAGACAGCACGACAACGGCAGCCACCAGCCTTGAGGTAATTTCAGCAACCCGCCGAAACCTCCCCCCGACGCAAACATTCGCCGAGACGTGTGTAGGGCGCGGGATAGCTAGATTCCACCGTCCGAGGAGATATAAAAGGGGCTAGGTCTCATAGATGTACAGGTCACTGTAACTTTGGACAATAAAAGTTAAGCGTGAATAAACCGAACCCAGTTACGTCTTTGTGTCACCCCTCTTACAGCAGCCCAAGGTGCCGTTAGCCAGCACCGTAACAAATTACTACGTACCCTGCTATCCACCAACCTGTATAGTACAGGTGGGAGCAGCGTCGAGTTAACGTACTTAAGTTTAGTTTTTAACTTGTAAAGACTCTATTGTTGTAATTGTACAGTGATAAGTGATATTTCAAAATGAAGCGGTCGTGTGTTAGCGAAGTTTGGACTTATTTTACAATATGTGATGCTGAAAATGTGAAATGCAAAATATGTAATAAACAATACTCGCGCAAAGGAAGAACAACAAGTGCTATGAGAAATCACCTGGAAGCTTTGCATAAAAACGAGTATAATGCTTTAAAGAATAGGGAAAATGAAAAGCGAAATGCTTCTACAACAAGTGTTGTGGCCTCCACTTCGCGACAATGTACGAAAACCGACCTGAAACAAATGTCTTTGACTGATTGCGTCGAAAAAACAAAAAAGTGGGATAACAACAATGCCAAGTCTTTGGAAATTGATAATTTAATAAGCGAAATGATTGCTTTAGAGGACTTACCCTTTAGTTTTGTCGAAAGCGTTGGATTTGTCAGACTATTGAACCATCTTTGTCCGTCGTATAATATAAAAAGCCGACAACATTTTTCTTCGTTTATATGTGAGAATTTCTACGGCAAAGTCAAAGATAAAATTTTGGGATTAATTAAGTCATTTGAAAAATTGGCGTTTACAACTGATATTTGGTCTGATTCTTGTTCAGGAATATCTTTGCTGAGTCTTACATGTCATGGTATAACAAAAAACTTTGAGAGAAAAATGATTGTGTTAAACGCAGAGGTATTTAACGATGGCCGACATACTGGTGAAAATATAGCTATAAAACTTGAAACCATGTTGTCGCATTGGGAAATACCTAAAGAAAAAGTGCAATGCATTGTTAGAGATGGTGGCACAAACATGAAAAAAGGTATTTCCTTGTTATTAATTAGAGACATTGATTGTTCGTCACACCAAATTCAGCTGGTTGTCAAGGAGGGGCTTAAGGCACAAGATTCCGTTATAACAGTGATTGCAAAATGTAAAAAGATGGCAACACATTTTCATCACTCAAATGTAGCTCAAGATGAACTGGCTGCTCTACAAGAAAGACTCGATCAGCCAAAGCTGAAAATCATACAAGAGTGTGCTACAAGATGGAATAGCAGCTTGTATATGTTAGAGCGTATTTTGAAAAACAAAGATTCGTTATGTCTTTATGCTTCCCAGAATAACAAGATTTCACAACTAACTTCCGAAGAGTGGATTATTGTGGAAAAAATAATAACTTTACTCAGACCTTTTGAAGAAATTACAAAAGAACTAAGTGCAGCCAATATTTCTGTATCCTCAGTAATTCCATTATTGTCCACTTTGGAAAAAATTATTGGTGAATTTGATGTGACCGACGAATGCGTTGGGAATACGATTTTAGTTCTTAAACGAGAACTATGTCGCAGATTTTCCCATTTGGAAAATGACGTATTGTTTGCTACGGCAACTTTTATTGACCCGAGATACAAATTAAAATTTTTCAAAAATTCTTCAACCAGAGATCAAGTTGTGAAAAATATTTTAGAGTCAATTGGAAACGATGAATCAAGCCTATCGTCTTGTTCAAATCCTAAGCGTGCCAGAATGACTACTCATCGGATTGAAACATCTGGTTCCAGTGCCAGTCTGACAGAGAAATCTATATCTTTAAGAGACACCATGAAATTGCTGATGGATTCCAGCGAAAGTGAAGAAGAAGAAAATGAATGTACGAACCCTATAGAAGTTTTGATAAAAAAAACCATCAATGAATATTTATTAGATAAACGTGTGGAAAATGATGTAGATCCACTTACATGGTGGGCGGTAAATAATAAGAAGTATGGTATTATTTCTCCCATAGCCAGGCAATATTTAGTAACACCACCCACTAGTGTGCCTAGCGAAAGGGTCTTTAGTGGGGCTGGTCTTCTTTACACACCCCACCGAAATAGGCTGCAAGGAGAAAAGGCATCAAAACTTCTATTTCTGAAGTTTAATATTCCTCTACTCTTATTTAATTACTAAGTGTTTCACTTAATTGTGCTTAGATATAAACAATTTTTGATAGTTTTATTTTTTGATTTCAAGAAGTAATGTTTAATGGATATCTTAAAAATTACATAATTAGTGAGTTAGTATTAGTACCAAAGTTAAAATTAACAAAATTTTAAGAACACATTTGTTTTAATTGAAAAGAAGATTATTATATTGTTTGTTTTTCTTCACAATATATTTTTAACTTTATTCATAAGAAGTCGATTTGATTTACAATTAAACATGATTACTAGTTCATTAAAAGATCTCACATATTTGAATAAGATACCCTTTAGGTTGCATAAATGCATATTGTTAAGTGTTTTTACAAAAGATCTCATTTAAAGTTGATTTGTATAATTAAAAAGGTTGGGTTATATCTTATTCCATTGTTTTGTGTTAAAGCAGTTCAATGGTATTTGATCATACAGTTGTGTTATAATATAGTTTAGAAGTTTTAAGAAATTACCTGCCTTAATTTGATTTTGCTTAGGTAAATAAGAATAAAAGAATATCAAGAGTGTGTTTCTGTTATGTAATCTAGTGAATAACTACAAGGCTGTTTCCCAAATATCATTAAAATACACTCTTATACATAAAAAATATGTTAATAAATAAAAATGTCTTAATCATAGCAGTTGCATTATTATTTAATAAACATTTTCATTTTTCATTGCTAAGTACATTTGCAAAATATTGGCATCATTTTTGCGAATGTGAATGTTCAAAAACATGCGAATATTCGCGAATGCGAATACGAATGCGAATTTTCGTTGCATCACTAGTATGTACCTACTGACGTGGCCCAAAAAAAAAACTAGATGCTTTAAAAAAAATAACACACTGATTAAGAAGCTGACAAATAACACTACCTAGTGTTCTGTTCAACATGTTAATTAGAATGTTGCACATTAATTCTTGTATTATAGGCTGTTCACAGTAAAGTGAGCACGTTTGGAGTCAACCTTTGAAATAGTCACTGCCAGTAACTGCAGTCCTTTTAAAATAAGCATAGAATAATATAATTGTGGCAAAGTTGGCAGCAAATTAGGGAAAGTACTTCCATATCTCAACATCACATTAGTATTGTTACATTTCAAATCAGTGGACGCCGAACAGATTAAAATTTTTTTTATTTTTTTTATATGTATAAGAGTGGTTGGTAATATATTTTGTTCCTCAAAATTTCACATTTACACTTCAATGATGCATGAATAAAGTGAGACTGGTCATTGCAATGTTAATTGTACGTGTTGCAGAAGAATACAAAACAGACAGAAAAGTAGATCCTAAGCAGGGCTTTCAGAATTACTCATTTTATCGTGAACAACCTGTATTTATTTTGATCGTAAGCATGGAAGTGCCATTGCGTATTTACTGCATTGTGTCCTCTTCTGATAATTGGTGTGTCAGGTATTAATAGTTGTAATGTGGCACGTGGCTCGTTATTGCTGTATTTATAATATAATATTGCAGCCCCGTGTTAGGCCGCCATATTTGTTATGCCGCACGTGAAGGTATTGATGGCTGGAAATTACCACTCTGTTAGCTCATTGCATCCTAGCGACCTCCCATACTGACGAAAGTAATTTAATACAGTTAAGGTTTTGCCGAAAAAGAACGAAGTTGAAAGATTTTAGGGGTCGCGGGTGCTTGCCGGTGTGGGTTACGTTGTTACGCCCAATGCGTCTTTTCTGGTTGCTTGTACTGATGGGTCGTTCGCGAGCGAGTCGTTCACAACGAACGACTCGCTGTCGAGAGCGACTCGCGAGCTGCTCATTTTTAAAGAGTCGACTCATTCACGAATGACCAGAGCTACCGCTCGGCAGATTGCTCCGCTCAGTTAGCCTAAAAGGCGACAGCTTATCGGCTCCTTGGAGAGATAGAAAAACTGCTAGTGTAGCGGTTAACTATCGCATTCGGTGGGTATATCTCATCTTTTTACGAGCACGCAAGCTATAAATTCAAAGATAGACATAACTCGAATGTGGCTATATATTTCTAAGCGTGGACAAAAACATTCAAGCATAATAAGAGCAAGGTTTTCAATATATTTTCATTAAGTATTTTTCTAATATCTTGACAGCAAAATAGTTTTAGGTTTGGAATATTACGTAAAAACATCATTCACTGCTCGCTCTCGAGTTTTCTACAAATTTCAATTCACAAAAAAAAAAATATTACTCAAATAACAATGTTAAAATTAATATACATTATAATTATGCTATACAGNAAAAAATATTACTCTAATAACAATGTTAAAATTAATATACATTATAATTATGCTNCCCTTAACGGACACTTCTCAAAAGCGGACAACTCTCTTGAGCGGACAAATTCTGATTCCCTGGCATAGTCCCATTCGTTTCTTCATATTAAATTCTTCTATAAAGCGGACAGCTCTTTCGTGTATATTCTGACCCCAAAAATCTCCCAAAAGCAGACAGCAGCCTCCTGGAAAGGAATGTTTTCTGAGAAAAGCCTTCTCCCCTCTGTTTGTTTTGCCTTCCACCAACTTCCTTTGTCTCAAATTCCTAGATTTCAATTGCGCCACACTGTACAAACATGTTTACCTCTTCAGTTTGTTTCCGATTTTTGAGCGATAAACACAGCTCTAATATGCCTCCCCGTGTGCGTTTGACACTTAAAGAAAAAGTGGAAATAATTAAAGCCAGTGAACGTGAAAAACTAAGTGTGCGATACTGCGCTGCAAAATTCAAAATAGGAAAGACTCAGGTGAGTGAGATTATAAAAAATAAAAAGGAGCTTTTAGATAGATTCAGCAAACACGGAAATAACGAATCTCGTAGATCATTTCCAAAAACGGCCGGTTTGAGCATTGACGATGCAGTTTTCAAATGGTTTTGCCGTGCTCGGGCTGCAAACATTCCACTTTCCGGTCCGATCATTCGAGAAAAGGCCTTAGAAGTTGCAAAAAATTTTGGTCAAATGGATTTTAAAGCCTCTGTAGGATAGCTTGACAAATTCAAATCTCGGCATAAGATATCTTATAAAACCATTAGTGGAGAAGGGGCCTCAGTAGACACAGAAGTAGTACAAAATTGGACAGAGAAGCTTCAACAATATTGCGTTGGTTTTTAACCCAAAAACATTTATAACTGCGATGAGACCGCCTTATTTTTTAGAGCACTTCCGGATAAAACCATGCAGTTGAAAATTAAGCGTTGTCAAGGAGGAAAAGTTTCAAAGGAGCGTTTAACTTTGCTCTTATGCACAAATATGTTTGGTGAATTTGAAAACACTCTGGTCATAGGACAGGCAAAAAATCCTCGGTGTTTCAAAGGTATCAATATCAATTTGTTGCATGTGGATTGGCATTCTAATTCTAAGGCGTGGATGACCAGAGATGTTATGAACATAATTACAATACCCTAAACCGTGTAGAACATGCTAGTCACAGGTCGCGAATATCCCAACAAGATCTCATTTTGCTAACAAAAACGTGTACTCTTGCACTAAAAAATTTTTATAATGTCTCTTGTATGTGCAGTTTACAGTATAAATATATCTGTAACACACAGTTTCAGTACTCTGATTACCATTATTATAATTCCGAACAATAAGAAGAAATAAGTCACACGACTGTTTCAACCTGCAATTTCAGTTTTCAACTGTATGTGATACATGTTACAATTAGTCTTAGTCGCGGATAGTATACTTCACTCAACTTTAAGTATTACAGCGCATAAAAAAGTTATCTCTGCAGAGTATTTTACAAATTCCCACTCAAAAATAATATCTGCGACACTGATTTTCCTGACAGCCTATTTCTTTTTTCTGTAATAACCTGTCCTTCCTTGGAAAAAACTCTCTCGCACGGAACAGAAGTCGCAACCGCACACAAACGTTTTTGTGCTATTTGATACAGTGCTGGGTAAACTTGGCGCCTCTCAAACCACCAAGTAAGTGGGTTCCCATTCCGAAGAAGCAGTGGTTCCTGAAGGAATTTATCCACTTCAACGATCCCAGCAGCTTTTGGATTGGGATTACTGATAAATTTTGACACACTTCGATCAAATTCATCCCATATGGCTGACCCACTTTCTGTTATTATGTCTTCCACTGCAGCTATTCTAGGGGTGCTTGACTTTCGTGCGAATGTCTCGCAGTGGGTAATCAGCGATTGCTTGATTCTCTCAGAGCATCGTGAATCGGAGAAACCATGAGATTTAAACCTGGGATCCAACAATGTAGCCTCTGCAAACACTTTGTTTTCTTAGATCTCTTTAAAGCGTTTATTTAAGGCTTCCGCCAATCGCTCTGCCATTTTCTGAACTGGATCATCTTCAGTGGGGTTATTAATAAATCTGTTACACCATGATTTTAGTGATTTGCTAAAAAGAATAACTTTTTAAACAGTAACCTGTTTTTCAGAGCTCATTTCTTCCGTACAGTCCTTGAAAACTTTCAGCAATTCACATACCTGTCCTATGCAGTTCACGTCTTTGTTCGTGATTATCGGAAGGTCAGGATAGTTGATGGCTATTGTTGAAACTAGGGCCGTTTTGACATCAATAATTCTTT